>OW026522.1:25919536-26519536 GCA_932274085.1 Protocalliphora azurea
GAATTTTCTTTAGTAGCGTTTATCTAAAAAAGAATAAAATCCATTAAATACTCACCCCTTGTATTTGTATCGGAGCTTCCCCAAACGGCATGATGGGCATTGGCGTCAGCTGCAATTATGAGCGGTACATTTTTTGCTCTAGCTGACTTTGTTATCTCGCGAACCTTAGTTGGTGGTGGTTCGCATTTCTCATGCGCTATATAACTGGAGACAATGTAGAAAGTTCCAGAGGTTGTCTCCCAGGCCGCTGCTACAGTGTCCTCATCACTGAAATCAGAAATAATGAATATATTTTTTTTATTTTTATTTTTTTTTTTTTTTTTTTTTTTTTTTTTGGTAGGAAGCCTTATACTTACTACAGAGAAAATTTCAGAGAGGTCAAAATGTTTAAATTTAAAATGGAATTACTCATATACATATTCATTTTTATATGCGATGTATGCGAATAAATATTTTATGCCTCCGGCTATAACAAATCAATGTACACATTAATATATAAAGTATAAAAATAAATATGATATTTCATATTTCTAGTTACCAGGACTCATTTACTGATTATTTTTATACTACCGATATGCTTCGCTAACCCTATTAATGTGAAAAATAAAATTTACTTTGTATTGGGGCTATTACTTCCCTTGGGCTTACCTGTCATATTCCCAACTCAACTGCGAAGTGTAATAAAATAATTGCCAGTAAAAATTTAAGTCTTTAGTATATACTTTGTAATGGGGACAACTATTCCCCTAAGACCGCTAAAGTTGTCCACCCTATCTTCTAAACTATGGAACTTCATAAGAAAATTCATAAGAAAATCTTAAAAATTCCTCAGTAAATCTTTATATATCAATAAATAAGATTTACTTTGTGTGGGGGTAATCATTTGCCCTTGATCTACCTGCCCTATTTTTATCTTCATAAGAAAATGATTTCCACAAAATCATAGGACTTCCGGTATTATAGTTATTTTTTTTTTAGGTTATTTTACTTTTAGGTGGTACAGAACGATATATGTATATATATATATATATATATATATATATATATATATATATAGGAGCAGGGGAATGGTAAGCCCAAGGGAAGTAGTAGCCCCAATGTAAATATCGGTAGTATATATACAATATAATTACAATCTACTATTTTATTCCATAGAAACAAATATCGTATAGTATTATATTTCCACTATTTGTAATCAATACCAAATTATTTACTCTTTTAAAAAGGTACAAAGCAATTCAATTAACTTTTTTTGTTTATATTTAATCCCAGGTGCTTATTTTACCACTTTTTCTTGATTACTTGACACGTGTTTTTAAATATGTTGGGGGTCGTTATAACAGATCAGGTCACGTGTTTTGCCAGTAATTATTTTACTTTAAATGGATGTTTTTAAATTTGTTGGTCGTCTTTATATGTTTTTGCAAAATTTTATAAAATTTGCTTATGTTTATTTGTTTTTATAAAAACTCAATTTTAAACACTGAAGTCCTCCCACACACACATCTGTTCAATATGTCCTAATTAGCAAAAATATGTTTTTTTTATTGAAATTATAGTAATTATCTTGACAATTCACATGAATTGGCTTTTAGCTTTAATTAGGTGAAATGGAAGAGTGTGAATAAAAAAAAAATGTTTTTATGTAGGGAAGTATTTAAGAATTAACAGTGGGGCAGGTCAAGAAAAATTGAGGGAAAAAAAATTATATATATATATATATATATATATATATATATATATATATATATATATATATATATATATATACATATATATATATTATATTTTCATCTCAATTATAAAGGATGATAAGGAACTTATTTCTTCTAAAATACTTTTACGAAAATCGTTATTAAGTTACTCCCGCTCCAATTATCGAAAAATAAATTCTGGTGTGAAAATTTCAAGAAAATCAGTTCAGCGGTTTGGCTTTCTATAAGGTACAAATAAATATAATTCATTTTTATATATACTTAGGTCACACCACATATTGCAGCATCTCTCGAGAACAAATTATCTTATAGAGATTTATGAAGAAAAATAATAAATAAAGTTATACCCACAATATTTTTTAATATGCAGATATTTAAAATATTATGTACAAAAAAATAAAAGTTCTTAACAAAATTTTAAATTTTTGTTATTAAAAAAAACGTAATAAATCAAAACCTGCTAAAAGTGGTCCGGTTTTTCATTTATAATAAATATGGATATCATGGGAATAATAGAATTATTTAAAAAAATATTGCCTTGCTATATGGATTAGTTGATAGCCTGGAGGTTATGGGTTCGATTTCCGTCAGAGACTCGTTAGTCGGCTCGGTTAATATTAGAATATATAAATAAATTAAATAAATAAGTAAATAAATAAACAGATAAATATATATATATATATATATATAAAAGACAATAAATAAATGAATAAATAAATTAATAGATGAATAAATTAGTAAATAAAAAATAAATAAATAAACAAATAAAAGTTATCGAAATTAATGTGACAAGATCAGCACTTTAATTATTTGATAACTTCGGCACACGTATCCGGCATAATTATTGAATTGCCGACTTGTAATATTTTCTTGGTAAACTAATTTTGCTGCATCAGCGTCTGCACTTTCGCTCATGTTGATGCATCGTGATCGCACAATTGGACATCCCACAATTTGGACAAAATTAAAATAGTCTTGGTTGCACTCTACGGATAAACGGTTCAATCTCAATAAATTCAGTGTAAAATTTAATATATTAATAAATAATAATTAAATGTTAAATTTGATATCAACAAATAATAAAATATCCTTCACGCTATTAAAGGTAGTTCGCTTTATTCTGGCGCAGTCGATCGCGCTTTATTGTATTATTTTTTTGTTAATAGCAATTACAAATTCCCTAGCTTAAATAAATAAATAAATTTATAAGTAGATAAATAAATGGGACAATCGTTTTTTTAATTTTTTTTAATTAAATTGTTTTTTATTGTTTCTTTTATCCCACTGTCCTTGACTTGTTGTTGTTTAGCATGTTGCATTTTGTATTTTATACTTTTTAACTTGTGGCAGCATTAAATTTTTGTTTTTATCTTTTTAAACAAGTATTATTGTAATGTTTAATGCAATTTATCGATTTTGCACTTCAATAAACAGCTGCCTGTTGTATAGCATATATACGTGAACGTGTTAAAATACTCAGTGACGTTTTAAATGTGATTACGAATGCTGTGTTGCCAATACATTTGTTTTTATCCATTTATATAATCATCCAATCAAGCATCTAACCCACCAACCACCCACTCAATTTCTTTGCGTTATTAAAGTAAAGGGCCTTCTTCTTTTTCACTCCCAAGCTGTAGTCATGTCATCATTATTGCTGTTGTTGTCATGCAAGCATGCATAATACATGCATTACATTTAATAAATATTTTTGCCCGTTAAAACAACAGCAGCAATTGATGTTTGTTAAATATGTTTGACATCCGTATCCGCCTGTTGACGTTTTTGGCTGCCACTGCACTGTACAGTGTGTGCGTGTATGTAAATTTTTATTGGTTTGTGTGGTAATTTGCAAGTGGGTGGTTATTTTGGGGTGTATTGTTTTTGTTGGTTGTAAATGAATGAATGATACTTGATTTAAATCCGCGTGACTGAATTTCGACTATTTATTTTTAAATATTATTTGGTATGATGAGTTAAATTGTTTGCGAAAGAGTTTTAATTTAAATGAACATAAACAAATGACTACAAAAACATATTTGATTTAATTGACTGAAATGTTTATTGATCAGTAATCATAATTAACTGAAATTCAAAAACTGTTTGGATAATTAACATAAACTGAAATAGAAACTTTGAGAGGAAATGAAAAATATTTAATTATTACAAAAAGAAATAAATGAATTTTTGTAATAGACTGATGTGGTGGTAATTTTAGGAATTTAAAATGAAAATTTTAAATAAAATTATTAAATACTTTCTATATAATAAATAAAATTTTCTAGAATTTTAATTCACGTAAAAAGAATTATAGATTTAAGTATTCAACCTCCTGTTTCACACAATTAAAATAGAGCTAAACAAATTTTTTTTTTCAAATTAATTATTAAAAAATAGCTTATGTTTTTCTTTTTTACTTTTTAACTTAAAATGTTTTGTCGTTTTTATTTCAAATTGGGTTTACATTTTTTTCAAAAACTTGCATTAATATACCCAAAATAAATTATTATGAAAACAAAAACTTAAACTACTTGTATTACCTACTCTTAAAATTGATTGTTCTTTGCATTTAAAAGACTTGAAATATTTTTTCTAAAATAGCTTTATATAAATATATAAATATTTTTTTTTTTGTAATATCACCTGCAGTGTTAACAATATCTGCAACAATTAGTTAAAAAATAAACAAAACAACAACCACAAAATAATATGTAATTTTTTATATAAAAATGTAACACAAAGTTAAACATGGAACCCTGGTGTTTTACAAGAAATTAAACAAGAAAAAAAATTATAAAATGAAAAAACCGTAACTACTTGTTTAAGTATATGAAATTGCTCTACACCAAAAAAAAAAAAAAAAAAAAGAAGAAATAACATGCAAATTTATCATTAATTTTTTTATACTTCATGTTTAAACAAAAATCAAAAGCGAGAAAAAGAAAAATGTGAAATTTAAGCGGAATATTTGAGTAGAAAATGTTTATGATTTAAGTTTTTTCGTAACTTAATACTAAAACAAACAGCAAAAATACAATAATAAAAAAAGACTAAGAACATCTTGTCATAAACAACAAGGACACCCACAATAATGAGTCACATCAGTTAAAAGGTACACTCGGAGAAAAAACCTATTGAAAAAACAAATAAGAAAGATATGACCGATCAAATTCAACTTTAAAAAAGGTCAAAAAAGGACAGAAAAAGTTTAATTTTTTTCTTTAATTTAAAAAATTAGTTTTTCTCGTTCTCATTAGTTTTTTTATATATTTAAAAATACACTCGAAGAAAAAACCTATTGAAAAAACAAATAAGAAAGATATGACCGGTCAACAGTGTTGCCAGGAGCCGAGAAAAAAAGAGGCAAAATTCAACTTTAATAAAGGTCAAAAAAGGCTAAATATCCCAAATAAAGACAGAGTACGGACCGGAATGAGTTTAAATTTTTTCGTTAATTAAAAAAAAAAATATTTTTTCTAGTTCTCATTAGTTTTCCTATATTTTTATATTTTTTAAAAATAATAAAATTGTAAATAAAACATAGAACAATTGTCAGTAAAATGACCCAAATGAAAAATCGACCAAAAAATTCCCATACACATGAAAAATTATCTATTGTTTTGAAGTGACTCTTCGACATTTTTAAACTATAATTCCTTTTTGATTAAGCATTTTTAAGTTTCTTTTCACAATTATGTTTATAAATAGTTTCTATAGTTAATGCAGCAAATAAAAAAATAATTATAAAAATCAATTTAGTAATTCCATCAAATTAGTTATTAGTATTTTAGTATATTAGTTAATTTTGATTCGGATAATGAATCGCTGCAGGCAAAAATTTTTGTTAAGTATAAAAAAATATACATTTTTTTTGCGAACAAATACAAAAAATGCTTAAGTGAATGATTCTGTAAAAATAAAATTAGTAGTAGATCGTAAGAAATTATTTTGCTCGGTGTTGAAATAGTAACATTTTAGCTTTTTTAAGACAATTTTAAGAATCAAAAAAGGCTAGAAAAAAATTTAAAAGCTAAAACGAAAAATTTGAGGCTAAAAGCAAAATAAAAAGGCTAGATTTAGAATTAAAAAGCCTAAACTGGCAACACTGCCGGTCAAGCCCAAGCGGGAAAGTGATTTCCCGCTTGGGCTTTGGTACCGAATAACAGTTGTGAACCGATTATGGCTAAATTTGAAAGGGCGATGTATCTTAATGTGTCTTAATACTAATATTATTGTGTGATTCGTGCAAGTTAAAGTAGTTTTCGGAAGGTGGTTATTATGGAAGGGGGGTGAAATATGTATGGCATTTATCAGCTTTAAAATCCTATTTCGGGAGGATATTTGAATGGAGGATAGGACCGATTATAATAAGTATCATAGTGCCAAATTTCGTTATTTATCTTTAAAATTGCGTCCTGTAATTTATATGGACTAACAAACTGCCATACGGACGGACATCTTCAAAACGACTCAAAAAATGATTCTGAGTCGATTGCTGTACTTCAAGGTATACTGTGCGTTACAAAAACCTATTTTGGTGTGGAGTATAATTAAAGATTACCACCAAGCTTAAAGAACCACAAAGGAATTTAAGATGTGCTTTATTCGGTCGAAGCAAAATTTTATAAAAACAATTTACAGTTTTTAATTCAATTAAAAACATAGTTCATGTAAAATATTCTGATAAATGTTGTTGACCTGACGGTGTTCCAAGCTGCGTTCTTATAAAATATTTATATTATATTTACCCTTTTTAAATCCGGGAAGCAGAAACGATATTTCCAACTATAGGGGTATTGCTAAATTAAGTATTATTCCAGAACTTTTCGAAAAGATAGTTACAGAAATATTTTTACATCAAGTTGTTTGTTTTCTTTCCCCATTCCAGCATGGATTTAGAAGAGGATGTTCCACTACTATTAACCTTCTGGAGTTCACTACCTCAGTTATAATTGAATTTGATTTCGGCGTACAGACAGACACAATATATACAGATTTCAGTAAAGATTTCGATAAAGTAAATTCAATATCTTCTATTGTTCGGATTGTTTCATATTTTCCTTAAATGGATTTATACATATCTTGAAAATACCAATACCAATTTGTATTATTTAGAGAATGTAAATCGAAAACCATTTCTATTTTATCCGGTATTCCTCACGTTAGTAATATCGGCCCCTTATTATTCCTAATATTTATAAATGATTAACCAGATTGCGTGAAAAATTCTAGATGATGTAGAGCTGTTCCATAGCTTTAACTATTCCAATCAATGTTCCTTACTCCAATCAGATCTTAACAATCTTTATAATTGGTGTATGATGAATCTAATGGATCTGAATTTAAGAAAGTGTAAACATATGATATTCTACAGAAAAATCCAGTAATCTGTAGGTACACAATAAATGAATATCAACTTGATCTAGTCAAAGAGTGTTTTGATCTGGGTTTATTGCTTAATTGTAAATTTTCCTTTAATTTCCGCATTGAACCAATCGCTAATAAAGCGTTCTAGGTTTCGTCGAGCGCTGGGGAAGAGAATTTAATGTCCTTTAATTTTTAAGCAATTACTCACAACTCTCGTAAGATCAATCCTGAAATATGCTTCCGTGGTCTGGGATCCTCAATAAGAAGTTCGTATAAAGAAAATTGAATCGGTGCAGAAACAATTTCTCTTATTAATTTACCGTCACATGAAAATCGATTAAAGCTTATTGATCTCCCTACTCTGGAAAGTAGGAGAAAATATATGAATATTTCGTTTGTAATTAATTTAGTAAGCAATTCAATTAATTCCGAGTTCCCGCTACGTAAGATCGAATTCGTAATACCAAATAGTCCAACTAGAAATTATACTCCTTTAAAAATCAAATATTTTCGAACCAATTAAGCTAACTTTGATGTGTATGCAATCAATTCAACAGTTTTCTTCCATATATTGATTTCTCAGTAAATCCAATCCTCATTTATTATTGAATACTCGTAATTATGAAAATAATTTAAGAATAATATGTATGTTAACCTGCAAGAAATTATAATTCCATTGACTATTAAATAAATAAATAAACAAAATTTCTGAAGGATTTAAGATCTAGATATTTAGTTTATTATGTCAACTATTAAGTAAAATGATTAGAATACTAAATGAATTTAAAATATTTAAAGTTTTTTAGCTTTACCTCAAAAAGATAAAAACCTAAAAATAAACCTTGACCCTTAAATGGTTAAGATTCGTTATATTGAAATTTAATAGTGTCATTGTTTGTAAATTTTACAGTACTTATGTTTTATTAAAAAAATATATATTTGTTAAAAATTTTGCAAAAATATGTTTTCTACGAAGGCTGCCGTTTATATTTTGTGAAAAACTTATAAAACGATATTTATTTTACAAAACGATATTATTGTTTACTAGAATAGTTTCCATGACAGTCAATATTATTTCTGATACTTTTTGCACCAAGTCTTAAGACAGTTCTTTTCACTTTGATTGAAGCACCTCAAAGTCATGTATTTTTGTTACAATTACCGATTTTTCAAATATTGAAATAAGAATAAGGCCAAGGAATTTATTTTAGTATTGGGTAATACAATAAAGTTATTGGATAAAAAATGAAGCTTTAATGGTGAATGACCCTTATAACTGCATTTGATTCCGGTTTATAGTCATAATAAAGTAAATCACGATATATATATCGTGATATTCTAATTGAAAAATCGGTAATTGTAATAGAAATACATGACAAAAATACATATATAATAATACATATATATATATATATATATATATATATATATATATATATATATATTTATTATCTGTTTTTAAACCAGAATCAAATGCAGTTATATCTAAGGTTGAAAACTCCAGAAGGCAAATTTTAACCCTTTCGGCCACTAAAATTCAAATTTGACTAAAATATTGCACCTGAGATAACATTTAATAACATAACAGTTATAAACGGTACAGTGAGATATCTTACCATTTCGTAAAAACTGCTATCCTACCAATATAACAAAAGAAAAAAATGAAGCCAATTATGGATAACAGTTTGCGGGTAATGGTAATTTAATTCTGTTCATATTTACAAAAATCAATTTTTTTTTATAAAATAACATAAAATATTTAGCTTTAGCAGCACGCCACGCCCACTGTTACTAATATTTTAATCTAATTTTGGCTTCCTTAGCTTTAATATGTTTACTACTGAATGTCATTAAATTTTTGGAAATCGGTGTTAACAAAAAATTTAACTTTTGGTCAATAAAATTAAATTCTGAGCCACCGTGCGGCGTAGAAAATTTAAACTTAGCTTACTTATAATACTATTTAAAATTTCTATCAGGGAGCAGAAATACGCAGATTTGTATATAATTTCCGAGGTATATTTTCCCTTTCCAGAGTATTCTGAAGCTCCCAGGCAACGTAGAGAATTAATATTCGGTTGACTTATATATCTATTTATCGTATATATATATATATATATATATATATGTAGTTTTCTAAGGGTATTTTATTGAATACACTGTCTCAGTGAGATCTTCCCGGACGAGCGCTCAATTGTAGTTTTAAAGTATTTTTGATAAAACTTTAGTTACTTCTAGTTTTTGTTGCTTTCCTCTTCAATTTAAAACACAGCTGCACTCTCAATTCATTATAATATTTATTTATATATTAAGAAACTATTTATACTATTCACACATTTAATAAATTAACAGTTTCAAAATAAGAAGTTAAACCTTCGCTTCAATAAACTTAAGATACTTGATGAAGCTTTGACACTTGATCTCTTTGACAATTGATCCTTTGTTACTTGATCTATTTGACAATTGATCCTCTCTGTTCGTAACATCGGTCTTTTATATCGCTGTCCCGATTCCGTCATGTTCCGTTCGTCTTAAACCCAACCCTCCAAAAGTCAATCCCTAAATTGTCAACCTAGGTGATCTTCTCCTAACTTTCCCCTCATTTCCTACATATATATAGATATATATGATAAATAGATAAAAAGAAAAAGTCTGGATAGGGAAAATATGCTTCGGAAATTATATACAAATCTGCGTATCTATGCTCCCTGATAGAAATTTTATAATAAGTTTAAATTTACTACGTCGCTCGGTGGCTCAGAAATTTATTTCATTTGCCAAAATTTCAATTTTATGCTAGTAATAAACATATTAAAACTAAGGTAGCCAAAAAATTAGACCGAAATATTAGTAACTTTGGGCGTGGCATGCTGTAATAATGGTTGCGTCTTGAATTTAATATTAACTTACGGATTTTACTAAAAGTGGGAATTACTTTGAATTAACACTAAGAAATAAATAATCAATATGATATCTGCTTGGAATAAACAGGACACGATCGCATGTTGGTTTCAATTGTGGCGATTAATTAAAATTTTAAAATTATGTTTTTAAATTATTGTTTGGTGTCTAGTAAAACTAGATAAAATTTTGCATCACTAATTGTTAAAATAAATTAGCCTAAGTTTAGTTATAGAGTGCTGTCAAAATTTTGCTGTTTTCGTATACGGTGGGAAAATTTTTTTCATTCAAACTAACTAAGATTGAAACTTTTAACAACAAGTATTTTGTTATAAATTTTTTTTTCTGATTTCTAGATATTATATGATATTATTTTTTTATTTATTTATATTGCGCGGTATTGGGCTTAGATTTCGGGATTGAAAAAATAACACAGTCTTAGTTTGTATTTGAAAAAATAAAAGGCTACGCATGTCTGCTTCAAAAGTATGAACATTTTTTCATTAATATTTGCTTTATATTTTCTAACTCGTAGCCACAAAAATAATTATTTTAAAATTATGTTAGCTATATTCTTAACTTTCTAAAAATATATATAATTTCATATAAGTTTTTCAGTTTTTCTTTTAAGTGTATTATATATATGACATGACAGCCATCAATAAAATGAAACTTAATATCACATTCTGTTCTTAAGTAATGCAGTCATTCAATCTCTTCCTCCAAATAATCGTGCTACTAAAAATGTTTGTATTTCAGTTTTTTTTTTATTTTTTTCTTTTTCCATATTTCTATAAAACTTAAGTTATTTTGGCTAAAAGTATAAATGGTCATTTTTATGGCTTTTTTGTGGCCAAAAAACCTCAACCTCAAATTGAAATCTCTATATTTGTTAAAACATTTTAAGTGTTTAATTTTTGTTCTTTTTTTTCTTTCCTCTGGTCTATATTTTGCTTAAAATAAGCCAAAATAATGCTGACTAGAACACACCTCTTCTTTAGTAGCCAAAGGTGGTTTTAGTTTTGGTTTATATTTTTGTTTAAGGGTTTTTTGGTATTCTATGGCAAGAAAAATATGTTTTTTTATGATTTTGTGACAGTTTTATGATGGCTGCATTTAAGACACGCAAATTATTATATACACTGCGTGATACTTATGTTTTAGGTTTTTTTATTTGCTTTTGAGAAAAACAAATGTAGCACTCCTTAAATTAAACAAAAATTTTGCCTTGGATTAGATTAAGTTGTGATGTAAAATATTGAGATTTAATATGAGAATTTTGTATTATGTTAAATATTAAATCAATTTCTTTTAAGAAATTAAATTACATTTTACATTAATTAAATTAAGTTTTATCGAAACTAATAAAGCAAAAGCAGATTCATAAAAAGATTATGAGAAGAATTTCACATTTTATATTTCCATTGCTTTTTCAAACTCTGAAAATATTTCTTTTATTTTCAAACAAATTTTAATCCCATTGATTAAAATTTCAATCATGTTTTAATTTAACGATCTGTTATAAAATTAAATTCAAACATGGAAATAATTTTCGGGATTTTTGTTACAATTTTATCAAAACAAAACAATAAATGTCAACAAAATCGTAAAAACTCATAACAAGATGTGAAATACACAAAATTAAAATTAACACAAATTACGATTCTGAAATTCCCCACAAAAGCCCCCCAACCCAAAAAAAAAAATCATTAAAAAATCATATGAAATTTTAATACAATTACTCCCTTTCTAGGCAAAACCAAAACAAATACCATATGTAACCCGATCTTTAGGGGATTAAAAATAAAACATACAAACACATTACCCACCAAAAAATTGAAGTGGTAACATTTCTCACATCATAAATGAATTCTTTTTGCTGACATAATTAAGAAAAAAGGGGAGAATGCATCAGAAAAGGGGGAATAATATGACAAAATTTCTTTAGAAATCTTTAGTGTTTCTTCTTTTTTTAATTAAACGCACGGGACAGATTTCAATGTCGTTATAATTCATATTTTTTTATTTGTGTTTTCGTGTTTTTTATTTTATAAGTGACAACATTTCAAAGAAATAAAAGAAATTTTTCATAATAAACATGATCAAGATGTAAATTTTCGTTAGTTTTTTATTAAATGTATTTTATGTTTATGGTGTATTTTTTGGGAAAATATCTGGCGAAGATTTATGTGTTATTATGTGGTATTTAAGTTATCAACGCATGATCTGGCTGTATTTTGGTACGTTTTATGGTTTTTTGAAAAATTAAATATTGTTTGAAACTTTAGTCGGGAGGATCATTTTATCAAGAGCAAGGTAAAGTGTTTACACTGCCTAAGAAATTCGTGGTATAATTGATATAGCTGAAAAGTCTGAGAATTTTTTGTGGAAGAGATTTTCTGAGGTAACACAGATGTATATATCTATTATTATTGTTTTATAAAAAGAAATTTATAGAAAGAAATTTGGGAGAATGTATATAGATGTACAGCAAAAATCACTAATAAATTTTCAGAAATTTCGAAACACGCTTTAAATTTTGAGATAATTAGTTTATGGATAAACTATTTTTAAATAAATCATTATTTGTCTTTAAATAAAATTTTATAAAAAATATTTGGTTTTAAAATTCGCTTTATGATTTGTGATTTCAAATCAATATAAAAAACAAGGGTCTTATATTAGACATGTGAACAATTGTGGACCGATACTTTTACTAAGTATAAAATAAAACATAGGAATACATAATATTACGTAAATACTAACGTTCATATCAATTTATGTACTTTAAGATGATTCCCGAAAGTGGTCTTATTTAGGAGCTATGGTAAATTATGGAGCGATCTTATAAAATTTGTCACTGTGATTTCTATTTATACAAAACTTATTTGTGTCGAATATAAATTTTATACTAACATGTGTATGTGATTTATGCACGTTAAAGTGATTTTCGGAAGAGGGTTTTATATGGGAGCTATGGTGTATTATGGACCGATCGTTATGAAATTTGGCACAAGGATTGATACTTATACAAAACTTCCATATTCCCCATTCCGGAAGGACATTTGTATGGGGGCTAGGTAAAATAATGGACTGATCATAACCAATTTCAATATGCTTCGCCCTTGTGTCGTGAAAGTCCTACGTGCCAAATTTTATTGAATTATTTTCAAAATTGCGACCTGTGCTTTGTGTACAGCTAGCCGTCCAGCCAGCCAGACGGACGGACGGATATCGTCAGATCGATTCAAAAAGTGATTCTAAGTCAATTGGTATACTTTACGGTGGGTGTTGGATGATTTCTTCTGTGCGTTATAAACATCAGCACAAACGTATAATACCCCATCCACCTATGGTGGTGTGAGGTATAACAAAAGAGAAAAAATCAATACATATTTTGATAATTATGAAATAAAATTAAATTACAAAATTGCTGAAAAAAGATAAAAATTAATGTGTTAGGACTTTTAGAGGTAAACTATCTTAATTTTAGATTTTTCAAATACAGTTTTGTTAATTCATCTTCTATATAATTCGAAAGCCAATGAAATTTAGTAAAATAGCGCAAAAACTAAGTAACACTGCAATGGGGATTTATACTGCATTTTGTATCAAAGACTGCTTTAGAATTCTTTTACGAGGGCTCCAAACAATCTGAAAATTCAAGGGTGATAAGGAAGTGCAAACAAAACTTTATAAAAATTTTCAAAACGTGAGAGTTAACAGATCAGTATCACATTAAAAAATGTGTTACGGATCATCATTTGTCCACAAGCTTTAATAACCACCTTGAGATTCAAAAAATTTAGATTTCTGAGCGTACTGAACCTAGGATCTATAATTAAAGGAGCCGTATTTAATTTCGTTTAAAAATGTTTATAAAATTGTTATAACGATGGAGTTTTTTACTTAGATCAATGTGGTAAGTGATGGAGTTTACAAGAAGTACCCAAGGATTCAAATTATATCACTGTTTTTCATTCATATGCACATAGCACTTATATATTTTAAGTTTCATAACTCAAAAGTCAAAATGTAGAAATATGCGCTATATGAAGTTTTATCCTCTGTCAAAATATCATGTATATACATATATTTTGCAATCTTGAAGTAAATGAGTAATATGTATAAATACATCATTAGTTTTTAACTACAATTATAGACTATTTTAACATTATACTTCATTTACATTCCAATATATGTTATACTAACTTTAGAAACATGTCACATTTCATAATATGAATATCTAGTATGAGTTCTATTTTATACATTTTTTCCATAAATTCTAGAAAGTATCTTTTATTATTGTTCTATGAAAAGAAATTTATAGAAAGAAATTTGGGAGAATGTAAATCACAAATAAATTTTTAGAAATTTGGAAACACGCTTTAAATTTTGAGATAATTAGTAATTTTGTTTTAAAGCTACAGAGAAAAAGTTATAGATAAACTTATTTATTTATTTGCTTATTTACTTATTTACCAAAAGATTAATCAGTTATGCAAAACTAAATACAGCTTAGTTGCTGTTTTTTTAATAGTAGTTGGATTCCTGTTTACGGAGTTTCATATAGTCAGATTTGGCATTTAGTTGTTAAACAATTTCACTTCCCAAAGGGACAATGTTTGATAGGATGTATGTTGGAAGAAGAGAATGAGAACGAGGAAGAGTCGATAAAATATCTTCCATTCATGAGACTTTTAAGCACTTTGCCGGAGTTACAATAATGTGTAAGGTAAGATATGTCTAACTTTATACATTATTGAAGGTATTCGACTGAACTTTCAATTGAATTCAAATTTTATGAAATCTTTTTTGTTTTCCGAGAATGATATCAAAAAAGAACTTTATGTTTTCCTCATAAGAGAACAAGATTCATCTTTTTGAGATCAAATTAATCCTATTTACTGAATACATTGAGAGCTATCTCAAGTTTCGGTGTTAACAGGTTTGACCAATTTGACATAATATGGCTGTCATTTAAATACGCAATCATCATATATTGTTATAAATAAATATCTTCTGATAAAATGCATAAATATTTTTTTATCTAGTCCCAGTTCTATTAAAGAATATATACAATTTTTACCATCATGTACATATTTGTCAAAATTTCTAGAGTGAGTACATTATTATCTCAAATAATTTTTTTTTTGTATAAACATTTTGAGACATAAACAAGATATTATGATCCTTGGACATTCGAATGTGAGTGTTTTAAAAGTATCTTTCATCATCTTAAATGTTTTGTTATTAAAACCGGGTTTATTCTAAAACATGAAGGTGATGTTAATAACTAGAAAAAAAAACAGACTCTCTGTGAGTAATGCTATTTCAAGTGATTTCTTTTATCTCGATTTGATTTGCAATTTGTATAGTCTTATTGAAAAGTGAACAACAGTTCATGATCTTGGGATATTATTGTATGAATGTCCGTATATTTAAATATGTAATTCTTGTATGTTAAGAAGTAGAAAAGAAAAAATTTTATTACTGAAATTGTAGTATGAATTCCAAAGATTCTCTTTTAGTTTTAAGTAAAAAAAAGAAGTGCTAATTACTCAAATCAACAAAAAAAGAGAACATATTTTATCAAAAATAATTTTACGTAATTCATGTTCCACGTGAGTAACTACATTTTAAATTTAAAAAATGTTGGCCCTTTGTTACCGATTTAGATAAGATTTGGTGCATGTAGAGAGGAGGGTACAGAGGCATGTAAAATGAATTTTTCTCACTTTTATTTTGAGAACTATGGCAACTCTAAAGCCTTGAATGCGATAAACGTATTTATTTAAATGGCCATAACTTTTGTTATATAAAAGATATAAAAATACTTTTTGCATTTTTATTAACATATTTTTTTGTAAGAATTCTCTTTAGGGACGTGTATCTAAAAAAATCCATCTTTAATTCTTTTATATTTTTTGGGAAGAAGCCTTATCGGTATACTTGCTACAGAGAAAATTTCAGAAAGGTCAAAATTTTTAAATTTAAATTAAATCACTCATGTGCTAGATATAAATTTAAATAAAAAAATTTCATCACGTAACAATTTTATGAGACATAGATTTAATTTTGATCTTTGCCGAACATTTGTATGCGTAATTTTTACCTACATACCAGGGCTAAAAATTATCATTTTTCATTTTTTCAGCCAACCTAACAATTTAATTTAGTTCAATATCATTTCTCAATAACTATCATGTTGAGGAGATTTATGTTTCATTAAAATCTTTCTGTGACTGCAATGAACTTTATCAAGGCTACCTTTTCTTTGTAAATTGTTTGACATTTGGTTGTTTTTAATTATGTGCTCTCTGAGAGAACGAAGAATTTCAGGGACCGTAACCATTATGAGTTTTAAAATAAAACTTAAAAAAATAATAATTATTTTTGATTTTTTGCTCAAAAATAATGATTACCAAACAGAATGTTACTAATTTTTTTGTTTAAACATTTTAGAGTAAACATTTTTTCTTTACCTGAAATTCGTTAAGATGCTCCTTGATTAGAACTATAAGAATAATTTTGCAGATGTTACATTTTTTCTTAAGTAATTTCAACAATTTTTTTACTTTTGGAATTTGCTGTTATAATGTATGTGTCCTAAAAAATAAAAAATGTCGCAATCTAGGGTATATCCTTAATCCTCCTTAAAAAAATTTTATTTTTTAAGGAGTACAAATTATCTTAAACTTTTGGAAAATAGAAATTGTGTAAATACTCGTATTTAATTGTCTGATTGATTTATAATTCATAGAAATATGAAATTAAAAATTATTTGGGATTACAGTTGTATTTGCGATAAGAACTGGATTTTTGTGAATTTTATCAATAATTTGATTTGACGTTCAGAAAACAAAATGAGTCATATCATCGATTGACCATTTTTAACATAAGCAATAACATCGAAATATTATCGGGAAAAACTCTTTATGGTCAAACATATGTCAAGCACGCAGAGAATAAATATAGTTGTAGTAACCATAATGAAAAATAATATGATTGAAGCATATGATCACAGTGAAATATAGCCATATTGTGTCCGATTTTATGGCTCATTTTTCATGTTATGATTCTAGTTTTACAAATAATTAAACAACCTTATTACATCATTATTCAGTTCAGTATTATATTATTATTATATGTTATTATATTATATTATTATACCATATTGTCATATTATGTTCTCATTTTATAATATTATTATTCAATTATTCATATTATTATGCCATGTTATCATATACATATTTATCCAATCTTATCATATTATTAGCTAATCAATACCTTGTATTCACCCCGATTATAATCCAACCTTGTCTATTTATATATATTCATATATAAACTAAATGAGAATTATAATGAAGTTGGAAAACAAACATTAAAAACAAAAAACAAACAAGTTATGATTTTTTCCACTAAATTTGTGATAATGTAAAGTATTATATTTATTTGAAATATTTTATTATCATTGGAATAACAATATTAATATGGTTTAAAAACAGAATATGGTTTAAGAATAAGGGAAGAGAATGGTTGTAGAACTACTGATATTTTTCATATTAATAAAACTTTGTTTCTGGTAAAAATACTTAACAATATCTAATTTTTGCAGTAAACCATATTAAAATTTTTATTAAAATGTTTACCTCTTATTTTGACAAACTTGTGTGCGGATTAAAAGGGAACATTTTTATACTTTAATTTAAAAAAAGTTAATTCAATTCACAGTATTATTTATGAATGAATCCTTTGGTATTAAATTACGGTCATTGCAAGCGGGTTTGCATTTATGATTCTAGAGTGAATTTCTTAAATATATTATTCCTAAATGCTGTCACCTCAATTCTTTGATTGCACCAAAGCATTAAAGATATATGGATATAATTTTTCGGGAACTCATTAACAATACTTTATAGTTTCGTTAGTGTAAACAGTTGTTTACAATACACAATACATCAATTTTTATTTTATTCTTTTTTTACGTATTCCAGCAAATTATTTAAGATATTTTGCGTGTTGTTATTTTAAACATTTTATTAAAATGATTTAAATGCCTTTCACACATCCCAGCGGGTTGTGTTGTACAACGATGACTTCTCCCGAACTGCATCAGCCGCACAAAAAAAAAATGCAGCAAATAACACATGTGTTGTTTATTGGAGAATATGAGTATGTGTAAAAAAGATAAAGTGCCGATTTTTTTCTCATTTAAGGGGAACCATGTGCATTTTCTGTAGGTGTTTCCCTTCACTAAATATAAAAAAATGAGGACTTATTTTTTAGCTCGCAACATTTTTTATGGGGTTGCTTGAATAACAATTTAAAGTTAAAGTGACGTAAAGAAGATTTATATTATTTAAAGTTCTTGCTAATAGTTTGTTTATAAAACTCTTGCATTTTGTTTTTTTTAAGAAATGTAAATCACCTGCCGTGTTTCTCTTTTTTATTTGAAAAATCAAACAGTATTTACTTTTAGGCAATCTATATGAATTTAAAATTTTATAACCCACTGTATTTACTAAAATATAAAGACCGAACTGTAGATGGATTCTTTCATTCTTTTGTGTGTTTTCTTTTTATTATAATTTATTTTCAAATTGTTACAAGACTGAATGCAATCATATGTACATGTTTTTAATAGTAACTGTTTAAACAGTCGAAACCCTGCTGTTAAAAGGGTCCTTAAACTTTTCAAACTGTTTGTTTGAAAAGTCTTTTTATTTTCTGTGTATATGAGTGATTTTTTCATATGAATTTTTTGGGGAGGTAATTAACAGAGTCATAAAATTTTATTCATTGCTGTTAATAAAAAATGAAATGAACACAAACAAATTTTCAATAAAGTTAAAACAATAAAGTGGCGAATGAGAGAAAAAAACTTATGAAAAATAATATTACAATGAAAGCTTTTGTATAGAAAAAGAAATGTTTGATAGAAAAAACATTTAAAATAACAAACACAAAATCAATGATGAATATTTTATATATGTAAATTCATACAATGAAATGTATACATATATTTGAAGGGAAAATACGGTAAATTGATTGATGACTATATTTGACATTATGAAAGCAATAAAAATTTGTATATTTTTTTATTAATTAGCTTTCAGTAGTAGGAAATGTGTGATAAAATTATTTGAAGGCATGTACATTTTATATTTTACATAAATATTTTTTATTATTATTATTTACATACTAATTTTCATACTTTACATAATTTACTATTATTTTTATATAACATTGCTTCAAAATCGATAAATGGAGGGGGAAAAAACTAGCAAAAAACATGAATATCATTATTCACTGATATAATACTTATACTCAAGTATTCCCTTAAATGATCTTATTTGTGACAAATCATCGCATGTACGATCACGCTGGTAAAGTTGCCATAGCAAAAATTTGTTTAACCAAAAATTTGGAAAAAATAACCATATTAGGAAAGAAATAACCACATTTAAAAAATTCAAAGTTATTATATAAAAATTAATATAATTTGAATATATGTATTCAGGTTTCAAATATCCATAAACTTTAGTTAGTTTTTAGGAGAAAAAAGTATTTAAAATTTAACTGCTTAGAAAAATGTTTATCAAAATGTGGTCCCTGATTCAATTTTATAAGGAGCCGGGATATAAAATTTAATAATAACAATTTAATTATTCTCACGTCCTTATGATATAATGTCGAAAGCAAACCAGATTGTAATAAATTTAGGTTGGCTTTTAAAGCGTGATCCATTTCGAGGTTCCCTACTTTTTTAAAGAAAAAACACATCATTTGAGAGGACATTCTTTGGCATTTATTTTTTGAAGATTATGTCAATCAAATGTCGGCCATTGATACGTCGCAAATGGTCCATCCGTTGAGTACAATTTTCGATGACTCGACTGGTAACTGGCGAATGACACGTGTGATGTTTTCCTCTAAGGCCTGAATCGAAGCTGGTTTGTTCGCATAAACTTTAGACTTTACATATTCCCACAGAAAAAAGTCTAACGGCGTGATTTCACACGATCTTGGTGGCCAATCGACCGGCCAAAAACGTGAAATTATGTGCTCACCGAAATGTTCTCTCAATAAATCCATTGATTGATGCGATGTGTGGTAAGTGACGCCGTCTTGTTGAATCCAAATATCGCCGAGATCACGAGCTTCAATTTCAGGTATCATATACTCGGTTATCATGGCACGATAACGGTCGCCATTGACGGTTACGTTCGCACCGGTATCATTTTTAAAGAAATATGGACCGATGATTCCACCGGCCCACAAACCACACCAAACCGTTGTTTTTTCTGGATGAAGTGGCAGTTCTTGAATCTCTTCAGGTTGCTCTTCGTCTCTAATGTGGCAATTTTGTTTGTTTACATACCCATTGAGCCAGAAATGGACCTCATCGCTGAACAAAATTTGCCTCGAAAACATCGGATCTTCTTGGAACTTTTCAAGAGCTCAAAGAGCGAAGCGATGTCGCTTGGGAAGGTCGAGCGGCTTCAATTCTTGCACAAGTTGTATTTTGTATGCTTTCAATTTAAGATCTTGACGTAAGTCGTTCCATACGTCAGTTCGAGTTGGTGCGAACGGCGTCGAATCGACTCTCCACGGTCTTCGTGTACACTCCCAGCTACGGCCGCTATATTTTCTTCACAGCGTGCTGGATGTGGTCTATTCGGTCGAATATTATCCAATAATGAATGCTGGGTCTCAAAATGGGTGATGGTGTTGCTAATAGTACGCTCAGTAGGCCGATTATGTTGACCATAAGTTGAGCAAAGTGCACGAAGCTCATTCCTCACAGAACGTGAATTTTCATAATAAAGTTGAAAGATTTTTAATCGTTGTACAGGCGTAAGTCTTTGCATTATGAAATGCCAAACAATACTAAAAAAAATAACATGACAGCATGACGCGACTCATACGGGATCTGTCAAAAAAAGCTATTGAAAAAAGTATTTCTACTTGAACCACCCATTACAAATATATGTCCACAGAAAAAGAATGCAAATAAGAGTTATTTTTTATAGGCACTTAGCCAATCTCAATTGGTAATATAAATTCCAAAATCTAAAGATTTAAAGTAAAAGTTATTTATTTGGGAAGTTTGACGAAAAATTTCTATATCAATCGTTCATGTATCAGAGCACTTACATATATTAAATTTTAATAAGTTATTTTGAAAATTGTGTACAAAATTGTGGTCCAATTGAAAATACATCGGGATTGATAAAACAATTTTATTGCAGTTATTTTTTAAAATAATGTGGTGTCATTTTTAAATTTTTATTATTCAATTATGTTGTCTTGCATAGTTTTAATAACTAAACAAGTCACATTTTTTATTCGCTACAGCATAATATTGGGGTAGCGGGCTCCCCAATATAACAATCGACTTAGAATCTCCTTAGTTATTCGAAATTGGTTCATTATTTCACCTAATTCCCAAATAAATTTTATTTTGGAGTAATATTTTAAAACTCAAGTATCTTAAATACATATAGCATATTTCAGAATTCTGCACAAACAAAACATTTTTAATCCTAAAATATTCTATGAAAACATTTGAATATATACATAAAATATGGCATTCAGTTTCAAAAGAATCGTTTTAAAATTAATTGTAGCTTGTATATGGGGTCTTTTCCCAAAAATCATTTAAAATTACTTAAATCCCACCTAAATGTTCGTATATTACTAAAATTTGGTTCAAATAAGATTAATCATAGCACCCACATAATGATCTCACTCAGGTATGTATTACTTTAAGTTACATACATAATAGTGTAGGATATGATATAGTCGGTCTTCACCAAATATACATTTCTTTTTTAATAGTAATAGTATTTTGTAATTACAAGTATTTAGGTTGTTTGTTATATCGTTAGAACTTTCTCAAAAAAGTCTCCCAATACATTTAACTTTTTGATTAAATATTAGAAAATCTTTATATTTTCTATTAATTTAAATTGTTCTCTTCACTGTCAGTTAAAATTGGAATGAAAAGTTATAGTAACATTTAACTTTTAAATGTGTGATAAATTAACAATAAAAAATAATAAAAAGTGAGTGTGCTAAACACCTTTTATTGTTTTTTATTGTTGGCAAGTTTAAAAGAGTAAATAGCATTTTTAAAACTAATAAAAATTAAATTTTTATTTAAACAGAAATAATTAACCAAAATGGAAAAAAGTCATCATCTACATGTTGGAAAATAAAATAATCAATTTTGGTTAAAATTAACCAAAACTGTAACACTGGTTTTTACACCAGTTTTTGTTGAACTATTGAGCAGCTGTGTACTCAGTACTCAATATTGGCCATTTTTCGAGTATTCAATATCAAAAAGTAATTAACCAATATGTATTTCCAAAGTTGTATTTTTTAGTGCAATCAAGAGAATTATTAACTGTTTTTAAAGGGGAAAATGCAACTATATTTGCAAAGAAGAATTTTTAAAGAAATAGCTAAAACTGTCTACAAAATTTAAAGGAATACAATATTAAATTTTCATATATTTAGTATATAGTATTGAGTATGTATTGAGCAATCAAAGGTACTCATAATTTTTTCGTTTCTATTTATACTGAATTTTTGAACTAAACATTCATAACCTTATCCCAACAAAAACTTTTTGATTTTCGATAATGGCAACTACTTATTTAAATAGTTTCTTGGTAATGAGGCATCATTATTGTTTGCCTACTCTATATTACATAAATAAGTACTTAATATTATAACAACACAGTAATGCTGCAATCACACCGATCAGTTGGCCAGAACGCTGGATTAACAACCAGAAGATTGTCGGATCAACCCCAATCTAATGCTTTTAGTTTATATTTTTTCAATCGTCTAAAAAGATATTTTTATACTAAAAGAGTTGTTGTCGCCTAATAAATTAAGTGTAAGATGGTGTACTGAGACTTTGCTCCTTTTGCCTATGTTCACATCTTACTGACGGCAAAATTTTTTCTTTGTTTTTTGTTTTATTTTTTTTTTATATCTATTTCCCATTATACTTGCTAGCTTACTAGGTAAAACAAAGTTTTTGCTGGAATTAACATATTTTTGTCATTTACGATTAGTTGCAAATCTTTCGTTCATCATACTAATATAAATATAAAATTAATTTGTTTGCATAAAGACAATTCTTAAAGAACAACAAGGCAAAAGAAAAACTAGTTATGCAAATTTTCAAAAATCCTACACCACCATAGGTGGGAGGATATTATGCATTTGTGCTGATGTTTTTAACACCCAAAAGTATTAGTCTAAGACCCACCTTAATGTATACCAATCGATTTAGAATCACTTTCTGAATCGATTTAATGATGTCCTTCTGTTCATGTAAACCTTTTAATCAAACTGCAGATCTGACTACAAACAAATTTATTTACCAAATTGATAGGAAATGATTTTGCATTTAAATTCATTAAACGTCGAGAAATTTAACAATTCAAGAAAAGTATATAAAATATAAAATAATAAAATTAATTATTTATTTTGTACATGTTTTTATACTCACATCGCGATTTCACAGAAATTGCACAGTCAATTTTTGTAAATGTGTTTTATATGAAAGTCGCTGAAGAGTGTTGAAAACTTAAGCAATTTGTCAGAAAATGTAAATATATTTGATACCAAAAAAATATTGTCTTTAAGAAATTTTTTGCGTGAACTTTTTAAAACGATTGCGAAAAATTAATATCATATTCCTTTATAGCTTTACATACTCTACAAAACCTGGCTATGGTATTTTGGATATTTGCAAAAATTGCAAAAGGTTATAACCCTAGTTTACATATTATACAATTTAAAATAATTTCTCTAAACTTTGAAATCTTATTAAGACCGCTACAATATAACTTAGAAAGTAATGATTCAAATAATTTACATTAAAATCTTTTTCTTATATATTTTTCACCATGTAAATAATCTATTGATAATTTATTAAAACTGCTGTAAAATAACACAAAATACCATAGACTATAACAAGAAGGTTATGTGAGAGTCAATTCAAACTAAATATCCAACTTACTTATTTACTTTACTTATTTTTTTTTTTCAAAACACAACAACAAAATATTAGTGACTACATGTATTTTGTTGTTGCATGAATTAGGTTTTTGATAACTGAATCAGGTTTTTTTTCCTCTCACATAAACTTCTAGCTGTATTCTATTCAAGATACTATTTTTGGAAAATTTGTATATTATTTACCATTTGTTTACATAATTTATATTATGTAAAAGATTAATAGTTAAATTTTACAGAAAGCATGTATTTATTTCTTAAATTTTTAATTATCTAAACAATATTAAAGCTATTGTAATATTACCCAGAAATTACTTATTTAGCTTTCAAATAGTTTATTTATTTTTTACATATTTTACACCATGTAATTAATTGCTTTGATCCTAGAAAACTTATTAAGTCAGCTAAAAAATAACCCAATAGATAATTGTTCAGAAAATTTTAAATCTGAATAGTGGCTGAAAAGTTAGTTATTTTAAAAATTTTAAATTTTTTAGCTTTTACTTACATATTTGATATTATGTAAACAAATAAAAAAAATATTTATGTGACTGCAAAATGGTGCATTATTTCCTAGATTTTCAATTATTTACCTTTTATTTACATATTTTATACAATGTAAATAATTGCTCTAAAGTTAGAAAATTTACTAAGCCATTTGAATAATAAGTGAAAAGCTAATTGTTTAAAAATTTAAAATTTCTCACCTTTTATTTACATATTTGACAGTAATGTAAACAATAATGAAAATATTAATGTAGCTGCAAAATAGTTTAAAATGTATTTATTACCTAGATTTTTAATTATTTACCTATTGTTTACGTATTTTATACCATACAAATAAATGCTCAGCACTTAGGAAATAACTCAAAATTAAGGTAAATAATGCTAAAAATATTTAGCATTATTTACCTTTATTCTACAAATTTTACATCACGTAAAGAACTTAGAAAATGTCCGTCTAGCTGCAGTATAATTTAGAAGGTATTTTAACTTTAATTATTTTTACATATTTTACACAAAGTAAATACTTTCTCCGAACCTAGTAAACGATCAAAATAGCTACTTAATAACTTAAAAGGATTTTTTTTAATTCAATATTCCTTATTTATACATACTTGAATTTGAGCAAATAATTAAAAAATATTCATATAACTTAAAAAATTTTCAAAAATGTTGGTTTAGTAACTTTGACACTATGTAGACAATTTAAAAAACTTTGTATTTATTTGAAAAATAGCACAGTAAATATTTACTGCTAAGACTTTAAATTATCTACCTATTGTTTACTTACTTGACACTGTGTAGATAATTAAACAAAAACATTTTTTTTAATAATTAAACAATTTTATCTAGAGATTGAATATATTTTATCTATTATTTACATATTTTACATTATGTAAATAATTGGAAAGATGTCAAGAGTGTAAGATTCAACAAAAATGTTTTTCTAATATTTTTAATTGTTTCCCTATATATGACATATTTGACACTAAATAAAAATTATTTAGATTTTTAAGAAAAATTATTTACTTATTTCTTACATACTGAACACTATGTAAATAATTAGACAAAATTATTTTTTTTTTTAATAATTAAGCAATTTTATCTAAAGATTGAATATATTTTATCTATTATTTACATATTTTACATTTTGTAAATAACTGAAAAGATGTCAAGTACAGTGTAAGATTCAACAAAAAATTTTCTTCTAAGATTTTTAATTATTTCCCTATATATGACATATTTGACAATAATTAAAAATTATTTATATTTAAAAAAAAAAAAATATTTACTTATTTCCTACATACTGGACACTGTGTAAATAATTAAAAAATGAAATATCAAATAATTAAAGCAATATATTCCGAGATTAAACATATTTTATTTATAAAATATTTTTATTTACATATTTTAAATTATGTAAATTATTGCAAAAATATTTACGGGAGCGTAATTTTTTAATTGTATTTAATTGCAAGATGTTTCAACTTTTTCCTCTATCTGACATATTTGAATTTATGTAAAATTATCGAAATTCATGTAAATAACTTTGAAAATTTTCTGTTTAATTACAAAATTATGTATTTATTTTATTTGTTAATATAAAAACCAATATTTTAGTTCTTTTATTGAAGCAATAAAAAAATCAGTAAAACAAAATCAAAATGTAATCAATATATTTTATTTATAATTACTATTTATTACATACGGTAATTATTAAGAAAATTATTTAATTAATGTATATTTCCTTTGAAAAATTATAAAATTTACTTATAAAATATTCAAAAACTGTTATATCAATACGTGATTACATAAATATTCTCCATTATATGTATGTAAGACATATAAAGCATAGGCTGCATTAATAGTTACAGAAACATGAGCTTGTTGTTTAAGTTTTAAATTCTAGCACGTGATTTTCATTTTCATATTTCAAACATAAATATTTTAAAATTGGTTTTTTATTAATGTTATTTTAACAAGCATAAATCCTGTGTAAAAATTTTTTTAAATATATTACAACACCAACAATACCACCCTCTCTTGAGTAGAATTGGCTTCTGACCAATAAACATCAATTAATAAACAATACAAAACAATAAACATCCGTTTAAAAAATATAAATTTAAAATTTTATTTAAATTTCTAGCAAATAGTACTTTTAAGTCTGTGCACAAAAAAGTCATAAATAAAATTAAATTCAATAAAAATTTGAAAATTTGTCCAAATCAAAATCAATTATTTAATAAAAACACTTTAAAATTATTTAAAAGCAAGCGCATCAAATCGTTGGCAATAAAAAGGCAAATTTTTAAATTGTATACAAAACAAAAACAAAAAATTTTAATTTATTTTTATGATAACTTAGAATCTTTTGCTGTAAATGAATAAATATATGTATATACGGGCGTGTCAGGCAGAAAGCGTGCCACATATTATGAAATAAAATCAATTGAATTCAATGAAACCAGAGGCATTCCAGCAAAGTATATGATGAGGGGTTTAAGAAAATAACTGTGGAAAAAATTTAATACATATAATATATTAAAAAAAAATCTTAAAGTTGCTTTTGTATTTTTTATATTTTTTATTTTGTTTGGAAAGTTTTAGCTGGGTTCTTTGCCTGGCACTTTACTTTATACATGCCAGTATTTAAACTTTTTTTGTACAGTCATAAATATAAAAGTTAATTTAAAATCTCATAAAATAACGAACAAATACCATGCGATGGCATTTCTCAGCCATTTTCAAAAACTCACAAATAATTCATGCCATTTCATTGTATGAAAAAATATAAAGAAATGGAGATTTTTTCTCTAAGTATTTGGCATATGAACATGCAACAGGCAGGTTACTTCCCAAAAATTTTAATTGTAGAATGTTTGTCTGCGATTTGTTTTTTTGTTAGAAAGAGATGGAGGCAATAATGATATAAATTGACTTTTTATTACCATTTTAGTACGACAACAAAATTTATATTGGGTTCCTCCCTTAGACTAGCTGGTATTGAGTCAATCTATCAGTCTAAGGGTAGTGGTATACTTAGACATTATATTATATTAGACATAACAATCGTGGACCGATAATTTTACTTAGTGTAAAATAAAATATACGAATACAGAATATTACGTTAATACTAACATTTATATGAATTTATGCACTTTGGGGTGATTCCCGAAAGTGAGCTTATATGGGAGCTTATCTGTGTCGAATATAAACTTGATACTAACATGTATATGTGATTTATGCATGTTAAAGTGATTTTCGGAAGATTATTTTGTATAAGAGCTATGGTCAATTATGGATCGATCTTCCTGAAATTTGGCACAAAGATTGATACTTATACGAAACTTCTTCGTACCAAATTTCATTACAATATTGCTATATTTAAGGCATTTATGATCGTTAAACTCCTATTCCGGGGGGACATTTGTATGGGAGCTAGGTGAAATAATGGACCGATCGTAACCAATTTCAATAGGCTTCGTCCTTATGTCATGAAAGTCCTATATACCAAATTTTAATGCATTATCTTAAAAATTGCGACCTGTGCTTTGTGCACAAAGTTTACATGGACAGTCAGCCAGCCGTCAAACCAGCCATCGTTAGATCGACTCAAAAATTGATTATGATTGGTATACTTTAAGGTGGGTGTTGGATTATTTTTTCTGTGCATTACAAACATCAGTACAAACACATAATACCCCAACCACCTATTGGTGTGGGGTTTAAAAATAGTGTGAATTTCTGAAATAGTCTTTAAGGTCTTATGAGTCAAATTTTAATCTGTAAGTTTGTTTAAATTTTCCGCAATCCATTTTTATTAAAAATCCGATATGAAAAAAATTTCAAAAAGGTATGAATTTAGAGCAGAAAAATTTATTTAGTTTAAAACTCAGTTTGCTGTATTAATTTTCAGTTAACCAGTTGACAATTTCTGTTTACAAATTAATAGAGTCTTCTCTGCCTCAATATTTCTGCATTAATGTTACATTAAAAAAGCTACAAATATTATCTTTCTAAATTTTAGAAAATATGTAAACCATAAAATTTTCTTTAACTTCCGTTTAACATTATTTCCTTCAAAGTACTTTCATGCGGCATTATCAAATAAAATGTTAACAATAAAATATTAATAATATTAATATTAGTAGCAAATAAAAAAATAACCTTAACGGCTGCCCTAATACAACTAAACTCTAACAAATTCATGCCCTTTGACTTGTGCCTTCAATAATTATAAACACGAATAAATGTTATTTTTCAAACGAAACAAAAAATAAAAATATGAAAAAGCGTGCGCTTCCGCTTATAAAATGTAATCACTTTTAAAGCAAATAAAAAAGGAGTTTTTCTTTTATTAATCTACATAAATAATATTTACAATCTAAAATTATTAATTGAAATTACTTATTTATTCTCAAACCATACTAAAGATAACATAGCATACGCACTTTTATTTTAAAAACAAAATAATTACAGGCTTTCATAGCATTTTCACCAAAAAATAAAATAAAATAAAAATGACAAATTTACCAAAAACCCAACATTAAACGCTTTTATGTTTAATTTGAAAATTTTCTCTTTTTTTTTTGGTTCAGAGATAAAATGCGATTAGAAAAATTGTCAGAAAAATTGTCAATTGCGTGTTCAAGGGATATTAATATAAAAAAAGGGAAAACACAAAAACAACATTTATAACAACTACCACTCAACTGAGGCCTAATAATAATTATGTGGCTAGCAGCCATCTAGAAAAAAAGAGCAATTTTAATTTCACAAACACAAATATTTGCACATGGAAAATTAAAAATGACCAGTGATGCCAGGTAAACAAGTTTTAATTTTTATAGTTAATAGGATATATGTATGCGTCCTCAGAGAGAATATTTTCTTATTTTTATAACCGAGTGGCTAATCTTATATACGTATTTTATACAAAGGGGTTTCTAAGTAACCTTTAATTTGAAAAATAAATAATATCAAAATTAATATCAAAATATTAAAATTTTATCATAAGAATAAGAAAACAATTTTATGTTTTTATCAAATAAAAAATCTATTTTCAAAATTTTCCTAACCCATTTCTTAAAAACTTTTAGAAGGAAAAAAAATTTATTTCTACTTTTGAATATCTAAAAACCGCAAACTCTATCCGCTTTTACTCTTAAAAGTCTTAAATTCCAAAAACTTAAAACTAAAATTTTAAATTTATATTTCGAGGATTATGTACATTAAAGTGCGTTGATGTATAGCGAGATAAAAATTTTGCAAATGTACCCTCCTTAAATTAAAAATTGATGTTTAAAACTAATCCCCAAATTATTTCGGTTTAATTATTTCATTCATCTGAGCTAAACCATTTTTAAAATACCTCCAAGAATATAGTTTTCGATCAAAAGTGCACATAATTTTTAACACTTTTTCGAAAAATTACCACATATGGTAGACAAATGGCGTTTAATACATAATAAGTAAAAAATGTTCACTCTCGTGAAATTAAAATTTTAGTAAATTTTCTATGACTTTATTTTAAATACTATTTTATTAAGGTTTGAATATTTTGGGCATTTTCCATCGTAGTTTATATTTTAGGGCATCATTGGAAAGGTCTCATTCAATACTATTGATATATGTACACATTTAACGATTTAGAAGCACTAGTAATACTTTGGGATTTTCGATCCATAATTGATTAAGTTAATTTTTATGTCCAATAAATGCTTATTTAAGAAAATAAATGACACATGATATTTATCATAAAAACAAAAAATTCGGATAAAATATTGACTAAATTTAAAAAATGTCTTTAATTCCATTATTAAGCGGTTATAAAGAAACTTATTATATTTTTCATAAATTCATATATACTAAGTATAATAAATACTTCCATGTGACTTATTTGCAGAAATAGCTAATTTAACCCCTTTTGGAAACTAAATGCATAAAATTGACCCTCTTGCTGTTAAAGGGTTAATTACGTGTAATCTTCAATAGTATCAGTATAGACCATTCCAATGGTACATTAAAACCCAATATATACTGAGAAATATCTAAAATATATAAAATTATATGTCTAAATAAAGAAAATATGACAAGAAACGTTAATCAAAATCTTAATATACTGCGAATAATAAGAGCCATAACAATTATTTAAATAAATATTCCAATCTGTAGTCCTCTATTACAAATTAAAGTTAATTTTCTTTTAACGAAATTTTTGATAATGATATTGAAAGAAATTCGTATATTTAGAGATGTTTTAAAACTAGTTCAACTCACGTAAATTTAAACATTCAGATATAATATTTTGGGAGCGGACCAATCTTCATTTCTAGAGGGGTACATTTGCAACTCTTTTTCGTAAGGCCTTGTACATATCTAGGTATCAAGAGATAAAACATATCGGCATATCTATCTTGCTATATTGTAATTTACTTAAAATCAACATAGATTGATATTTTAATCTTTTTCTTTAAACTCCAAACAGTGTTGCCAGGAGATGGGAAAACAACAGGCTAAATTCAACTTTAAAAAAGCTAAATGTTAAAAAAAAATAAAGTCAGAAAAAACTGAGATTTTTGTTTAGTTTTAAAATTTATTTTTTCACGTTCTCATTAGTTTTTGACATTTTTTTTTTTTTTTAAGATCGTTCAAAAAATTCACGTACAAATTTAGGTCATGTTTCATATGAAAATTTTCTCAATTTTTTTAAGTATTTTGTCGTCATTTTACAACTATAATTAATTTTTGATTAAGCAATTCTAAATTTCTAGGGGATTTTAAGCTTTTACTAGAATTTGTTTAAATTGCATTAATAAATAGTTCTATAAGTTATTATTGATTTGGAAAATGAAGCGCTGCAGATAGAAATTTTTTTTAAATATAGATAATCTTTAATAAAAAATGCTTTAATGGATAATTCTCTAATAATAAAATTAATTATAGCAACTAAGAAACTATTTTCTTCATTGTAGAATTATTAATGTTTTAGCCCTTTTAAGGCTATTTTAAGAATGCAAAAAGGCTAGAAAAAAAGTTAGAAGCTAAAACGAAAATTTTGATTCTAAAAGTAAAATAAAAAGGCTAAATTTAGCCTTAAAAAGGCTAAACTGGCAACACTCTAACTACAATGCAATATGACAAAGTGGAATCATAATAATTATTACTTATAATCATTTCTGTTTTTCGCTGTGATCATATGTTCAAATCATTATATGTTGCTCTTAGATTATGGTCACTACAACTATATTTTTTCTCTGAGTGTAGAGAATTTCTATTTATTATTGAAAAATATTGTTCTTTTGATCATAAAATAAATAAAATGAATGAAAAATAAAATGTTTCGGTTATGTGGATATATATAGTCACATATTTCCATATAGCCTCAATTTTCGGATCCAATCGTGTGTGGCGCTCCATACATACATAAATATATGATTCGTACACAATATATGTTTTTTTTAGCTGGGTAGTTTTATTAAAATTATTATAGGCCACATGGCATTTTGGAATTCTGAATTCAAAAAACAGTTTTACTTTAATTTGTGTAAAAAAAGAATAATTTTTCAACACTTTTGAATTTTAAATATATGCAACATGTAATATTGTAAATTGATTTTTATAAGCAGTACATATAGATAGTTTAGATTACAAATCTTCAAGACATGGTTCGTATCCTAGTGAAATCCATTTTAATTTCATTTCAGTATGGGTATATTTTTTGTGAAAAAAATAAGCTTAACTAGTAAATCTGAGTATGTGAAATATTTTTTTCTTAAAATATTATCACTTATATACAACTGTGTTTTAGGTTTTTAAATGTGGATAATAAGATGGCTTATCATATTTGGTGGAATTGTGTCTTAGAGACCCAAAGTTAAAAAAATTTAAAATAGCTAATTCAAGTTCAAAATATCTGATTCCAAGGTATCTTTTTCCAAAAAATGCTGGTAAAAAAAACGGATAAAGAATTTACAATTTTTCATACCTCTTCTTATTCAGCTCTTCAACACAAATGGTCTGAACGATTTTCATAAGTCATATGCATAGGAAATTTTCGGGGACTCTTTATGTTACAAATTTTCGATGTGATTTTTAACACCAGTTTACAAATATTAAGTATATTTCCAGATTAAAGCAAAAATTTTGATAAGAGATGATTCCAATATATTTATAAAATATAGATTTTGTGAAGGCTCTAAAAAGTTCGACCCAGCCGAAGATAACACTTTCACCTGTTTTAAATTAAGATCAATACCTTTTTATAGATGTTTTACGTTAAAACAAATTTATATACTAATTTTAAATTAGCCAACCTAATAATTTTGAACTTGTGGTAAAGTTTATAGTTTTTATTAATGATAATTAAGGAAACAAAAAGTCTGGCAACTACAAATTTCTTGCGACCAAGTATTTAGAGAGAGAAAAAACCGAATAAGATAATAATCAGCTAAAATGAACTAAATGTGAAAATATTTAATATTTGGTCACTTTAATAGATAAAACAAAATGACCTACAATACCACAAACAAAAATAAATAACTACAAATAAAAAGGACTAAAAATACGTACAAACATCACACAACAATGTGATGAATTGACGTCAAAAACTCACGTGTGACTTATTTCGAAAAGAAAATTGTTTCAAATTTTTGTCAGGGAACGTGTTTTGTCGACATCAAATTCACACAACGACAACAGAAACAACAATAATCGTCATTAGAGATTTGAAAGTCGATAAGTTGGGTTTTATTTTTATGTATTTCTTCGTTGTATTTAATTTTTCTTTTATATGTGAGAGTGATAAGGATGTGAAAGTTTATTTCACAAAAAATATGAGTGAGTGTAAATGAGTGTTTGGTTTCGAATGTGGGTATGCGTGATGTACGTTTGTCTATCAGTCAGAATGTTGGCAAGCACGCGTTAGTGTGCTCAGCTACACATTTAGTCATAACTATATGAGATACTTTTGTATGAACGAGAACCGTTAGAAAATTCATATATTTCGGTAAAATTTCAGTAACATAAAGCAAATATGGCAAATATGCTTAAAGAAAAATGAACTGCGAAAAATATTGGTGCAGTATTTTAAATCCCTACCGATTTAATTGTATTTTACGTTTAAAAATCAAAATAACTAAATCCCCAAAAACGTGAGTTTTCTAGAGATTTTTTGCATCTACCTCGTATGTTAACTCTAACGAGTACAAGTAGTTAAAGTTGCCGGTAACGAGGATACAGTTTTATTTATATATGATTACGTGTTTGTGTGTGAATGTGTGGGTGAGTGTATGTATGTGTGTTTCAAACCATATAACCGTACTCAAACACGCACTTCCGGCTTAAAACAACACACAAAAAATTCACCAAAAACATTCTTCACGATATTGTTTGAAAAAGAATAATAAAGTAAATAAATTTCGGGTATCTTCCATGATTATGACATGAATTTTCTTTTATTTTGTTTTCTTATTTTTGTGAGAACTTTTTCATTAATGTTTAAGTGATTTTCTGTTGGGAAAAAATTTTATTGGCTTAATTTGAACTTAAGCTAAAAACATAAAAAATCGAAAACAATCTGTAACATGTTATTAAAGCCACTTAAATACTTAACAAGAGTTTATGATAATATCACAAAATAATTTTTGGAAACTTTGTTTTAAAAGGATGACAACATTAACGAGATGGGCAGGGATTTGAATTAACCGACAAGATAGAAAAGACATACATACAAAGTTTATAAAACTAATGAAGAATTCCATAGAAAATATTTTATTTATAAGTGTTTTATTCTTTATTTAGTAAATTGTGTTATGACTGATTTATAAATTTATATATTATATTGTTTAGTAATGGGCAAATAATGCCCTCGGTCTTAAATTCACTACATATAACTTTTTTTAAGTCTGAACATTTTGCACAAAATGAGAAAAGTTGCTACAGTTTTCGCTAAACATTTGTTGAAACTTGTTGGATTTTTTGATAGATGTTGCAACTTTTAATAATGATTTTTCTTTATTCTAAAAACTTGTCAATAATGAGGAAATCTTTTCAGAACCTCTCGTAACATTTAATTTTTTTTTATTGTATTATATAAATATTTCAGTTTAAATTTCATTTGTAGACATCTTCCATCAATTATTGCAGAAAATTAAATAGTTATACATTCCTTTATGAACTTTATATTTATATTTCTATCTTTCTTAGTTATACATTCCTTTATGAACTTTATATTTATATTTCTATCTTTCTTACATGGTGATTGATTTCTTTAATTAAACAATTTTCTTAATTTTTGTTAAAAGTGTACTGATCAAAATAGATCCAGTACCTGTGTCGCTTTAACGATGTTCTCACGTCTGCCTGTCTGTCTGTCTGTCTTTTTAAATATTCTGAATAAAATCATGCGCATAGGTATATAACCTTATTTTTGAAACTAAAATTTTTGTCCAGCAACTCTAGCTACTCATAAAAAAATATCTTAAGTGCAGATTTTTTCTATTGCTTTATCAAACTTTACACAGTGGGCGGAATGGAACACTTCTAGAACTAATTATGTATCTTCTAGTCGATTGATTGGATTTACGTAAAATTTCACATAGGTGAAGCACAGAAGAGCAAAATTTTAAGTTTAGAAGGAGGACCCCACATATATCTCAGAAGCGTATCTATGGAATCTCAAACTAGAAAATTTTTAACCTTTAGCCCAAGACCTTTGAAAAACATGTTCCCATGTACTAATTATCTCATATATTTTTCTAGTTATAAAGAAATTAATTAAGAATATCAACTATCTGATATTTTTCGATCTGAAAATTGAAAAAATTAACAAACAGACTGATGGACATCAAAAATCTCTCCAAAAAAGTTTAAAAAATTCATTTTTATACTTATTTATACAATTAAAAAACAAAATGTAAACATTAAAATATTGATATCACCTTTACCTGAATTAAGTGCCATTTTCGACCTCTTTTACCACAATATGCGTCCCTGTATACCTTTTAATCAAAGGTCGCAACTTTCAATATAATTTGACTATTTCTAGTATTTTATAAATAAATTTACATTCGTTGTTACATTTTAATAAGTGTTTCATGGTTAAAATTCGGAGTATTCATTTCTTGTGAAAATAAATACAATTGTGAGTTTAAATCAAAAATCATATTTTTTTTACCAGATCAAGAATTTGTCAATATCCAGACTGTGCAAAAAAAGTAGAAAGACCCCTCATAATAACTACAGGAGAAAAGTAAATTTTTAGAGAAACTAATACTGAAATGCCATTATACGTAAGCTTTTCAACTATAAAAAGAAGAGCTGAGATGTACTTATGAACCTAGAGGTAAAAGCAGTATTAAAAACTCTCATGGACATTGCAGTACGAAAATAATTCCAAACATACGGCGAGGGTTTAAATATAAATTATAATAACCATCTTAGGAATGAGCGGTCCATATTTAGTGTACCATAGTGTACCATAATATCATGTCATGTATCTCTCTCTCTCTCCCTATATATATATATATATAATTAACTATAATGTCCCTAGACTGTACTCTCTCGAAGAAGCAGTGAACCTACCCATAATTTTAATAAATAAAAAGGTGAAAATGGGTTTTTCTCATTAGAATTGGTGGTACAAATTATTGTGAAAAAAGTGACTAAAGGTCATCTTTGTCGCACAATAACCTAAGAGAATTAGCCTAAATATCACTCTCAATTTCCCCTCGCATTTCATTTTAAATGTCAAAACCTGTAGAAATTTTAGACATACTGAATGACAAAGCAAACTTTGGAGATCTATAGGATTTATTTATAATTATAAATAATACTTTTTTTCGACATTTCGGGATTCCGCATTAAAAACTACAGTTGTCATTACTCAATCTGAGTTGAACAACTAAAACACAAATGTTATATAAATCTTTCATTTGCAAATTTAAAACAGGACCATAGATATACTGGAAAAAGGAAATCTGAACAGTTGCTTAATCTACTGAATAATCAAATCAGATGAGTGAAACAGTTATGTAGATATGGACACAATATTAAGCAATATAAGCCACGGAAAAGAATTTTAACTATTTCAGAAAATTTAATAATTATTTTTATGAAGTAGAGATCTCAGAAAATAAATAGTACAGCAAACAATGTACTCATATAGATATTGAAATAATTTTTAGCTTTTTTTTAAACCTCTTATAAATTTTATAGAAATTTGACTTCATAGAGTCGATTTTTTATACAAACATAAGATGTGATTTAAAAATTAACTTAAGGTATTAAGGAGTATGTATGTTACTTAAGTCTGTTATATACTAAACTGATCAGATCTATAACTTTCATATTATAGATTAGTTCAGACGTTCGTTTGTGCATATAACAGAAAACAAAAATTTCTTAAAGCCATGTAATGCGTTTTTGCTGAAGTTTGCAACACCTAAAAATTGATCCTAAATCAACCTTAATATATACCAATCGGCTTAGAACCACTAACTGAGTCGATTTAACAATGTTCTTCCGTCCATCTGACCGCCTGTTCAAGTAAACCTTTTAATCAAACTGCAGGTCTCCATTTTGAAGATAATTTAATTAAATTTTTTACATGGGTCTTAAGTAGACTAGGGATAAACCCTATTGAAATTGGCTAAAATCAGTTCATTATTTCAACAAGCCCACATACAATTATCCTTCCGGAATAAGGGTTTAACAATAATAAACGCACTAAATATTGTTATATTTCATGAAACTCAGAATAAGTATTATATGGCTATATATACTCAAAATAAATTTCATGAAAACCAGTCCACAATTGACCGTAGCTCCCATAAAAACATGCCTTCCGAAAATTAATTTAATGTTTATAAATTCCGTACAAATGTTATGTTATTATTTAATATAAATATGTTTTAAATAAAAAAAAATATCGTGCCAAACTTTATGAGGATCCGTCCATATTTAACCCTAGCTCCCACTTCCGAGAATTACGCTAAAGTACATAAATCCCATATGAATATTAGTAGAAATATAATATATTCAATAAATATTCTATAGAAATACTCGTATATATATACTTAATAAAAGTTCGCTCCATACTCGGACACAGATCCCATAAAGGACCCCTTCCCAAATTTCAATACAAAATCACAATGGTGTAGGGTATCGAATATATCTTTGTGCTTGTTTAATTTAAACTTTATTCTTTTAAAGAGAGTGTTTGAAATTAGCTTTTTATTTTTAAAAGTTTTATACATTCATTTATAGTATTCTTGTTTAAATTGAAAATTAAAAAAGTGCATACCTTTGAAAATCCTTTCAGGAATCCTAGACGATGGTTTTAGAATTTTCATTTATTCAGAAAATTATTTCAATATATAAATAAATTTTTCAACAATTAAAACAGATGGTAACTTGCGGTTTTTGATTAAATGTAAATATCCCAATTTTGCAAAAAAACTATTTATATCTTAGATATTTTTGTACTTTGTTACACGATCTATCACAGAACATCGCACTCAGCGGAGAGTTAAAATATTTAGAAAATAAATCTGTAAAATACTTTAGTTCTCTATTTGAACTGATATAGCTTTAAAAATCTTATTCATTTCAAATATTTCATTTCCAATACAAAATTATATATTTTAAATTTCAAATTGAATTAGTACAGTAAAGGTTCTTACTAATCTATAGATACATTACAAGGAACTTATAAAATTTTATTTAAAGATCGGCTCTATTGATTTTAAAAGGCCTTGTATATTAACTTACCAAATATAAGAAAATAAAATTTGGAACTGTGACCATTTTAAAGGCAAACACTCAAATAATTAAATATATTTCTTTTCATATTAAGGCCAATGCTCTAAATTTGTGTGTAATACAAACAAAATTTCTACTAAATAGAACTTTAAAATAATAAAATAAATTACCTTAACTAGAATTGCCAATTAACTTATAAATCATTTCACTTAAGTAACTCCTACTTAAGGAATTTATAAAAAATAGAAATGTAGTTTATAAAAAAAATTCTAATAAATGTGTTTTTTACATAAAGTCATTTGTATTTACAAGCTAAAATTAAACAGTTTGTCAGCCAGTAGTTTAAAAGGCAAAAGATAAAAAATCCAACTGCTACCATAGAAAAAAAAGAAGCCCTTATAACAAATGAGGATAATAAGTCAAAAAAAGGTTAAACCTATAATTTCATACCACTAAAATTTTTCAGCTGAAAGTAATTTCAACTTTAATAAGAAACGTAGAAACCAACAAGGTTTAAACATTAAATAAATTGATTTGTTTTTTCAGCTTTCACAAAATAAAAAAAAAACTTCTTTTAAAAATATAAATGTTAGGTAAAGAAACCAAATTAAGAATTTAGGGATTAAATCAAAATAGGAGCTTAAAATATTTAAAACCTTTTTCTGTAGCTGTCTAAAAGACTGACTGACTTATTATATGAAATACTACTTACGCATATGATGTACAATACATCACAAAAAATTACCTTTATGACTTATGGAGCCATAATTCCTTTTTTTATTTTGGGATTTAAATTGTTTTTCAAAGTAGTAATAATTTTTTTATAATAAGGAGAGCAATTACATAGAAAACACACATCTCTGATTGAAATCTATTTTAAAGATTATAGAAGCAGTGATGACAGTGAGCTATTTTGATGGAAAAGAAAGTGATTTTGAAGAAAAAACAGTTGCCACTTACCAGATTTTAAATGAAATGTAATAAGATAAAATGAAAGGTTAAAAAAAAATGAAATAAAAATAAATTTTCTTTTTCTTAAAAAAAAAATCTATCAAAGTCAATATTTTCTTCAGAGAAAGTATGTAGGTTTTAATATTTTCTATAGAAAAAAGTGTGCAAATGTCTCACTATTTTCTATAGAAAAAAGTGTGCAAATGTCTCACTATTTTCTATAGAAAAAGTGTGCGAATGTCTCACTATTTTCTATAGAAAAAAGTTTGAGAATATCTCACTATTTTCTATAGAAAAAAGTGTGCGATTATTTTCTATAGAAAATAATGTGCGAACATCTCACTATTTTCTATAGAAAAAAGTTTGAGAATATCTCACCATTTTCTATAGAAAAAAGTGTGCGTATATCTCACTATTTTCTATAAAAAAGTGTGTGAACATCTCACTATTTTCTATAGAAAAGTATGCGAATGTCTCACTATTTTCTATAGAAAAGTATGCGAATGTCTCACTATTTTCTATAGAAAAAAGTGTGCGAATGTCTAACTATTTTCTTTAGAAAAAAGTGTGCGACTGTCTCACTATTTTCTAAAGAAAAAAGTGTACGAGTATCTCACTAAATTCTTTATAAAAAAGTGTGCGAATATCTCACTATTTTCTATAGAAAAAAGTGTGTGAATGTGTCACTATTTTCTATAGAAAAAAGCGTGCGAATATCTCACTATTTTCTGTAAAAAGAATTGTGCGAATATCTCACTATTTTCTATAAAAAAAAGTGTGCGAATATCTCACTATTTTCTATAGAAAAAAGTGTGCGAATATCTCATCTCAAGTGAAGATATTACTCTTTTCTATAGAAAAAACTACGGCTGTCACTATTTGGAACAGAAAAATGTGCTTATATCACTATTTGCTGTAGAAAAAGATGCTGATGTCACTGTTGTCTATAATGCGGATTTCAACGTTTTCTATAGAAAAAGGTGCTGATATTGCTATCTGATCCATATTCTTTAATAATCATACAATTTGACTGACTATTCATCTTATTTTATAAAGGGAACTAAATTTCAAACAAATTACCGAATTAAGAGTCAACTCTCACTTGTTTAAATTTAATGATTTTCTATTAAATTTATTTTTTTAAAGCAAAACAAAAAATTAAATTTAACAATGTTCATAATTGAAACGGAAATGAAAAATTAGTTCAACATTTTACTGAAATTACTACAACTTCCGCTGGCTTTATAATACGAAAGATTTTAAAATACAATGCAACATAATATAATATGATACAAACAATTAAATGCTGGCTCATAATAAAAAGCATCTGATATAAAAGCGGCATCATGGTATTGATAAACCTTAACTAATTTTTTTTTTTAAATTTTAACGAGCATAATCAACTTTCTAATAAAGGTCAACAGTAAGTAAAACTATGTACAGGTACATGTGTATAGCTATAGAGTGTTGCTCAATTTGTTTATCTGTTTTTTATTTTTTTTTTGTTTTTTTCCTGCCGTCTGCTTGATGTTTGCACAAATTGTGTTGAAAAGGTCAATGTTAAAAACAAACCGCAATTAACAAATAAACGTGTGTATGTGAGTGTGGATCTGTAAACAAAGGATATTAGTAACACAAAAAGGATAAGCTAATTATCAACAGACCTAACTTTAGGGCACACACTTAAAAACATACTCATAGTTACAAATTAAACACAAAAAGAAGACTAAACGGGTAAGCGGTATTATAAAAAGGATATAAGAGGAAATTAAAAAATAGCACAACTAAATAGAAACTTGCAACTAAAGGAGGAACTGAAAAGACAGCGGTGATAAAGTAGAAAATATTATTTATATATATATATATATATATATATATATTTTTTTTTTTTTTTTGTTGTCGAAATTTGAGTAGAGAATATATGCAAAGTCGGTGCTCCTAAATTTACTCGCACTCTTATATCCACGGAACACAGAAAAAATTAAATTTCATATTCTGCGAGGGCGGATCAATACTTCAATGACATTTTGAATGAAACACAGTTTTTTTTTGCAAAACAAAAACTTATTTTTCAAAATAATCTCCTTTTAACTCAATACACTTAGTCCAACTTTTCTCCAGTTTTTGTATCCCTTCTAAAAAATAGGATTTTTTGAGGTGCTTAAAATAGGCATTTGTTTGGTCAATAATTTCATCGTTGGAGCTGAATCTCTTTCCGCCGAACCATTTCTTTAGGTTTGGAAATAGCAAGTAGTCACTAGGGGCTAAATCCGGAGAATTTGGTGGATGAGGTACCAATTCGTAGCCGAATTCAAAGAGTTTTGCCATTGAGACTGCACACGTGTACATCCGTGCATTAACTTGATGAAAAAGAACATTTTTCTTGGCCATATGGGGTTTTTTTCTTTTTAAATCTTCATTAAATTGGTCTAATAAGTTGGCATAATATTCGACGTTTATTGCTTTTCCCTTTTGATGTGGATTATCCCGCGTGCATCCCAAAAAACTGTTGCCATCACCTTATTGGCCGAAAAACTTACCTTGCCCTTCTTCGGAGCAGGTTCACCCGGAGAAACTCATTGTTTAGACTGCTGCTTGGTCTCCGGAGTACAGTAATGGATCCATGTTTCATACTCAGTTACAAAACGCCGCAAAAGCTCATTCGGCTTGCGGTTAAACAAATCCAAACAAGCCTTTGAAGTTGTCACACGTCTACGTTTATGGTCAATTGAGAACAAACGCGGCTCCCATCTTGCAGACAACTTTCTTAAACCCAGCTGATCATTTCAAATCGAAACCACACTGCCATGTGAAATGTCTATGGCATCAACAATCTCACGCACTTTTACTCTTCGGTCGACCAACACCATATCGTGGATTTTTTTTTGACATTTTCGGGTGTACTGACCTCAATTGGCCATCCAAAACGTTCAGCGTCATTTGTACTTGTGCGACCACAACGAAAGTCAGTAAACCACTTTTTTTACCATTGAAATCGATGGTGCAGAGTCCCCATGGTATTTATCGAACTTTGGCTTGGTTTTTTTTCGCAAAAAATAATGTTTAATGAGCACTCGAAATTCACTTTTTTCCAGTTTTAGAAAAATACACGAGGTTGTATGTTTTAACAGCTGTTAAACGCAAAGTAAATGACGACACTTGCTCAAAATTTGACAGTAGTCTATTAACAGGTGGTACTTGATGGGAATAGTGTTGCATATCAGATAGCTACGAGGGAAGTTCGAAAAGTGATCCGCCCTCGTAATACTAAATTTATAAAATCAATTATATTTTTACTGAAATCGGATCTATCACTGAATTTTAAAATCAAATATTCAAATTCGTAAATGTTTTATTGAAAAAAATTTAATTTTTTCTTATTAAAATATTCTTACTATTTATAAATTTGAATATTTGAAAATTTACAAATGTTTTAATAGATTTTTTAAGTAAAACAATAAAAATAATATTTAATTTTTAGTAGATATTGAAAAAATATTTATTGTTGAATCAATAAAATTTTTAATAAAAATTTATATTTCGTTAAATATTGGGTATTTTACAATTAAATTTTTGTGTAAATTCGGTATATGATTCATGGTATAATACGTGTGTATAAAGTATAATGTTGGTAGCCAAAATTTTTTGAAAATGAAGAATTGGAGATTGGCACAAAGTTTCCAAATCTGCAAGAAGTGCTTGCAGAATTTTTACGTGTAAATCAAGTAACAGTTTCCAGACATGCAAAAGTACTAGGTTCATCCAAAAGCAATGAAATTAGGTGCCACGGGAGAAAAAGACAAAAGACGTCTTAAGGAGTCTTAGCATGTCTGAAATGCGCCACAAAACCAAATTGTTCTTGCATCGAATTTTTACAGACGATGAAAAGTGGATCCATTCAAAACGCAAAAATAGTTTATGAAAATCCGGATGAAACGATCACGACAGGTCTGTATGGAACACAATCGAGTCTTCTGAAGATAGAATGAAAAACTGTTCGTGCAACTATCTCTAAGGACATACATTTCTAAATTAACTCACAGGATAATATGAATATGGGATAATAAAACAATATTACTTACGTACAGTTATTTGATGAGTTAGAATACATTTATCGTCTGAAGGATATATAAATTTTAATTGTTATTTGGAAAATCTGTAAATGAATAGGAATAACTTACTTCCGAATGTCTTCAAATGTTGGATTTCATATTTTTTGATTTCCCCATTTTTATAATTTTATTTTTTATTTTACTGAAATTGTCGAAATACATAAAATTGTTTTTATTTTTTGTATTAGTTTTTAAATCATTTTCAACCAATAAAACATAATTTCAAAATCTAATAATTGCAACCAAATAATAATTTATTAAAAAATAATTTTTGACATAATTTTATCTTTGAAGCTACAGTTTTTACTATAAGAACCATTTTTTTTTTTTTTGAAATTAAATGTATTATACTAATTAAAGTATTTGTTCAGAAATCCTTGCAGGTTTCAATATAAAGAAAAAATTAATTAAGACTCAAATAAATACGTAAAAATTTAAATATCTTCTCACCTAACCACACCAATTTTTGGATGGACTTAAGCCACCTTCAAAATAAATGGCCCGTATGCTACACAATATCTACCTAATACTTATCACAAAAAAAAATTTATTCATCATCAAGAAAATGTTTGGGTAACTGGATGATACAATACCATGTATATATCCATATAACCATATTATGGGTCATTTTAAAACTGAATGATGATCTTATTATGTCCGTCCAAACCGTATTTCTCTAAAATTCTATAAATTATTAAAATATATATATATTTTTGGTAGCTTTGTAACAAAATTTCTATCATTTTCTTAGAAGCAGAATATTTTCCCTTTTTTATTTTTATGAACTCTCCACTTCCTGTTTATTATGCCTTAAACATTTTGTAGTTTCTGGCAGCCATCAGTTTCCAAATATAAGGTTTAAAAATATGTCCTTCTTTAATTTTTGTCCTTTTCTATTGAAAAGGAATTTGAAAATTATATCAAACGGTATATTAATCACATCAGTCGTGAAGGGTATCTAATATTTATGCTTTTTTTTTTTTTTGTTCGAACGTTCGTTTGTTCCCTATTGAACTGTGATGAGATCAAATATTCTTGTTTTATTAAATTCCTATCACGATATTTAATTAATTTTGCGAAATATAGAAGCTAAGGTAATAAATTGAAATCTTGTATTTCAAATAAAAATCAATTTGAGTTAGGAAATATAAATGATCACAGATTTTTGTCCATCTTGCTCTATCTACTCTAGCTCAGCTATGAAATCGAATTTTAAATATTTTTATAAAAAATCGATTTTTGGTAGGAATCATAGATTAATAAGTAGATATTTATAAAAGAGAAAAAACCCCGATTCAATTGTCAAAAACCTAACTCATACAATAACAAAATACATGTGGTGATATACATTTAGTTTTTGTGTTTTGAAAAAATTAGTAATTTTTCTGAAAAATTAGTTCGAATGTGAAGAAAATATAGCGGCCGTAGCTGAGAGTGTACACGAAGACCGTGGAGAGTCGATTCGGCGCCGTTCGCAGCAACTGTGACTGACGTATGGAACATTTTACGCATTTTACGTCGAGATCTTAAATTGAAAGCGTACAAAATACAGCTTGTGCAACAACTGAAGACGCTCGACCTTCCCAAGTGATATCGCTTCGCGTTCCGACGTTTTCGAGGTAAATTTTTTTCAGCGATGATTCCCATTTCTGGCTCAATGGGTATGTAAACAAACAAAATTGCCACATTTGGGACGAAGAGCAACCTGAAGGGAATTGCCAATTCATCCAGAAAAAACAACGGTTTGGTATGGTTTGTGGGCCGGTGGAATCATCGGTCTATATTTCTTTAAAAATGATGCCGGTGCGAACGTAACCGTCAATGGCGACCGTTATCGTGCCATGATAACCGACTATTGATGCCTGAAATTAAAGCTCGTGATCTCGGTGACATTTGGTTTCAGCAAGACAGCGCCACTTCCCACACATCATATCAATCAATGGATTTACTGAGAGAACACTTCGGTGAGCACATAATTTCACGTTTTGGGCCGGTCGATTGGCCACCAAGATCGTGTAATATCACACCGTTAGACTTTTTCCTGTGGGGATATGTAAAGTCTAAAGTTTATGCGGACAAACCCGCTTCGATTCAGGCCTTGGAGGAAAACATCATGCGTGTCATTCGCCAGTTACCAGTCGAAATTCTCGAACGAGTCATCGAAAATTGGACTCAACGGATGGACACTTGATAGACATAATCTTCAAAAAATAAATGCCAAAGAATGTTTTTTCAAATGATAATAAACATTCCCCATTAAATTTAAATTTTCTGTTTTTTTTTTTTTTTTTTTTTCTTTAAAAAAGTAGGGAACCTCGAAATAGATCACCCTATATAAGTACACAGAAAAAATATTATATACACAATTTTTTAATAAACTTGTTTTTTGATGTTATATTAGAATTTATTAAAAATGTTTATTCATATAATGAAGATTTTTAGGTACTTGTAAACTTCTAGTTGAATTACAAAAAAGAAACAAGAAAAATGTGACAGTTTGAAAAAAATTAAATGAAAACTAAAATATTTTTAGAAAAGAATATTGAATAATTTTCAACTTATTGGTCCTTTTTTGGAATTGTTAAAGCCAATAGGACGGAGGCAGATAAAGTTTCCCTTAAATATTAATATATAGTATTTATTAATGTATTGTGCTTACAAAGCGGTAAATATATATACATTTTAAATATTTTGGAATATGTATTAATTATGAAATTATTGTAATGTAAATATCCAGGTTCAGGTTTATTATAATTGCTGCCGTCTCACATGATACCTACTTCGGCCGCTCTTTGCAAAAATCCATCCAAGTACTACGAATGTCTTGATTTTCCGAATAATGTATAGTACATAATTCAATGTATTAATGTTGTGTCATCTAATAGGTCTTCCTTTTATTAAAATGTTACCCCAAAATGAGTGGCTGTATCAAATGACCGGGTTTCTCGAATTAACATCCAAAATCGCTGCATATTTTTTACTTTTAATATATGAAAAATAATACGTAAATTTAAATTAAGATATCTGTGGCACTAACAATGAAGGAAATGTCGGTTTTTATATTGAGCGAAAATTTTTGCAAAGATACAGATCTAGTTGATATTCTAATCATTTTAATTACTATGTTAATAAAGCTTAAGCTCAATTCCTATCATAAAACTAATTAATGCAATTAAAAAATTAATTGGAATTTATAGAAAAAAAAAACAAATTATTTACACTTAATTAATATTATCATTTTGATGATTAGAGCAAATTCAATGAAAAAGTTAATTAATAAAAGCAATTACGTAATTAAAATCTATTTTTATTTTTTTCTGTGTATTGCTCTAGTTTAACTATAGAATCGAATTTTAGTTTCTGCATAAAAAAACTATTTTTGGTAAGCAATATTAGTAATAACAGATTACTGTCCTTTTTGCTCTATCTGCTCTCATTTAGCTAATAAATTGAATTATAGTTTTGCATATAAAAAGTGATTTTTATTAGTAAATATGTATAATCATAGATATTTATCCTTTTTGCACTATCTGCTCCCTTTTAGCTATTAAATCGAATTAAAATTGAAAAAAATACTTTTTGGGAAAAAAAAAATATGACAGATGACCTTTTTTTTTCTTTCTTGTCATAGAATACAACTAGAAGTTTATGTGAGAGACAAAAACCTGATTCAGTTGTGAAAAATCTAATTTATACAACAACAAAATACATGTAGTCATATATATTTTGCTTTTGTGTTTTGAAAAACATATGTAAATTTTTTGAAAATTTAGTTTGAACTTCTTCTCACATAAACTTCTAGTTGTATTCTATGTTTCTTGTCCTATCTGCTTTGGTTTTAAGTTTTTTTGATCATATTTGATTCTACTATTAATTTTTCTAAATTTCAAACAACACCAAAACCAAAATTTATATTCTAGAATTTCTAATAGCTATTCTAATAACAGCAGTATATATTTCATCTAAATACTGTTGTGGGTGTTTAATCATTTAGCATATTTCTATTCCATTGAGTAACATCTGCTCTGTTTTTCTTCTTTTTCAGTTTGTGAGGCAATTTGTGGTCAGTTTTATTTAATTTATTTCCCTAGTAAAACATTTTTTTCACCCAGAAAATGACATATTTTTGAAATACGAGCATAAAAAAATTACAAAAAATTAAAAATATTTAATTGGAAGTCATGTATCCGTAAGCGAATAAATGTTTTTGATGTTCATAATGACAATTCTTCGTTTCACGTTTTATAATGTTGATGATGTTTCTGATATGGGATTTTGATACAAAGGTCAAAGTGTTATTAATGACTTGTTTTTAAAAAATTTATTGTTTTATTTTAAAATAAATTTTTCTCTGTTTGTAGTATTAATTTTTAAATGAAGTACGAAAAATGTTTAATGAGTTTAACAGAAAAATGGTAAGTGACATAAATATAAATGATGAATTAAAAAAATAAAAATTTTTATTAAGGAAATAAAATATAAATTTTAAAAGTTGTATATTCAAAAAGTTTTGTTTGTATTTCTTTTAAAATTCTTTAAAATTTGCCATATAATTCTCTTTAAAAATTTTCCAACAAAATTTCCTTTTAAATTCTTTTTTGAACCATTTTTTATTAACCGTAAATAAATCGTTGTAATCAATATCAATTTCAGCAGCATTCTTTTGATTGACTGCTGTCTTCAAGGTTTGCCTGCTTTATTGACTTGTGGAATCTTAATTTACCAGAAATGTTTTCCCTAAAACAATAGACCACAGCTGTGAACAATGCTGGAAAAAAACAAAAGAAACCATAAAAACTCCTTAAAAAAGTATTACAAAATTTTCGCACTTGTTTTTGGTAAATTTTCCTAAAAATTCAAAAAAAATTAAGTTAAAAACAATAGCAAGTTTTCCTTCAATTCATAAAAAAAGAACACCCATAATGTTTGAAAATCATCCTCATCATGAGTGTGATGAGGAGCAACAGCAGCAACATAATGTTGATGAAATTGATGATGATGACGTTGATTTTTATGGGAAGGCAAAACAAATTGACTAAAAATTTCGTTTTCATTTTAAATTATTAAAAGAAATAAATATAAAGAAAATTTACCATAAACTGAATCATATACTATTACATAGTCGTACTTACATATTTATATGACCCATATCATTTGTATGTTCTCAACCTTTTGCTATTGTCTTTTCTATTGTTTTTAGAAAATCTTCGAGGGGTCTTTATTATGCTTTTGTTTCAACTCATCCTTAAACAAATGACTTTCGATTGTGATGGTTCACATTTGTTTTTAAATTTCGTTCTTTTATTATCTTCCTTGGTCTTGTACCACCAAAGTTGATTTTAAGTTGGCTGGTTGGACTTCTATATCAGTTTGTATGCTTCATTTAAAAGAAATTTATTACAGGTTACAGATTATGAAAAATATTGTAGAACAAATTTTCCTCAAACATGAAAGAAAAGGTTATTTGCTTCTATTTTTTTATTATTATTAAACATATGGAATCGTGGAGGTGTTTAATATAAACATGTTATAAATGGAAGCTGTAACTAAATTCTTTAATTGATTGCCTATTTTATGGAAGCTTAAAAAAATGTTTGTTATTATTTTGGTACATTTTAAGGTACGTTCAGGCTGGTCAAATATTTGACTAAAATGACGTAACAAAATAATTCCGAATTTCTCTTTTTTAATAGGATTAATAGGGAAATTCACAGCGGGGCATGCTAGCATACTTGACAAAGTTGAATTTGATGGTATCTCAAACGGATTATATCGGGACTACAATTGACTTCGGGACTACTCCCATTATTGAAATCCCTAATAAGGACCTCTTGGACGCAGCAGAGAAGCTCCATGGAGGTTGTGCTGTCTTCACAGATGGCTCGAAGATAGAAGTAGGCATGGGGGCAGGTGTCTACTTTATGGGAACGGATATCATACGGTCTTTTAGATTGCCGGATAGTTGCAGCATTTTTCAGACAGAAATTATAGACATTTACATGACCTTAGAATTATAGGAGGAGAATGTTGAAAGCGACTCTGAGGTAACTATTTATGTGGATAGTCAGGCAACACTACTGGCAATGACAAGTCATTGTGTTAGGTCCAGATTAGTGTTTGAGTGCAGAAAAGAATTGAGTTCCTGGTCACTGCGACATTCTTGGTAATGAAATGGCCGATGAGCTAGCTCACAAAGGCTCGATACTGGACAGGTCTTTTGTGGAGATATCGGTTAGGATTCCAATTGGGCCATATTTCATGGCCATAAGGGAGTGGAACTTAGGAAGAACGAATCATGCATGGAGGAATAAAACGGACTGCTAGGGCATTATGGCCTAGTCTTAAAGTGGGAAACTAAGGATCATTGTGGATACGATTACTGGTCACTTCGCAATAGCGAATATGACTGGTAAGTGGGATATTGGCACGTTAAATTTCTGTAGGACGTGCATCATTGTATAGGACTTCAGCGTAGTAGGTTGAAGTAGTTTAGAGCCCACATGCTGCACGATCTAGAGGAGGTTACGGGTAAAGGACTTAGTAACCTTATAGGGTTCATAATAGGAATAAAGTGGCTTAGGGGTAGTCATTTTTGATTGCTAGATTATAGGTTCCCTATTTTTCTATTGCTTTGTCTACTAAAGTCTCTCTCTTTTTCACCGTCTCTTTCCCTTTTCTCCTTCTTGGCCTTTCTTTGGCTCTTTATAAAGGGATCACAATGGATCGACCGGTCCCTTTCTAATCTAACCTAACATTTTCTTTTTTAATAGAGAACGATTTTTTACTTACCATTAATCATATCTAACATTTTATAGCATTTTCTTTAACGCTGTTTTCTGTTACAAACATTTGCAAAATCAAACAATGGCAACCAATATTTTTTTATAAAACTAGTGGTCACGTAATTTTAATCAAATATTTGCCAAATGTGAACATTGCTTTAAATTTATTCAAGAACAAACTATAGAAATTTCATAAAGTTAATATTTCCTTCTGGGAACTTTATTATAAAACTATTCATATTCATAGAAATTATTACACGGTGCTACAAAATGAAAAATGTTGAATATTACATAGTGCAGTTTGTAGGTATGAGTGTGTAGATTATTATCAGTATTGCCAGGAGATGAAAAAGAAGATCCGGAAAAAGTTAATATTTTGTTAGTTTTGAAACTTATTTTTTCACGTTTTCATTAGTTTTTGACATTTTTTATTTAAAATTTTTGCTGCCAGCAAAATGATCCGAAGAAAAATCGTTCAAAAAATATATACAAATTTGGATTATGCTTTGTATGAAAAAATACCCATTCTTTTAAGTAATTTGTCATTGTTTTAGAACTATAATTCTATTTGATTAAGCATTTCCATATATTAACGTGTTAGAAGAACTTTAAAAAAGGTTGGAAATAGTTAAGTGCTCCAAAAGGAAAGCCAGAAAAAAAAGTTAATTGTTTTTTAATTTAAAAAAATAACTTTTTTTCGTTCTCATTAATTTTTCATATTTTCTTAAAGATGTTGTATTAAATGTATAATAAACCATAAAATGGCTGCCAGCAAAATAACTCAGTAATAAATCACCAAAAAAATTTCAATACATTTGAAAACTTTTTTCATATTTTTAACTGTTTTTTCCTCATTCCTGACTAAATTTCCATTTTGACTAAGCATTTTCAAATTTGCTTACATAAGTTTTTTGAACCTTTACAATTTTATTGTTTATGTATAAAATAATTTTAAAACTAAAAATAGTTGGTTTACAAAAGATTTTCATTACATATGAAAATAATTCGACATTAGGGAGGATGTATCCGAGATACCAGAATTGATATTCAGAATTTGATGTCAGATTCAAAAATCACCAAAGAAAAATTTTATGCAGTTGTTAAACCATTAACAATGATGTATCACGTTCATACTATCGTATTTAAAATAGCAAAAGGGACGGTATTTTGAGGAATGGTCAAAAAATAATTTTTGTGTTTTAGAAAACCTATTCTTTCTGCTAAATTGTCTACGTTAAATTTTTGTGCATTTGTTAATAGTTTTAACATACCAATAGAAATTCAAATACTTTCTTAAAAAAATATGGGTTAAGTTTGGGGTTGAACCGACAACCTTCTGAGTGCTACGCAGTCGCTCTAGCAAACTGAGCCATTGTAGAACTAAAAGAACTTGGTATTTATTTATAACTGGTTATTCCACTACTAAAAGAAATGATAAAAATAATGACAACTCATTACCAGGTAACGAGTCTAATAAGTAGCAGTCATTACCTAAAAGCCAACAATTTTTTGCCGGGTATGAGCGTTAGCCTTCTATTTCGGGAAGACTTTTGTATGTGGTCTAGGCGAAATAATGAACTAATCACAACCAATTTCATTGTGCTTCGTTCTTTTACCAAAATAATTATTCCCAACAAATTTCACCAATATATCTATAAAAAAGCGACGTGTACTTTAATAAAACAAGGGTGCATTTGGGAACATTCACTGTGTATAAAAAATACATTAACAAATACGCGGACAAGAACTTCATATCATTTTGGATATTTTATTACAACAATAAACCAAGTTAAAAAACGAAATAAGAAGTGGATCGAATCTGAACGAATTCCAAAAGATACGGTCGTCGAAACTATAGAGTATAACACTTTAAATATACTATCACAATAAATTTCTATAAAATTAGGTAAACATAGGCAACAAACATTAATTTTTTAATTAATATATACCTTTAGTTTAGTTTATTTTAATGCACTTGCTGCAACATATGCTATGAAATTTTGACTGCTTACAGTTCTGTGAATATTTAAAATAGAATATAAATAAAAATATCAATTTATTCAGTAAAGTATTGGTAATAATATAATATATTATCAATTTAAAGCTTTCAAAAGCCGAATTAAATGGCGCTGGGTCAGTGATTTGGAGCACTATGGATTGGAGGGATCATGACAATATAGATGCTTTATAAAAAATTCATCAATAATTTCTACGCTGGAGCACCAAAATATTATTAATTTAAATGGAGCTGTATCAGTGATTTCGACAACTGTGTATTATAGGGATCATGACAATATATATAAAAATTTCTCGATAATTTCGACGTTGGAGATCTTAGAGATCTTGTTGTTCCTTCTACATAATATCGAATACAGTACTCCAATTGATCTTTTCAAACTATTGTAAAAGAAGAAAAGCTTTCCTTTGGGAATATTGCTAATGCGAATACTATTTTGAAAACTTAGATATCGGTTACCTAACTGAGGTATCCCAGAACAAACAAACTTTAAATAAATATGTTTTCAACCCCAACATTTATCAGTTCCTAAAGATGGCGCAACATTCAGTTTCAATATCAATATCAAAAAGAATCAATATTATTTTCAATATTGGAGTAATTGAATGAAAACTTTCACTTATTACTTTATCACAATATATAAATACTCGTATTTAACGAATAAAAAAATGCAACAATAATCAATATTTGTAACTTATTTAATAGGATTATAATTTTACATTTCTTACAGTTTACTTTTCCATTACAAAATTTATGTATGCATGTATGTATGTATGTACATATATTAAGAAGAAAATTTAGCAATACAATATATAATCTTAAATAAATATCAGATAAATTCTTCTTATCTATAAATATTTTTCAAAGAAAGAAATATTATGCACAAAATTTACTAGAACTAAATTAAAAAAGATGTACAAAATCAATCACTGGACTAATGCTGTACTTTTGAAGAATTAATTGAACTCAATTTTTTAGTCAGATATGCCGATAAAAAATTCAACGAGCTAAAATTACCAACTATTTGGTATTTCTCTTCTGTAAATTCTTTTTCGAAAAGGCTTAGTTCGGAGTACTTGTCATATTACAATAGAAATATGCCTAATATTAAATATATGCAAAAGACAAATCATTCATTAATGAGGTTATATAGAAGGCAATCATTAGACATTGTTGGTTTGGACATTTGACAGAAGTCGAACTATTCTGAAGCGACTATTGCTAAAGCTGTAATACCAAGGATAAAGAAGAGATTACCTTTCATATTCCCTTGTGTAAGTCAGAAACTGAATGGTGACAAATTCTAAGAGAAACCCAATTAATTATCTTGAATAATCCATACTAGATTCACTAATTGCTTCCAGATGAAATAGCAAATTAGGCAATTTTACTTAAGGAAATACGAAATTAATTAAATTAAATAGAATCATGCAAAGTTTAGTTTTACTGCAGAATGTAGTCTAATGTCATCACAATAGAAATAAATACAGTCGGTTGGCATATTTCGAGGTTAAATTACATTTTATTTCTAATAATTTCTGTTCACTTTTAAAGTAACTTAAAATATTTTTAGAGTATATGGTAAAATATACAAATTTATTATATATCTTCTACCCAAACAAACTTTCGTTTGCTCTCATATTTACTCATGAAAAAAATCAAGGCTTTAAAAGTTAAATTACCTTAAAAATGTTTGTTTTGGCATATTACTGAGTTAAATTTATGAAAAATAATACTTTATTTAAAAGAAAAATTACTAGTAATTTGTTTCAAAGTTTGACACTAACAAACAAACATTAACTTAATAAAATACTTAAGCCAAAAGGTTGTCAGGTTATTTTCCTATCAAATAAATAAAAGATTTTTCTTACAACCACCCATGGCGTACAAATACCACCCATATTTTCATATACCACCCATATTTTCATATTTTTTATTAATTTAACTTCAAAACACAAAACTCTTGTTAATTCAATACCATCTCATAAAGGTCTGTTCTCCGAATTGTTAAATCAAAAGTTTTGACTTTTACTCACTTAACTATTAAATTTCATTTAATTGATTTTTCTTCCCAACTATTAAAATGACACACTTAAAAAAATTCCGAAATATTCTGTACTTAAAAAAATAAAACTTTACTAATGAATGACATACGTTCACTGTTACAGAGTATATTGAAAAAAGGAAGAAAAACCATGCAACATATAAATTGAATTACAAAAAAAGTTACACCCCCTTTTACACGGATGTTTTCATTTTTGCTAGCAACAAATATTTTCACTTAATCCTGCTGTTTTTTTTTTATAGTTTTTATTTCAAACTTTCATAGGGGTACGAGAACGACAAATAAACATAAAATTTTCCAGATATTAAGTTTTTTTCTCAGCTTCTTGTTTTATTTTTTATTTTTGCATTCTATTCAAACTGTAGCTATTTATCACACTTCACATGTGGCCTCAATGTTCGATACATTAAATTTGACTTTTTGTTAAAAATTAAACAAAACTAAAATGAGAAGTTTGCATACAATATGTTTGAACTATTAATCGCACCCGAGTGGTCTTTAACTGAAGGCAACAAACTTTTAAAAAATAAAATAAATTGGTTAAAAATTAAGAAATTTAAAGTTAATTTGAAGAACAATTTATAAATAACAAAGAATATTTATCGCAAATTTAAATTTTCGCTAATATAAAATTTCTTCAAAAAATGTATCGCCTACATTAATTTTCTATAGAAAATTTACCGCCAACATTAATTTTCTATAGAAAATTTATCGCCAACATTAATTTTCTATAGAAAATTTATCGCCAACATTAATTTTCTATAGAAAATTTATCGCCAACATTAATTTTCTATAGAAAATTTATCGCCAACATTAATTTTCTATAGAAAATTTATCGCCAACATTAATTTTCTATAGAAAATTTATCGCCAACATTTCCAACAGAAAATGTATCGATAATATTAATTTTCTATAGAAAATTTACGGTATAATAAATTTTCTACAGAAATTTTTAAACTTATCGAGATAAATTTTTTACAAAAATTTTCAAATTTATAGAGATAAATTTTCTACAGACAATTTCAAATTTATCGAGATAAATTTTCTACAGAAAATTTCAAATTTATCGAGATAAATTTTTTACAGAAAATTTCAAATTTATCGATATAAATTTTCTACAGAAAATTTCTATAGAAAATTTGTTTGGAAAATTTGAAATTTTCTGTAAAAAATTTGTCTCGATAAATTTGAAATTTTCTATAGAAAATTTATCTCGATAAATTTTATTTTCTATAGAAAATTTGAAATTTTCTATACAAAATTGATCTTGATTAATTTGAAATTGTCTGTAAGAAAATTATCTTGATGAATTTTAAATATTCTATAGAAAATTTACCATGATATATTTTAAATTTTCTATAGAAGATTTATCTTGAAAAATTTTGAATAGTCTTCTGAAAATTTATGTCGATAAATTGACCTTAAACTAATGGCAAAATTTTTAATAGATTATCAATAAGTGTGTGTGTGTAAATACGATTAACAATTTTGAAACACAGTTTATTCGTTCGTTTTTAATTAATCATGTCACAAAAAATTTTTCAGCTATGTCAATCACTGATTTTTTAAAATTTCTGTTAAATAAAATTGTTCTTCCCAATTCCCATTGATATAATTTTTAAATTGCAATTCCCTCTTTTCTTAAAAAAATAATTTTAAAGCAAACATCATTTATAAAACAGTCGGCGGTTGAAATAATAATTACAATTTGTTTTTGAAAAATGTCAAATATGTCAATCAAACTATTAAAAAGAAAAATAAAGGGGAACAGTTTGTTTAGTTATGAAAAAATACCTAGCCATTGAATTGGAATTTAAAATAAGCAGCAAATCAATAAAAAAAAATTTTTAAGGAAGAACATCTCTATAATAATTTTAAAACTTTCAGTTTTCTACGCTAATTTTTAGCTAATATAATTACATCTTTATAATATTATGAAAGGTCAATTAATCAATATTTAAGTAATTTTATTAAATAAACATTTATTAACTTAAATGTTTATAAATATCTCCGCAAAAGTTTGATAGCATTTTAAATATTTTATATTTAATTTATACACAATATTGTTCGTTAACCAATAAATTATGTTTATTTTTCTCTATATAACTCATTCTTAGGAATGTCTCCTGTCACTTCCTTTTTTTTGCAATAACAAAAGACTCCCCAATACAATCCCCCTAGTAAAAATCTAGTCTATCTGCACCCATCCTTCTTATCGTATCTATTTATAAATATTTTCCAAAGGATAAAAACTTAGAAAATTCCCACAGTTGTGTTTATCACAACACTAACGAATCTATAGTCAAAGTAAAAAATTTACTGCAATCAAGAAGAAAAAGAAAAAGAAAACTAAAATAAAATTATAGACAATTTTCACACTAAATATAGAATATACTTAGAGAATGAAAAAAAAAAAAAAATAATAAAACATGAAAAAATTTTAAAAATTTGTACAAGAATTTGTAACATTTTTTTAAACACACAAACAAAAACACTAACACATTTATTCATATTTCAAATTCTGCCAGAATAAAGTAAAGTGTAGTGTATAGTAGACAGACATCCATAAGATGCTTCTTTATACCATGAAAATTCCTGCAATACTTAAGGAGAAAAATTCCTAACACTTTTTGTCGAACATATTTTTCCTGATATGTTTTTTTTTTAGAGTAAAAAACTACAATAAATTAAAAAGAAATTTAAAAGAGTAATGGACGACTTCGTAGATTACTATGTAAAACAAATCACTTTTTAGATATCAGTGCTGTCAGAAAAATTTAGAGGGATAAAAAGGCTAAATTCCATAAATTAGGCTAGAAAGAAGCTACATTTCAAAATTTTAATTAGAAGTACTTATGCATAAATCAGAATATGCTAGATATAGAGCGTACGATATAAACTCGTAATCCTGGTCGTTATATCTAACGTGACCATGGAACAAATAACACTAAGTTAACGTGGCAATGTCGGGTTGAGTAATTTTACTTATCTACTACAAGGGGTCTGTTGCATGTTAGTCCTCATTAATTAATATTTCCTTCTCTGTTGGAAACAAAAAATAATAAAAACTTTTTATAAAAAGTCAGACGAGTAAGGTCCATGGGAAACCTTACTGAAACCTTGTTAAGGTCACAGATCCTGTTATTTGTAAAGAATCCATGGATAATACCCTAAAGTCCAAGGGTTTATATCCTGAATATATTGAGAAGTATATACCAATTAGTATTTGTGTGGGAAATCCCGGGATTTCCTGGTAAAATACTGTCGGGAGTTCCTGGGTATTTTTTTAATTTTCCCGGAAAAACGGTTCATATCTTTAACATCTTATATCAATGAATGATTGACATTACTCTACAAATGGTAATTGCAAGAGTTTAAAGCATAGAATGCAACTAGAACGTTATCTCAGAAGAACGTTACTGTTGCATGAATTATATTTTAACAGTTTAATTAAGTTATTTTTTATATCTCTTAGATATCTATTTACTCATTAATGTATGGTTTAACGAAATTTTAAATCAACTTTATTGTTTAAATTTTAGATTTTTAAGCTGTTTTATAGATTTGTGGAAATGAATATTAAATAAATTGAACTTTGAAAATATTCACTGTTCTAAAAAAATTACTTGCTTGGGAGATTTTTCATCGAAGTACGACATTTTGATACAATGAATTCGTAAATTTTAGGGGATTTAAAAAAACTCTTCTCATATTGTATATTTCAGATTCTTTTTAATCAGATTTCTGAACACTATGATTGATCCAAAAAATATTGTTGCGAAACATTTTTAAATATTTTATAGATTCATGATTAATTTAGTAAGAATTAGTTAATTATAATATATTAAAAAATAATTTGATATCCAAAACACATAAACATAAAAATCTGCGACACAGTTTTTATATAAATTACATATTTTATTCGTATAAAATATTTGAAATCTTTTAAATCTTAGGAATAGTTTTATTCAATTATATTCAAGTATATTCAAGTGATGTCAGATAAAATCTGCGACACAGTTTTTATATAAATTACATATTTTATTCGTATAAAATATTTGAAATCTTTTAATTCTTAGAAATAGTTTTATTCTTTTATATTCAAGTATATAAAATGTGGGAAAAATCTCGCTGTTTAATTAAAATGTTCCCTTTTTTCCTAGGTTCGAACTTAGTTTGAACAATAAAATTTTTTGGTAAAAACCTATATATTTATTCTTGTATTAATTATTTTGTAATTACTTTTATTATTAAATGAATTGTATGAACAACTAGTATATTACATGTAAATACCAATTATTTACACTAAATGTAAAATTGTAAATATTATTGTGAATTTTGCCATAAATTAATCCTGACTGTTGTGAATTTATAACTAACTAATTGCCACTGAACAATAACTTCAGTGGGAATTCGAAAACCCAAAGATCGCTTGAAACGAAACAAGCGATTTCCGACCTTCTAATTTGCATCCTCAAAGTCAAGTTATTTTTAAAATCATAAATTCTTAACTTTTAATTCAATTAACTTATTAATTTCTTTGGAAATTAATTACGAGAATATTCACCCTATTTTCTGAAAAAGAAATTCCATCCTATTTCCTCTATTCCATAAAATTGTTATTTGTAATAAAAAAAATAAAATTTGTTTGCTGAAATTATATTTAAAATTTACAGAAATTTAGTTTCTGTTTGTAATTCAATAAAAAAAATACACAAAAGGTATTAAAAGGAAAAACGAGAAAATATCCATTCGCAAATTAGTATTTCCACTCTTAAATAAGTGTGTATATAATAATAATATAATATTTTTCCTTATTTTATAATTTGTCGTTTTTTAAGGAAATTTTTGAAAACTCCCTTTATTTTGGCTGAAATTAAAATTAACTCCTTTTTCCCATCAGCTTAAATTTGCTTTAAAAATTCCCTTAAAAAAGGAAAATTCCTTCCATCTGACATCACTGGCCACCAGTGTTGCCAGAAGGTGAGAAAAAAGAGGTTAAATTGGACTTGAAAAAAGGTTTTTTTTTTTATTTAAAAACTTATTTTTATTTATTTTTTCATTATTTTTTTTATATTTTTTAAATATACTGTAAATTAAAAAATAAAACATAGAACGGCTGCCAAATTTTGGTTATATTTCATATGGAAAATTACCCACCCAATATTTTGAAGTGATTTTTCGTGATTTTTAAATTATACTTAATATTTTTTGATTAATCATTTCCAAATTTTTGCACAATTTTTCGTTTTATAAGAATTTTTTAAAATATGTGTATTCATAAATAGTTTCTATGGTTAATGGAATTTATTAAAAAATAATTATAATTATTTATTAAGTTACATTTGATTTGAAGAATGAAGCGCCGCAGTCGAAAATTTTTGTTAAATACGAGTAAAAATAATATCGATTTTTTATGCGAATTGATACACAAAAATGCTTAAATGGATGATTCTGTAAAAATAAAATTTGTAAAAGCATATAAGAAAGTATTTACTTCTTTGTTTCTAAGGGAATTTAAAGAACCAAAAAAAAGCTAGAAGAAATCTAGAAGCTAAGAGGAAAATTTTGAGGCAAAAAGCAAAATAAAAAGGCTAAATTTAGCTATAAAAGGGCTAAATTGTTAACACTGCTGGTTACAGAACACAAATTCGTATGAAAGTGAAATTGAAATCGTATCTAGTTTCTAAAGAAAATGAAAAAAAATCGTTTTCAATCCACATATCAAAGTGGAATTAATATTTTCATCGTATTTAAATATAAGAAACCTTTAAAAATTAATATCAACAAACAATGGATATTATTTTATTAATTTCATTAAAAAATTTTCAAATTAACCATTTTTTTAAATAGTAGATGGATAAACATCCTATTTGTGTAAAGTAAACACACAAAATTTTTAAGTTTAATTAAAATTTTTTTTTTATTTTCAATTATTCTTTTAAATATTTCTTTAATCATTTAGTTCTAATGTAGATATAATATTTTTTTTCCTAAAAAAAAAAACAAAAAAAAGTGCGTCTTTAATATTTTTCGGATTTGCGAAAACGTATTCAAGCTGAAGAAGCAACACGAAAACGTTACGAATTCGACTATACAAAAATTTTCACTTCCGAAAAGTTTCTGTGATATATCTGATTATTTCATTCGTTTCGTTGTATTTTATTTTATTTAACAAAAAAAAATAATTTTCCTTATAAGAGATAATAACCTTTTAAAATAAAAACCCTAAAACGCCTTAAGCTCTATTTGAAATGTTCATGCCATTACCTAAAACCGAAGAAAGTGGTTCGATCTGCTGGTTCCACACCAGAAAAACCGAATCCTTCTAAAAAAGCAGCTCTTATTAAAGAGGTTGGCAAACTGAAGGCCAAAAACATTTGTATCCCAACAACAGCATTTATGACGCACAGATCTCATCCATCTTATAAAGCTCTAGTAGAAGTCATTCGGCGGGGGGTGATACCAACTTATTTTCATGCAACTATTTGGTCTGATGATAGCTTATAAAGATTACTGTTTTTTGATAAAATCGTGAACCTTAAAAAGGATTCAGTAAAACTGCAAATTGCAGAATGCACCCTCAAACTGGAATGGCTAATCTTTAACTGCAAAGGTAACAACTTGGCTTAATGGATTTGGGGTTCAATTCCTACTTTGAAGAACTCAAGCTTTTATTGATACATTTCTCTTCTTCGCTCATTTTTGAAACAATCCACACTTTAAAAATTTTGTCTTCTATTAATTTTACAACTTCTTTTAAAACCACCGTGCCATTCCCAGGTTAAAATCTCATTATATAAAGCTTCCACCAAAAAACCAGGGCATCTTTTAAGAGGCGAATATAAGCTTTAAAGCTAAACTAAAAATTTTCTTTATTGAAAATTATTTTAAACACCAAACTGTAGTCACAGTGCAGATGGTAATTCTGATGTATTAGATTTATCCCTCAAGTGCCGTCTAAATGCAACATTCAAAACCTCTTCTTTGTTATTAAAAAATAATTCCGCAGAACTTATCATTTTAGAATTAAAAAAAAATTCAAAATAATATTTTCGATAACTTTATGGCAACTGGGGAAAGTGCAATATATAATATGACAGCGTTCCCTGCTATTTCGGTTGTCATACCTAATCGACCTATTAATAACTATTACAAGATGGGACAACATAATGATAACGGATATAGCATTCACTCAATATAACCTTGAAATTGAGCAAGGAGAAGCTAAAAACTATTCTAATAGTGGTTCAGATTTCAGAAATTAGGGATCAGTATTCTTACCAGAATTGGTGGAATATAAAACCCAAACAGATAAAAGGCGACATTGGTGCGATTGTTTTAGTTTCTAATTTTCAAAAGGTAATAATACCCTTCGATCTTCCAGACGGTAATTTACGCCATCCTCATTTACATCAGATGGACGAGGGGTCTGAGAATTTTTATGAGTCGAAGAGTCAATCTTTACTGATCCTCTAATGAAGTTAAATAGAAAAATTTCCACTATTGTATAGTTCTTTTGAACGAAGTAGGCCCGCTCAATACGAAGGATATGGTGACATGAAAAAGTTTATTGTTTAGCTAACAGAGACGCTCGTCGCGTTTTTCCTTCTTTAGCATCCCCGAGGGATATATCAAAGAGAGTTTAAAATCGTGTCTTGTTGGTGTAAAAGTACACCAGTAAGATTAAGCGAATTGTTATGCTATCCCTTAGTAATTCCCACAAGTTACTGTTGTTGAATTATAATAAGCGTAGAGTACCAATGGAATTTCTTATCGTACACTGTGGCCTGTATTACCACTAATTTATTTTGGGAAATGCTCAAATGAAAATCAGCAGGTTTTGTAAAATGCATTATGAGACTTTTGAACATGGTCTCTGCGATTGCCCAACGTTGGGATTTTATAGAAAGAGATATCTTGTGGCTATATTTTTCTTCTGTCTATTGGTTTCTCGCTAACTATAATAATAAGCTTAATTGGAAATCTGAACTGAGAATTTATCTATAAAATATGTATGATTTAAAAGTCAACTATGAGAATTACCCTACAGCTCAGTATTTAAATAGTTTGTTGCCTGTTAAATCTTAAATTACTTTTCCTTTAGCGATTTTCTCTAAACTATCTAAAAGGAAACAGTCTCATCTTAAGACCATGACTAATATAAGTAGGGTGTAATAAAATAAAATCGACATTAAGAGAGTGAAGACTTAAAAATGTCTTTTAAATAAACTGCATTGGGACAGCAACACCAAATATTTTACAGTCAAGAAAAAAGAAACCAAATAACGTCACACAAAAAAAATTCATACTCTAACTGCATGAAAACAAGAATAAATACAATTTATTCAATGACATCGAATATGAAATATTGAAACATTTGAATGGAATGATTGGGATTTCATATGACTTATGAGAGCAATGATAATGGAGGTACTATGAAGAGGGGGAAAGAAAAAATCACTGCAGTAAAAATTTTCTCTTAATATAGAAAAAGAAACACAAGTACTATTGAATTTCAATGTGAAAATTTAAAGAAAAAAAAAAGAAAAATTCTTAAAATGAAAAGAAAATTCAAAATATTTTCTTTTTTTTCACACACAAGTATTTGCAGCAAACAGTAGCTGACAATTTGTTAGAAATAGAAATATTTATTTGTATGTATATTAAAGTCGCACAGTGGTCCCTAAATGCTTTTTTGGAAATAGTTCTGTAACGTATGAACCGTTAGAGATATCTAAATAAAATTTCACATAGTCAAACCTGAGGTGATTTTTAGTTTACTTAAAGGAGCATAGGTCCCTAGCAGTTAAGGGAGTAGAGGATAAACCTACAAATTTGGTTATATCGGGAATGTATTTTTATATTTCGCCGATAACCAATTTATGATTTGAATATAAAAGAAGTTGCGAAGTTTATTGCTTATTTCTTTGTTCAGATCTAAACTGCATATATAAGCACATGGTATCTCTTAACTTGTGAAATTATGGAAAATTACAAGGAAAAAAAAAATAAATTAAATGCAATGAAATTTCTCTAAACCATAACCTGAAAAACTTAAAATGTAGATTTAAGTATATATTTTTAGAAATAATGTTAATAATTGGACCTAAATAAAATTTCAACGAGTGGAGGTATTCCAATGATATTTTGGCACAATATAGATAAACTTGTCATAAAATCAGAAATTAAAAAAACTCCCACTTTTTGAACTAAAATACCATATGTCTCAGTCCGGGGAAAACTCGTTTCAAAAATTTATTTTTGGCTCAGTAAATATTTTTTTTTTTTTTTTTTTTTTTGTCTTTAACTGACATATGGGGGTATATAAATAGTATATTGATTATTATTTTTTATCGCGGCTTTGACTTTTGAAAATTTCACAAAAAAAAATTGAAAAACTTTTTCAAAATTGGCAGAGTTCGGTTAGAGCTTGGAAGAAACCGTTGCCCAAAGTGTCTCCGATTTTATTTTACACGCATTTACGTTAAGATTTCCTTTGAAACCATTAAAACAGTCTACATTACGGGATAAAAAAAGTATAATTTAGAAATTTGCAGCAATATTGCTTAAAATTTTGTAAGAAATTTATTGGACATTTTAAAAATTTTGTGACCCAAATTAAACCTTCCAAGTGTAATTTGCTTCGACCTAAATATCTCTTAAACTAGAAGAGGTACTATTTTTTATAGAGATTTACAAGGACTCTGTATATGCAAAACTGTTTTGCATTCAAATCATAAATGGATTTTTGACGAATTAAAAAAATACATACCCTAGGTGACCAACTCGAAAATACCTCGGTTCTACCCATGTGAAATTTTATTTCTATAAATAAAATAATCTGCAACGGTTCACAACTTACAGTATTATTTCGAAAAAAAAGCATTTTGGAACCACTGTGTAGCCTTTTTTTTGATAAATTTTTTTGAAAATAATTTGTTTATGAAAAATGTGTTTGAAGGAAATTGAGGAAGTTTTAATAGGGTGTTAGAGGGTTGAGATTAATTTTTTTAAATAATTTAAGGAATTTTTGTTTGTTGCTAATGGGGAAAGGATTTGTGGCAGAGAAGGCTGGGAATAAGGTAGAATTTAAAAGGGGATAAAAAATTTAATTAATAAATAATAATTTTTAAAGCATATTGAGTTTCTTTGTAACTGTTTCTGAGATATTTTTAAAATTTTTATTTAATTCACTTGGAATGGTTTGAATGTTCACTACATTTTGAAATTAATTGCTTTAAGTATTTTGATTGATATAGTTTTTTATATAAGTATTAAAAGTGAGTTTTCTATTCCAAGAAATATACATATTTTTTTTTTTTTCTTGATATATTATATGAGTGGCAGGTTTTTTCTTTCACATAAATATCTATTTATTAATCTGTGTATTCAAACCTAAGAATATGTCAAAGAAAATCAAAAGAACCTTGAAAAATTAAAATTGTTTTTTTCGCATTTATTTTAACATCAACATATTTAATTTTATCAGGAATTAAAAAGGTATTTTCAAAAATGCTTAAGATTTATTAAAATTTAAAAAAAACATTTTCTCACAATTTCATTGTTTTCAAATAATATTAAAAAAAAAATAAAAAACATTCTTTTATAAGGGTATTTGAAGAAACGTTTACAATCTTCATATTATGAATTATAAATGACTCAATTATATTCACTTTAATAAATCCCTAAATACGCGTACGTGTATACTCGTTAAAATCGAGGTAATATGATGCTTTCATATTTATATTTTGAATTAAAATCCATACAAGCATAACAAATTATAAGGGTCTGTCTTAATGTCTGTTGTATATTGGCAACAAAACATTAGATCAAATTACTCAGTAACCACCTTTAAAAGTTTTCTAAACAAAACCGCTCGCACATCAGCAAACACACAAGTACTCACAACAAATAAATAACAAAAAGAAAAATACTTAATAAAAAAAGGATTTATTTAACTTGCATCAAAAGTATTTAATAAATTGTTTAAGTAAATATTTTCAAATTCAATTAATGCAACGAATATTCCCAGCATAACAAAAGAAGTTCTTTTGCAAACATATAAAATTAAACCTCATGTAAGGGAAATCAAGCTAACTGGAGATGAGCTATACTGTCTTTAATGTTTACTTCCAACAACAACCCTTATGGACATTTAAAATAATAATTTTATTTTTTACCTCAAGTATGTATCTCGCCTGTAAGAAGGGTAAATTTATTATTTTTTATTTTTTTATTTGTTCATCTCTTCATTATTATCAAGTATCATTCATTGTATGTATTCATACAAGTACTTTTTATTCATATATGTAGTAGTACTTTAAGCTTAAATCGAATTATCATAAACAATTTTCAAAAATTATTTTTTTTTTTCATATTTTTCATAAAGAGAAAACTCATCCTTTTGTTTGGGTTCTCTTTTAAATGTGCTCAACAAAAAAATCTGTACATATATGAACATTTCCTATAAGATAATTAAACACTTGAAAAATGATTGTACAGTGAAGGAGATATTTGCAACAAATCTGCTCGTCCTTAAAATATTCCAGAAAATATTAGCAAAATTTGTAATGGAAAAATTAGTTTAACTATTGTGGACTTTTAAATCGTATGACATAATAATTATAATTCAAATACTATAGTAGAAAAAACTTTTCAACTAGAACTCTTTTTACACTGAAGTGCATTCTCTGTCAAATAACTTGGTGGGGAGAGATATTAAAATTATTAGCAGTGTTGCCAGTAGGCGAGAAAAAAGTAGGCTAAATTTAAATTTAAAAAAGGTCAAAAGATACTAAATTCCGCAAAAAATAAGGCCAGAAAGAAGTTAAAATTTTGTTAAATTTAAAAACTTATATTTTCTCGTTCTCATTAGCTTTTGATTTTTTTTAATATTCTAATAAATTTATAAAGCATAGGATGACCAGCAAAATGATCCAATTAAAAATATCACAAAAAATTACATACAAATTTAAATTATACATCGTATGAAAAATTACTTGATGTTTTGAGAGATTTTTCGTAATTTTTAAACTATAATTCATTTTTGATAAAGTATTTCTAAATTTGTAGGTAATTCTTCGTTTTTATAAGAATTTTAAATAAAAATAAATAAAATTATGTTAAACTGTCTCTATAAATTGTTTCTATTTAGCTAATCCATAAAATTAGTTGTTATTATTGATTTGGATAAGGAAGCGCTGCAGGCAAATATAAACAATATAGACTTTTGCGAATAAATACACAAAAATGCTTAAATGGATGATTCTGCAAAAATAAAATAAGTAATAGCTAATAAGAAAAGGCTATAATATAAAACGAAAATTCTGAGTCAAAAAGCAAAATTAAAAGGCTAGATTAGACTTTAAAAATGTTAAACTGACAACACTGGTTATTAGTAAAATCGATAAATATACAATATAAAAAAGTCGTTATCCAATAACTTCTTAGAGAAAAAACATGGCTACGGTACTGTCACTATAACAATATTATGTTCTCATTATTAATTTTCATTAATTTCAATAATACTGTGTTCATTATAATAATGTTTTTACTTCAGTTTTATCATTCAATTTTTACATTCAATCAAAATTTTAATACCGATGTCTAAAAAAGTTATATGTTTTTGAATATTTTTACCAGAAACAAAATTTTATTAATATAAAAATATCATTATTTCTACAAACATTAAATATTACCAATATTTTTCCTGGTTCTTAAAACATATTTTGTTTTGAAACTATATTAATGTTATTATTCTCATAACAATAAAACCTTACAAATATGGTTGAAAATTCATAACTTGTTTATGTTTGAATATATTTTGTTTTTAACGTTTGTTTTCCATCTTCATTATAATTCTCATTTAGTTTATATATGAATGAATATAAGTAGACAAAGTTTTGTTTCATTTGGTGATTGATTAACTACTATTAAACGGTTTAGTTAATAAAAAATATCTTGTATTATCTTGCACAACATATGTATCATGATACAAAGAAATAAAGGTAGAGCCGCTCTCTCTTTTCGTCGCCGTATTAGCCTTATGACGTTTGAGCGATTTATTATTTTATTGTGCTACCATATATTTCTAAAAAAATACGAGTTTTTTATAATTTAATTTTAAATGAACTATATTTTCAATCAATTGATACATTAATTGAAATAAAAGAAAGAAACACATTACAATTTAGACTTTATGTTCATAATAAAGATTATTTACACACATTTACATTTGTATAATCTATTTTTTTTATCCTCCATTAGACGATGTTTGAGTCACTTGGTAGTCATTATTTTAGTGATACATTCATCGCCCTATATTGCCAAATTTAAATAACAAAGGCTGCCTCAGGGTAACTTTTATTATTTTATTTTATTATTATTTTTTTGAAAATAATTTATATTTTAACTTCTTTACGTATTCTAATTATTTAGTTAATTTGTTGATATAATAGACTAAATATCTTGAGCTCAAATCGTCCAAAAATTTTACACTAATTATATTTTTAATCTAAAAATATATTTTATACATTTTTGCTCCGACCGTTAGAGGGTTGAGGTAACACAAAAGTCAAAATCGCGTTAATAACACTTCATATAACCTTTCTGAGATATATTATGATGTAATTTAATAGGTTAGCGAAAAGAACGTATATAAGACCTAATTTTTTGTTAAACAACGATGCTTTCATTTGTTTATATAAAACATATATGTCAAAAAATCTTTTATACTTCTCTGAGAGAGAACGGTGCTACCTTGTTTCCTTATATCATGGTAGGATGGTAAAGATAAATTAAATAAATTAGAAGTAAATAAAATGAATTAATGAACAAATATGATTAACGAACAAGTTTATCTATTTTATTTTAATATATGATAAGATAGAATAATAGTATGTTAAAATGAAATCATAATATGATAAGGTGGAAAAAATATAATAAAAGGAAATCATAATCTGATAGAATGAGATGATAATGCAGCAAGATTGTATAATAATATGAAAAACTATAACCACAATATGAAAAACGAACCATAAAATCTGGTATAATATGATAAAATGGAATCATAAAAATTATTATTTATAATCATATATATTTTTACCTATTACTATATGTCAATGATATAACTCAATTACTACTGACGGTCATGCACTTCTATTCTGTTAGTTTCTCTACTTTGGTAATTTTATTAGTTATTACTCCAACTCTGAGCTCAAAAGGTAACGCGTTTAAAGATTCACGAAGCTATATCCAATTAAGTAAGCAATCTGCTGCTTCCAAATATTGAAAAATTTTTTGCTGGGTTGATGTGGCCTTTAAAGAGCTGAGTAAAGATTCGGCACTATTATTTGAGTTTGTAGGCATTATAATATTTTGAGTAAAAAAAATTGGAAAAGGTAAACAATTTTTTTTCTAAAGAATTAGTCAAACATTTAAAGCATCGTATTCATGAAAGACGTTTAAAATTTAAAATTTAAATTCTGGAACATGTTCACAATGTAAAGGTATACAAAATTAAAAAAAAGTTAAAGAAAAAAAACTGTGATACCATTATGGACGATTTTTTATATTTATATTTACAAATTATTGTTAACTTTTAAGTGTTTTTGTTTTTTTTTTTTTTTTTTTTGAAAACCCAAAATTTTATATTTTTTTATATTTTGAATTATTCGAGCAACTCGAATAATCATTATTACGTGATGGAATAATTCGATTAAACCAAAATGTCTTATTCGAGTTACTCGTGTTATTCGAACAACTTGAATACCCTAGTACCCACAGGCATTTGCCTCACGACACACTTGAGATGTTACAACTTGAGAATGACCCACCGTAATTTTGGAGCAACAAATTAGCTGTATTCAACAAAATAATGTGGTGTTCACTCTTGCTCACATCTAACATCAATTTTAAAATATGTTAACATCTTCCCACATAAATTGTGTAAGGCTCAGAACTCAACATCTCTAAGAGATGTTTCTATCCCATTTTGTTACACCTAACATCTTTCGATTATTTTAGTGTCATCATTAGTAAAATGATATGAAATTAAAAAAAAATCAAGAAAAAGTAAAAAAATCGTGAGAACACAACATCTGTACTAAAACATTTCAAAAAAATATAAGTATTAAAATCATGTAAATTGTACTATTAATAATTGTTTTTATTATTTAATTGCAATATTTAATAAAAATTATTGATTATTTTTAATAATTGTGTAAAATTTCTCATTTATTTATTTATTTATTTATTTTTTTTTTTTTTTTTTGTCAATCATTTTCTTTCGATTATGTGTGACATTTTCATTGAAAAAAGATGGTAGATGTTAAACATTGCTAGTGTTCACATTTTCAACATCTGCCATACATTCTCTTAAGATAGATGAAAGTGAGAAAACTTTGAAACATGAAAACTTAAATGTGTTTCTCAAAATATGTAATTTCAAGTTTGTATTGAAAAATTCAAATTTAATATCAAATGTTATTCTTAAATCATTCTTAAAATCTTTATCCATTTTTAATCACAAGAAAAGTTGAATGCAAGGATGCCGAAACGAATAAAGATATTTCTATTCGAATATATTATTTGGATTTGTTTGACTTCTTCGGTAGTAGAAAGTACTACACATCGTTTGAGTTGCCATCGATAGATTCATATATGTTAGTTATTATCCCATTGGAAAACTACATTGAACCGAAAAGGTACATGAATACAACGAAAAAGTTCGTTGATTCAACGAATTTGTCCTCTAATCTTGACCTAACGTACAAGTACATTGAAACAATGTACTGCCACGCATTATCAACTATACAGTAATAAAATTCAACGTAAAAGTTCATTGATTAAACTTATTTGTATTTTATTTCAATGAACATGTACGTTGAATTAGATAAATAATTTTAATAAATAGTATAATGAATTAAAGAACCAGTACCTTTATTTGAATGAAACTATACGTTTTTCCTATGAAACTATACACTGAATTTTTAATATTTTAATTAACGGTTACGTTAACTTAAAGAAGCAGTCACTTGATTTCAATGAACCTATACATTGAAAATGTACCACAATATTAGGTCTGTTTTGTAATTCTGCGTTAATTTTATTAAAACTTAAAGTAATATTACTTTCACTTAATGTAGGCATAAACTAAATAAAATTATTTATTTATAATTAGTGTAGATGCCTTAAATATAATAGAATATTTATCAAATACTCAAAATAAAGAGTTAAACACAGTCAGATTTTAGATAATAACTTACAGTTGTGATCGTGATTGTTTACCTTTTACATTATTTTCTGCCTCCCTCCCTTATTATCAGGAAATGTTGCGGCAAGTTACGAAGAACACCTTTTGTATTTAAAACAATTTTTGAAAACCTTGTACTGGATGGTTTTAAATCAACAAACATTATTAAACTTACATTTTATGAAATTCAATAAATGTTCCAAATTCCAGCTTCCAAGTAATTATTTTAATAAGGTATATTCATTACTGGTATCCGATTTCTCCTGTCTGAGTATGTATGTTTTTCAATAATTCTTTATTTCCCTTAAATGTTTCAGTTTCAAAATTTTTGGTTGGTAAAATCACAATATACAAGTTTTCTGACATATTTACATCTTATTAATTTGTTTTTTATTAACATAATAAATACAAACTGGGTTATTTTCTTTTTCTTTTACATTTTAACAATAAATAAGTATGCTGAACTTAACATAAGTTACCGAATTATTTCTTTGATTCAAAGTACTTGTTTGTTAAGTAAAATTTCTTCTTTCTTAAATCAAAGTATTAGTACATTGAATCAACGAATTGTACTTTGAATCACTGTTTTTATGTAAACTATATTTTATATTTTGTTTCTTTTTGTTCTTCTAAATCAACGTAAAAGTTTATTGAATGAACGTGCAGATACATTAAATTCAACGAAAATTGACTTTTATTATTAAAAATATTAACATGTTCTTTAAATCAATGAACTAATACATTGAAATAAAGAACTGATTTATTTATTTTATTACGGAATAAATTTAACGAATAGTTTCAATACATCGTTCATTAGCGCGTTGAATATTTCACTGAATTTCAATGAATATTTTGTTTGAAACAACGAATTCGTACATTAAATCAATGAGTTCATCAAAAAAAATTAACGAATTTCATTCAACGAACTTCATTCGTTGAAATTACTTTTTCAGTGCATTCTACTTCACATAGGAAAAGAAAATAAGGCTTACATTTTCTTTCCTGTTATTTACTCTATATTCCAAATCGTGGCCTTGATTTACATTAAATACATGATATGATATGAAAGAGAAACCAGTTTAATGTTGAACGGCGAATTCGTACGTTGAATTAACGAATTCTTCAAAACAATCTATGAATTTAATTCAACGAACTACATTCATTGAGATTCCTCTTTCCAGCGTACTTTACCTCACATAAGACAAGAAGATGAAACTTAAATTTTCTTTCTTGTTTTTTACTCCATATTCCAAATCGTGTCCTTGATTTACAATACATGATATAGATTTAAGATAATGGTTAAAGGTTTCATACCACTTAAAAGCACTCACTCCAATCTTGTGAAAGGGAAACCAGTTTAATGATGAACGCGGTATTCACTCATTTATTTAATTCAAAACTCTAACTAAAAAGATGTAGATTCCAGCAGTAAAAAATTGATATTTTTTTCATTTTCGTATCACAGACTGAAATTTTGTAGTCTCCATGGACCAAGTTTTCATCCCTGTTATATCTGGTTACTATTAGAGATACGAATTTTTTATAAATTGTGAAATGTATGCATAATGGGAACTATGATCTCAGAGTGATACTATGATAGATACAGTTTGAATCTCTAAGTCTTTACAAAAAAATATTCCGAAAGATCGGTGATTTCTGATAGTTAAGGTTATAACCATTCTCATTTAGGCTAAACATTTTTTCGTTTACTGAAGGTTCTTCAACGAAATAGAAGATTAAATTTTAAACAGATCTCTTTCCCATAAACTTATAGGATAGTAGAAATGATCATGGAATTTAAGGAGTTATTTCTGACCACTTAAAGCAATGTAAGTGACAAACTACTAAATTACAATTTAAATAATTGAATCATTTAAAGTTTATATAATTTTAAATATATTTTCCCTCACTGTAAAACACTTAAAATGCATTGCCGCTCTTAATGCCCTGAACTGCATTTTCAATTTCATAAAGTTTTGCTGTCAGAAGTGGTGGTTGCTTCGATGGTTAAAGATAAAAACAATAAAGGATGTTTATCAATTTTTACGCCGATATGACCATATTTTTTTATACAAACACACATTCAACCATATATACACACTTGCAATATTTACACAATTAAATATAATTTTTAAACATGAGAAAATTATTTAAAAACGAAGTTAAAATAATTGAAAATAATGAAAACTATGTACATTTCCTTCATACCTTTCTTTTCAACATCTTACAATGCGGGCTTTTGTTTGAATTTTCTTTTTCTTATTACCCTTAAAGAGTGGTAAGTATGTGACTTTATGATAAAAATGCAATTATTTTAATTAAAATAAATTAAAAATAAACAAAAACCATGACATGCATAAATATTTGTTATTATTTTCTTAAAAAATGATTTCCCTTTCATGTCAGAAGGTGTTTAATGTAAGATAAATAACCAGCAGCAGTAACCAACAACAGTTTACATCCTTTTTTTAATGTAATTACCCCAAATTGTTGTTTTTTTTTTCTTTTTTTTGTGTTTTACAGCTAATTGGATTTGGTTGTTTGTGTAAATATCTACTAGGATTTCTTTTGAGAAGAAAGTAATAAATTTTCTACAAATTTTGTCCAACGAAGGAGTTGTTGTTTACTATATTATGTAAGGGGATGTGTTATATAGTTTAAACGTGATTTCTTAGAAATTGTTAAGCTTAAGGAATACAAACGAAGGAGTACTTGTAATACATTTTAGTTTGTAGCAGAAAAATAGTTTTTTTTGATTTTTGAAGAAAAATGTATATAGAACCGGAATTTACTACAAGAAGATTTATATTTTTGAATAAATGGTAAGAAGGTGTAAAATATAGAATTTTTCATTAGCTATTTTTAATATCTTTTTATAAGACTTATCTCGACATTGCTATATGCGAATTGGGAATTTTTATAACAGCAAGTTTTATGTTAAAGTTGATATTTACAAGTTCCATTATTCCTGGTGCAGCTATATTTGTTGAAGAAATCTTTTTCAGGATCTTTATTGAGAATAATAGTGGACTGTGGTGGCCACCGGATCTGCAATAAACAGCTAATTTGACAGTTGTTAAATCATTATCGTTCCGCTTTTATGGGAAAACATGTTTCAAGATTACATAAAGACAACGACAAGCCCTTTCTCTGAAATCTTTAAGGCTTTTAGACTTTATGACATTTCCCCACAAGCTTATAAAATAAATATGGTTAAAGGCAATAGGAAATTTAAAAGAAAACTGTCTCTGGTCTGAGATTTTCCAGCTTTTTCCGGAATGGACCCATTAGAATGTTCTCTTATTCCGGATATCTAGAGTTCGTTGACCTTATTGGAGACTTCTTTCTTTAGTTGAGACAGGACAAATATTCTGCAACTCTATGGAGTATTAGGATACAGCAGGAAATCCTGTTACAGTTTCAGATAGAGTACCTTTTCTAAGTTTTCCATGTTTTCTTGTGTGTTTAACTTTGATTTCATCTGCAATAATGGATATAAATTAATGGGAAAAGAGGAGGACATCATATAGCAGAGCACCGTTCTAAGACACGTTTACATAGTGCCATTCATGCCATAGTCACGGTATGGATAACAATTATTTATCGAGTGATCCCCTATAAACCTCTTGTTGGTAATGATTGACATCATGCATAGAAGGTCATTGGTATACTGTAGAGGCTTCGGCATTATCAACAGATTAGCTATGTTTCTCATTACAGACCCCTGAAGCATTCTTCCATTCATCTAGGGCTAATTATCTACAAAGTTTTTGCAATAAATTATTTCGTAGAAATAAGGGAGTAAACAACTGATTGAATTTATTCTAAGGAATTACATTTTGTTTGTTTTCTATCTGATTTCAAAAATTGGCGACCTTGACTTAGATTTCTCGTTTAAATTATAAAACTATAAATATCTTCAGGCTCGTCAAGGAAAGTTTTAATAAAATTTAAGGTTTTTTCTTATTAATTTATATTGTAATCTCAATTATGCCGTAACGCTATTTGAAGTTGTAAACGAACCTAAATGCAATTACAATATACATCCTCTCAGGGAGAGCTAGGAAAAACAAAAATTGCTAGATTTTATACTCAACTTTAAATTCTTGAAATTATTGATTATTGACTGATTAATATCGGAGCTTTTTCCCAACCGATTGACAAACTTCATCGTTCCTCTAAGGATAATTTTCATAGCTTTTCAGCTCTAGTACTCTCTATTCCTGTTTCATTTATCGATAACTCGCAAATGTTCACGATTCTGTAAGTCAAGCTAACTATATGTGATATATGTTTCCAAAATTCTTTAGGTCATAAAAGACAATTATCTTCATCTCAAACCCAAAAAAAAAAAAAAAAAAAAATGTTTTTATTCTCCACATCGCGATTATTGCCTAAAAAACCCATCATACATCTGGTAGGATGAGTGTCATTTTACTGCATTTCAATAATATTTATTTAACTGAAAAGAGGATTGCCATTTTATAAGTCCAACAAAAACTCATCAGTTTTTAATTATTGTATTAAAGAAGCCAGCAGTCGGAGGAAAGGCGGAAGTCCTCTCGTAGTATTTTTTTAAGTACAACCATTTGGATTTCCGACGGATAATCTTCCATTTATCGCTAATAATATTTTTTTGAAATTTATTGAAATGAGTTCTTTGATACCAGAAACGATCTTATTATATACTTGACAGCGTGATGAAGAAACTGCAGTGATTGCTTGTCATTTCAATGACTCCAACTCTTGCCAAAAGAATAGGAGTCAATTTATTCACAGAGTGTTTGCATCATCTTACTTGTTGAAATTACTTGAGGCATTCAGTGGCAGGCCTTTCGGCCAATACCTTTCAAAATGAGCCTTCTTAACCAAATACATTAAATCTTATTTAAGCATTTAGCTTAGTAAATTCTTTAACCATTATCATCATCTTACCAAATTTCGTATAACATATACTAAGCAAAATGAACTTTAACTATCATTCCAAATAGTTAACTAACAAAGCACTAACTTTCTTTTATCTCTTCCAATTAATCAATTAATTACAAAATTAGTTCAACTAAAAGAAAAACCTAAAGAATACTCAACAACAATTTGTTAAAACCCTCATAATAATAAACGCTGTTAGCTGGCCGTCACTCTAGATAACCAATAAATTAAATCCATTGTAACTAAGGGTATAATGGTCAGTTAAGGATTAAACTAAAAACAACTAACCCACTTCTTTAAGTTCTTTAAATTCAACAAAATACAACTTGACCGCTGTAATCCAAAGAGATTAATAATAAAATTCCCATTAAAACTCTATGAGGCACAATAAAATGTAACAAAAAAAAGAAAAACTAAAGTTTGTTCTTTAACTTTTTTTCTTTTATTTGCCACAAATTAAACACTTGATTGGCAACCCTCTTAAAGTAGCTACCGAGAGAAAATGGGAAAGATAATGGAAACAAAACAAATATGACCAAATATGTCAATCATTTAAAAGTGATTCATTATTGACAAAAAAAAAAAATCGAACGAACGAAGGAAAATAAAATTGTTTGAATTTGTTATTTTTCCTTTTTGCTAAATTTCTTTATTTAAGTAATGAAGTTTTGTAGAGTCAGGCAATATTTTTCCTTTTTAGTTTAACTCCCTCTAAGTTTGTTGTTTAGTGTATTGCTTCAGTCTCTCTAAGGATAGAATATCCCACTCACGCAATAGTCATTTTAGGTGATTAACTTTTATTGCCTTAATGTTGGTTGTTGTCAATGTCCTTAACATACATAAATAAAAAAAATAAAATATATTGTGGGCGCTGCAGTGAGAGGATGGCAATGTGTTCTAAAAGTTTTTTAATGCTAAAATATAACTGCAGACAATTTGAGGTTATGTAAAGAATTTCAACTTTAAATATTAGAAATTATGTATTATTTTATTTAATAATTACAATAAAATTACAAATTGTTATCCAATTTTAATCAAGTAACCGTGGCGTTACGAAAACTGTTGCACCATATTATTGCGGATTTCTGGAGACATAAAAGTTGTAGAATAATGAGAATTGGCCACATGTAAAAGCAATTGAAATAAAAACAATAACTAAGGTGCTACAAATTAATTCTTTAAATTATTTATTGACTTCACTGAAAAAATTATTGACAAACAAGTAAGAAAGATATAGTCAGACAAGCCCTACCGTATGATACCCCACACCAATGTGTATGTCCATCAAAATTCGTGGAAGAGTCTTATATTAGACATGTGGACAATTGTGGACCGATTGTAAAATAAAATATACGAATACAGAATATCACGCTAATACTTGCATATGAATTTATGCACTTTTGGGTGATTCCCGAAAGTGGGCTTATATGGGAGCTATGGTAAATTGTGTACCGATTCTCATAAAATTTGTCATTATGATTTCTACTTATATAAAACTTATTTATGTCGAATATAAATTTGATACTAACATGTATATGTGATTAATGCACATTAAAGAGATTTTCGGAACAGGGTATTATAAGGGTGCTATGGTCAATTATGGACCAATCTTCATGAAATTTGGCACAAGGATTGATACTTATACAGAACTTCCTCGTAGAGAATTTCATTAAAATATTGCTATATTTAAAGCATTTCTGATCGTTAAACCCCTATTCCGGAAGGATATTTGTATGGGAGCTAGGTGAAATAATGGATCGATCATAACCAATTTCAATAGGCTTCTTCCCTGTATCATGAAAGTCCTATGTGCCAAATTTCATTGAATTATCTTCAAAATTGCGACCTGTACTTTATGCGCAAGGTTTACGTGGACAGCCAGCCAGACGGACGGACATCGTTAGATCGACTAAAAAGTAATTCTAAGTTAATTGGTATACTTTAAGGTGGGTGTTGGATGATTTTTTTCTGTGCGATACAAACACCAGCATAAACGCATGGTGGTGTAGGGTATAAGAATAACAGAATAAAACAAAATGAAGTGACACTCGATTTGTAACTATCTAGGGAAATTGGTATTAATGCAAGATGTATTGAGGCACGTGTAATTTTGCGAAACAAAAGCAAATTAAGTAACCTTTGAAAATTAATACATACATTAAAAATAATTAGTTAATTAAAGTTTTTTTTCAATTTAAAAATAAACAAAAATATAAAAGAAAATCTAGGTACGTATAAAATAGTTTATTAGAAGAAAAAACAATTATTAAGTATTTAATAAATTAGGTTTTAATTAAAATTTAATTTTTATACCCTACACCACCAAAGGTGGTTGGCATATTATGCGTTTGTGCTGATGTTTGTAACACACAGAAAAAATCATCCAACACTCACCTTAAAATATACCAATCGACTCAGAATTGCTTTTTGAGACGATCTAACAATGTTCATCCGTCCATCTGGCTGGCCGGGCGGCTGGCTGTCCATGTAAACCTTGTGCACAAAGTAAAGGTCGCAATTTTGAAGACAATTCAATGAAATTTGGTACGTAGTACTTTTATGCTACAAGGACATAGCCTACTGAAATTGGTTATGATCGGTCTATTATTTCACCCAACCCCTAAACAAATATCCTCCCGGAATAGAGGTTTAAAGATCATAAATGCCTTAGATATAACAATATTTTAATGAAATTCGGTGTAATAAAGTTTTGTATAAGTACGAATCTTTGTTCCAAATATCATGGAGATCGGTCCATATATGACTATAGCTCCCATATAAGACCTACTTTCGAAAATCACTTTAACGTGCATAAATCACATACGCACGTTAATATCAAGTTTATATTCGACACCAATAAGTCTTATATATAAGTAGAAATAACAGTGACAAATTTTAAATGGATTTCTCATAATTTACCATAGCTCCCATATAAGCCCACTTTCGGAAATCACCCTAGAATCCATAAATTTATATAAATGCTATTATTAACGTAATATTTTGAATTCATATATTCGTATATTTTATTTTACACTTAGTAAAAGTATCGGTCCACAATTGTCCACTTCTAATATAAGACGCCTCCATGAATTTCGTTGAACATACACAATGGTATTGGGTATCATATGGTTGACCTTCACCAACTATATCTTTCTTACTTGTTTTTATTTATTTATTTACGCACACAGCTACAGTTATATTACATCAGCTGGTAATCTTATATTCTAATTAACAAACTAAAATTTAATATCTATAATATAGACTACATAATAAAAATACCATAATAATAATAATAATAATAATAATAATAATAATAGAAAACAAGTTTAACAAAGAACAATAAGATGAAAAGCAGTTTTTTAGAGAAAAAAAGAATAATACATAAATTCTAGAAAACAAACGAAGAAAAAAAATTATTTCAAGTAAAATGAATTAAAAAAATTGAATACCCTACAAACAAAATAATACGAAAGTGATTCGAATTCGTATTGCTTAGAAGAAAAATATTATTGGCGCAATAATCATATTCGTATTGCGGAAGTTTCCCCCATCGGGAGAGATTGTGCGTCACAGACGATACATCTAAGCAATAAGACATCAATACGCCTGGAAGAAAAATAGGCAATATTGCTAGATAATCATCTAGATGAAAAAAAGAAGATAGCGCCAGATAATCTTCTGGAAGATGTAATAAATATATAAATAAGTGGTGAAATAATATAGTAAAGAAATCGTTTACATCTTGTAGAGCATGCATGCACATAAATCTTAACATCATAAAGCATTTTTTGCTAAAAGGCAACGAAATTTCTTCAAATCTTTTTTTTTTCATTTTTAAACAATTTTTGGACAAAATTATGACTAAAAAATATAAGTATTTTGCATTAATATCTTCCAGATGATCTCAATGTGATATCATAAATTTATTGCGAAGGTGACAGGTCCATTACTGCAATCGCCACCAAATTCCCGCAGAGTTCTTTAACGTTAAATGAACTAACAAATATTGAAAAAAGTTTTAATTGAACACTAATTACAAAACGAAATTAAATATGACTTTATGTTTTCTTTAGCTAAGGACTCTGAAAAAAATGTGTTTTCGGAAAAATGTATTTAGTAGTTTATCAGGTGTAGATCAATACTTGTTTATATTAAAATTTAAAATGTTTAATACTGATCATAAATCCGTAATTTCTAATCCGAAATTACAATTTCATGATGTGAATATTTCTATTACGTTATTTTAAGTTATTTATAGGATATGAAAGTAATGTCCCATTTTGAAAATTTAAATTCAATTACCTCTCTGTTACATTATACACGACTTAATAACACAATAATAACAATTTTATAGGGAACATGATGCAGTCGAGGCAACTTATCATGAGAGGTATAGTTGATATTCATGTCTGAAATCCTGCTTCAACGCCTTAAAGTGATTTCTTATTTGCGTGTTACTGTTACAGGCGGTAAAAACTGAATCTATTATGATAATCCAAAACGTACAATATCTTACCAACAAAATCAATAAAAAAGCCAAATGTCCATTGCGCCAAGGAAATACTTTGCATTTGGTGTGAGCAGAGTACCATCTATTATGAGCTGTTAAAACTGGGTATAACGATCATGGGAAACGCGTACCGAACACAATCGATCCATTTGAAAGGAGCATTGAACAAAAAAAATAGTCACAATATGATATTGGATACGAAACCATAATTTTCCATTATTACTATTTGAAAAAATATTATTGGTATAAAGCTTCTATACCACCTGCAGTATAGCTCAAATATTTTTTTTTTTAAATATACTTTGTTTCATTTCATTCAGATTAACCTAGCTGGAATACACCTCACTATATAACAAGTTATTAAAAATTGGCTTGATTCGTTTTTGGGTTCAGACTTGCAGAAAAAGTTTCTAGCTTTCGACGGACAATATAATAATACAAAATATAAAATACGTTATTAGATACTTACATATAATTATTTTATCAACTAAGTATTTCCGAATCATCTGAAAGATAAAAAATTTCAATCATTATTAGTACGAATTCAAATATTGGATTATATTTTTTTATTGTTTTCCTGATTTGTGTAATTTTATTTTTCTGGAATTGTAAAAACATAAGAAATTGTTTTTGTTTTATGTCTTGATTATTTACAACCAATAAAACATAGTGTCAAAATCAAATATTTTATTTTATAAAATTTTATTTAAAGCCAAATAATGATTTATTCAAAAATATTACGATTACTAATATCTTATAAAAAATATTCATATTAATGTTTCAAATAGACAACTGAGATCCTATGTTCGTTCCATTGCATATAGAATTACATAGATTCAATTTTGCCAATTTTAATACATTCCAGAGAATATGTGCGGAAGTAAACAAATACTATGAACCAATGGATTTTTTCTATATTGGAGAGGAGATTAGGAATTTATTAATTAGCTATTTAAACTCCGATAACTTTACTTATAGTAATATTTAAAATTAAGTAACTAAGTATAAAATGTAACTAATTCTCAGCTGATGAATATATATGGAGTTGATTTAAATAAATAATTAAACAAATAAATAAATGACAGATTTAATTGAATCAAAAAATATGTTAACGGTATTTATATTTGCTTTAAGTTAAATAATTAAAAAACGAGAAAAAAGATACATTCGAGACCTACTATATGATACCCTACAGCATTGTGTACGAGCATAAAAATTCGGGAATGGGACTTATATTATACCTGTGTCCAATTTCACTAAATGTAAAATAAAATATACAAATACAGAATAATGCATTGATACTAACATCTAGATGATTTTATGCACTTTAAGACGATTCCTGGAAGTGGGTTTATATGGGAGCTATGGTAAATTATAGACCGATTCTCATAAAATTTGGCAATATTGTTTCCACTTACATAAAACTTATTTGTGTCGAATATTAACTTATTACTAACATTCGCATGGGATTTATGCACGTTAAAGTGATTTTCAGAATATGAGTTTATATGGGAACTATGGTCAATTGCGGACCGATCTTCATAAAATTTGGTACAAAGTTTGATACTTATACAGAACTTCTCTTGCACCGAATTTCATTAAAATATTCTTATTTTTAAGGCATTTTTGAGTGTTTAAACTCTATTTCGTGGGGACATTTGTATGGGGGCTGAGTGAAAAAATGGATCGATCACAACCAATTTCAATATGCTTCGGCCACGTGCCAAATATCATTGAATTATCTTTAGAATTGCGACCTGTGCTTTGTGTACACTGTTTACGGACGGACGGACGGACATCTATAGATTGATTTGAAAAGTTATTCTGAATCGATTGGTATACTTTAAGCTGTTGGATAACTTTTTCTATGCGTTACAAACATCAGCACAAACACATAATACCCCAACCACTTATGGTGGTGTGGGGTATAAAAAATTAAAGTAGATACGTCAATGTAGTCTTAGCAAGCAAGCAAGTGCCAAATATGAACCAAATCTGAGAACCTATAGTATTTTTCATATGTGATGTCTCATAGAATTCAAGATATAAAAGTTATTCCTTATAAATATAATAGTTACAAAAATTTTCTTCAACTAGTTTATTTTTTATTTTTTTTTTTTTTTTTCAATTTATTGCCATGAACTGATTAAATTTATTTGTTTATTGTTATATTTCTTATTTATTGTTTAATAATTGATTATTTATTAAATTGTCCATAAAATGACTTTATTACTTGACTGCAATCATCATCCTCATCGTCATAATTAACAGTATTCAGTGTCGACAACAGAAAAAAATATAATTTATTAACATTCAATCATCAGACATCATTGTCATGATTTGTCATCTAGATGCGTATACATACATAAGCATGGCATTTATATGAAAATTTGAAATTAAATATCCAACAAAATTTACTTGTGCTACTGAACAGTGTAACGAGTTAATTTTAAAGAAAGAAAAAAATAATAATTTAAAAAATATAATTTTAAACTACTTCTAAAGTACCGCATTTTCTGCTAAACTATAATTCAATTCCAGAAAAATCAGTTCTTTAGAGATAGTATAAAAGCTTCTTTTAAATTGTCATTAGTTCTATAAGGTGGACATGAAATATTGAATTAGTTTAGCGGAAGAAGGATTGTGCATGAAAAAATCCGTGCACACTTTAAGGCTTATAACTTTTATTATACGTAAAAAGTATTAGTACCGTAAACTTGTCTACATTTTCTGTTATCAAGGTAACCAAAAATATGCTCTAAAAAAGAGTTTTATGTGCATAAAAAATGCTCTTAAAATCGGGAAATGTGCTTTTAAAGTTAAAAAATATGCTCTTAAAATATTATTTTTTCTGGCTAAATTTTTTAATTATCTACTATTCATGCTAAAAATAACTTGATTTTTATTAGCAATTGCTAAAAAATATTTTCCTTTTGGGAAATTACGAAGTTTTTATCAATTTATAAGATGAAAATTACTAGGCAATCGGATTCGATCGGATATGTGAGAGCAAAAAGAAATTTTCTCTAATGCAAATAATTTGAAAAAATTTATATAGTGCGAAAGATATGGAAAATTTATCCCTTAAGTGTAAAATATGCAAATTTATGCTCTTTTGTGTAACATGTGCAAAATTAAATTGCTAAAATATGTTCTAATATAAGAATTTTCTATGAATATATAACTGCTGCTTAGTCCAAAATAAGCTGTTACGACCAAAATATGCAGAAATGTGATATCACAAATCAAAGCCCAAATTCTTAAAATTGTCTGAAACTGATAAACAACTAACAGATTGTTCACTCGAAGCCCAAGAAAAAATATGATCTTACATATTTTTGGTAGCCCTCTCAGTAACTATGTGGAAAATTTTGTTGTAACAGTATAATTAATTTTTCTCAAAATGAAAATTTATTAAAATTTTTGTAAACGCATAATTCAAATTTATAATCAAAACACATGTCGACTAAATAAAACAATAGTTGAAAGTGCAGTTGAGTTAGCAAATTCACTTTTACGAGTCATAAAAAAATACAGAGTTCATTGTCAATGAAATGAACCCTGATAACTGAAGAAGAAATTGATTTACAGACATCATACAGACAAAATAATATGAATTTTAAGTGAAAATCTCTACATCTCTGGATATAATGTAACTCATTCTTTAAATTGCTCTGAATGTTTTATCAAAAAAGTTAAAAAAAAGAAATGAAAAAAAGTTCCTAATGGTAGTGGTCCCATTAGGAACAAAAACGTGAAGGCAAAAGAAAGGACGAAAATTACAGAAACTAATTTTTTTTCAAAAATATGAATGCTGCCTAAAGGGTGATAAAAAGTACGTATTGGCAGACTTTTACAACATTCTGCGCATGAATTCCATATAACAGCAGTTATGGGAAATGTGTCAAATAAATATAGTGTAAAAAAGTCGAAATTGTCTAACCAATTTCTAGTCTGACTAGACATTTGTTTAAGTGACGAAAAAAGCACTTCATTCATAACAAAAAATAATTTTAAGAGAGAAATGTACGTAAATAAGTGACATCAGAAAAGATTTCTTCCTATCATTAGAAAACACAATGAATTCTAATTCTTCTGTCCTGATCTCGTTTTTCATTCTTACAACAAAAAGCAACTGAGTGTTATTAAACAAATGGTGCCGCTATGTACCAAAGGAGGCCTATGCACTAAACTGTCCAGAACTCTGTCCGTTTTAAATGTATTGGGCCATAGTAAAAAAATATTTAAGGAATACTTAAAGCTGACTAAAAAATAAAATAGAGTTTAAAAAGAAGTGGACTCATTGCAACAACAACAAAAAACCGAAAACACAATAAAGCTTTTATGGAGGGTATTCTAGAAAATATCAAATATTTTACCAAAAACTAATAAAAAATGATTCTTTCCTTTCAAGTTTAAAACTTGAATATAATAGCCCTTAACAAAATCAAAATTTCATAGAGATAGATCCATTGGTTTCATTTTTATAAGCTGAAATTTATGCACTAAATTTTTCATGCGCAGTCCTTAAAATAAAAGCTTCTTATAGAGCAAATGAACACTTCCAAATTTATAAATTTCAAATTATATACCTTTTATGCAATAGAACATCTCTTTTATTAAAATATTTATAAAGAAAATGTTGTATTAAAGTGTTTTGTTTCCTTTTGGTCTGTCATCACTCCACTGTTGCTCTGCTTGGTAATACTATACAGAACATTTATTTCTCTCAGTTTGAAAATATTTTGTGATTAAAATCTGTCATAATAAATATTAATCATTTCAAAAGACAAATTATTATATTTTGTTACAATTACACATACACATTCTCAATGCCAGCACACATTGGGAGTCAGACCGTAACAGTCAGACAGACAGACAAACGAAAAGACAGCCAGTAGCAATATAGCCAGGCAATTACAGACATATTTAACAAACAATATTTCAAATAAATCAACAATTTTGAAAATAAAATCAAACAATTGTTACACATTTATAGAAACAATTCTATAAAAATTAAACTCATACAACAATCTGACAAATAAGCCCTGATAAATGTTCATCATTTACTTTCAATATAGGAAACCAATAATCCCTTTACTTAAAAAAAGGCAAAACAAAATTAACTGACTGAATGAATGAGGCATTGAATTTGTATACAAGAGCAGCTTCATTTATACAAACGAAAAATAAGAAAAATCTCAACCGAAAATTAACTTTCAATTAATCGCCACAAAAAAAAGAATGAATAATACAAGTCAAAACTGAACCAAAGAACCAACAGAAACAGAAACAGCAGTAGCCGATTTATCAGCAATAATAACATTTAACATGATGACCATTACCGCCATCATACAACTTTTTCACACATGAATGAATGGATGAATGAATAAATGAATGAAAGACTTTATGTCCATTTATGTCTGTGGGTCCGTCAAATTTAACTGATTTAACTTTGACTGCAATTTGTTGAGTGTAAGTAATCAATTCATTGGGAAATTTACATGATTTAGCAATAAATCAATTTTGTTTAATGAAGATTTTCTTTTCTACATTTTGTGTTTTTTGTTATTTGTGAGTTTTTTTGTATGAGAAAAGCAAATAATAGAAATATATTCAGCAGAAATTATATATAAAATAGAGAGATGTAATGCCCCTATTTATTTAAGCCTCAAAGGGGTCATTTTATAGCAGAGTTTTTGTTTTGGTATTTATTCTAAGAATTATAATTAATTGTTTAACAGCGAGATTTATTTCATAATTAGTTTAATAGTTTTTGAAAATGTTAAGCTAAGATTTAAATAGATTTATGAGGGAGTATTGAAATGAATTCATAAAATGACCCTTTGTATCTTTCATTGATTAAAATAATACAAATTTGAAATTAAAAGTAAAAAATCAACACATATTATATTTAAGAATTATTTGTAAGTTCTTAATTAATCAAAATTAAATTTGAACAGATTTTAAATTCGTTTCCAACTATACATAATACTTTCTAAAAATATAATCCAGACAAACAGCTTTCAGTTAATTCTTCTGAAAATTATTGGTTCTTAATTGTTCAAAATTAATTTTGAACATATTTGAAATTCATTCCGTTTTATATAAAATGCATATATTCTAAAAATATTACCAAGTCCAATAGATCTCATTAATTCCCCCTATCTTCCCTTACTCTTGCAATCACTATTTCCATTTTCTAAACCACTCCTTAAAATTAAAAATATCATATCCCAAGACCATTTTACACCCACCATGTTAAAATTATGGGTGGTATATTAGATTTGTCATTCCATTTGTAACATGTAGCATGAAATAATCACCTGATACCCTATAAATCATAAGCGCCATTATCAAAAACATTTAATCTAGCTGAAACTGACAATTTTTGTGGTAATACTATTTTAAACAAACGGATTACATATCAGAACTCACAAGACTTGAAACTAATTAAGTGCAAAATTTTATCACCATAGGTTTCATTTTATAATCATGATTGTTGTTACAACCCAGCAAAAACTTTTTGGTAATGGCAACTGCTTATTAAAGTGGTTTCATGGTAATGAGTCGTCATTATTATTTGCCTATTATGTATTACGTAAATAAGTACTAAATAGTATAATGGCACAGTAATATTGCAATCACGTAGATGAGTTAGCTAGAGCGCTGGATTATCAAACAGAAGCTTCCCAGCAAAAACTTTTTGGTTTTCCGTAATGGCAACTACTTATTAAAATAGTTTCTTGGTAATGAGTCGTAATTACTAATTATTAATAAATAAGTACTCAATAGTATAATGGTACAGTAATATTGCAATCACGTGGATGAATTGGCTACAGCGCTGGATTGATAATCAAAAGCTTGTGGATTCAACCCCATTCTTTTTTATAACAAAATGTCTAAAAACATATATTTATATTAAAAAAGTCTTTGTCACTTAGAAAATTAAATACGAGATGATGTACTGAGTAAGACGTTAGTCATTAAAAACGAATGGTTAATTTGTGTCCGAGTTCAAATCTCACTAACGGCTTAAGTACATATTTTTGATTTCCCAAGTCTAAAAATAACTACATGAATTTGTGGACACCTCAAACAAAAATAACTAGTTATTCAGGCAAAAATAAGTAGTTTATTTTTGTTTCCATTTATACCTGCTAGCCTACCAGGAAAGCAAAGTTTTTGGTGGGAAGTTCAACAACTTAGATGAAGTGCTAAAAATTACTTAATTTTTGATGACAAAATTTTTTATTTATAAAATTTTTGAAATTAATATTTACACTCGTTGCTTATTTTTCTCTATATCTTGTTGATATGCCCGAAATATTCAACGTAGCAGATAGTATCAAAGTTTGGAAAACAAGAGCGAAATTTTTTAAAAAAGTCAGTTTTTCGCATAGCACATTCAAAGTTTCTAATTAAATAGCATGGATTACAGCCTGAACTTAGTTTTTTGTTATTTCACATAATAAAATCGAAGAAACATTAAAAATAAATTTAATAAAAAAAACTTTTATTTACTTTTTGAAAATTACGCAAAAATTGCACTTTTTTTGCATTTTTATATAGCAAAGCAATGCTGCTAGGAAGTGGGAAAAAGAGGCTAAATTGAACTTTAAAAAAGGCCAGAAAAGGCTAAATGCCCATAAAATGAACTGTCAAAAATTGTATAAATTAGCAAACTTGCGTTGCTTAATTGTGCATTTATAAATCAGCTGTCTTTTGTTTATATTTAAACATTATCAATAACTGCGAGGTAAAAAATTATAGTTAAATTATTTATAATAAAATCATTGCATTTATCTTTGATTTTAACAAAATTTTCCAATTATTTACAATGATTTTTTTTATTTTCTTAGCCTTAATAACAATTTACAACATTTGAAGAGGGGATTCATGAAACATGTCGCGTAAATTTTCGCAATTGCACAAATGGGAAACTTAAGCGTTTAAATAAGTACCCTTAATATTTTTTATTCATTTAAAAAGTTACTTTTTTCTCATTTCTTATTTGATATTGTAATAAATTTATAAATAAAAATATACAACGGCTGGCATCAAAATGATCCAGTAAAAAATCGTTTAAAAAATGTCCATACAAATTTGGGTTATACTTTTTTCACATGATTAATTACCTATAATAATTAGTTAAGTACATCCATAAAAATACTTGAGTAACATTTGATTTGGAGATTGAAGCTCTGTCGGCTAAAATTTTAGTTAAATATAAATAATCTCGATTTTTTTTTTTTTTTTTTTGCAAAAATGCTTAAATATATGATTCTGCAGAAATAAAATTGTAAAACAATTCTCTTGTTGCACTGAATCGGGCCCTTAATTGTTTGAGGGTATTTTTCATTTTCATTATAAACTTTTAAAGCTTTAAGTCTAGTTTTTTTTTTTATAATTTCTAATTTAATATTTAAGTAACATCAGACGTACTGAGAACAGAGATTTGTAAAACTTTTAATAAATTTAAGCTATATTTTTTTAACAAAATCTAGGTAAAAAGTCAATTTTAGTGTCATCGTTTGTCATAAGAATATGGTGAATTTCAATAAATAGGTACAAAGGCAGAGTTGGATATGAAGAACCATTATCAGAATTCGGTTGAAAAAATACAAAATTTGAGAAGAAAATCTGCAAAAGAGCGATATGATTTTTTATTTTTATATTACTTGTCATTACAAATGACATATATTATAAACACTGCTTATAATATATGTCATTTGTAACGACAAGTAATATAAAAATAAAAATAAAAAGCCAGGTCGGATTTTGTAAGGCTAAATTCATCCTTTTTATTTTGCTTTTAGTCTCAAATTTTTTTGTTTCAGCTCTAAGCTTTTTTCTAGCTTTTCTTTTTTTTGTTCTTAAAATTCCCTTAAAATGGCTGAAATATTAGTATTTCAGAAACGAAGTAAATAATTTATTATTTGCCATTACTGAATTTAATTTTTACAGAATCACCTGCAAAAAAAAATCGAGATTATTTATATTTAATAAAAAATTTCGACTGTGGCGCTTCATTCTCTAAATTAAAAGTGCCTTAACTCATTTTGTGGAGTTACTAAGTCGATTATTATAATTACTTTTTAATATACTTCATCGACCACAGGAACTATTTATGAAAATAATTTTAAAAAGATCGTATTAATGCTTTATCAAAAAGGAATTATAATTCAAAAATGACTCAAAATTACTTTAAAACATTAGGTAATTTTTCACATGAAATATAATCCAAATTTGTATGTGAATTTTTTGGACAATTTTTCATTGAGTCATTTTGCTGGGTATTATTTATAAATTTAAAAAAATAACTTTTTTCTGACCTTAGTTTTTTGGGCATTTAGCCCCTTTTTTCTCTTCTGGCAATACTGATTGTAAGCTTAGTTTCTTTAGTAAAAATAATATTCATTTTTAATATATTTGTATTAAAAAAAAACTGGTTAACCGTTTTTTTTAAGCAAAACCGTATTCGAATCCGGTTTTCTTAAAAAGGCCATTTTTCGGATAACTCGAAAACCGGTTTTCAGAAAATATCGGTTTTTTGAATACACTATTTGTAATGCTTAATGAAAATGTAGAGGCGCATCAAAAAATTTCAAAAGATAAAAATTTTATGGACCAAGAAAAAAAATTACTTGGGTTAAAAAAGGATCACAATATTAAATAGCATTTCTTTATAATAAACTCTAATAAAATATATTTTCGTATAACGTGTAGATAAATAACTTAAATTCGAAACGCATTTTTAACAAAATTTTTAAAAAATTGTGATTTTTAGTGTAAGGAAAATGTTTAAATTTTACTTTTTAATTTAGCACTTTTCTCAAACATTTCTACGCGCTTATGTTCGTAATAGGTGGCATCACTTCTGGAAATGATTCTACACGCATTCGAGGCACAAATAAAAAAAATATATATATATTATATATATATATATATATATATATATATATATATATATATATTGTGCCTCGAATGCGTGTAGAATCATTTCCAGAAGTGATGCCACCTATTACGAACATAAGCGCGTAGAAATATTTGAGAAAAGTGCTAAAAAGGGCTAAATTAAAAAGACAACAGTGTAGTGGTACAATCAAGAAAAGTTTTGTGAGAAAGCGCAAAAATGGGCAAAAATTAAAATTTCTTCTGAAAAGTAAAAACAAACATAATAACAATTATAAGCAGCATTTTTAACATTAATCAACCATTTGGAACCTTAAAGTATAAGTAGCAAGCATTTATCTTATATAAAACATTTGGTAAAAAAATTTACAAAATCGGTTCATAAACAAAAAAGTTAAGGATCAAATACTTGGAAAACTAGGTGTTCGCCGTGGCTCCAGTTTATACATTTCAGCGGATATCTTCTACAAAAAAGCATGTACATCAACGTAATTTTGCGCGAATAGTTTAATGTAAACTCGCAAACCAAAATTGGGCGTGGTTCACCCAATTTAACGCTCACCTCCCATGTAAAGCGAAATTTTAAAAATTTGCCGATGGTGGTTATATATATTCGGCCAAAGCCGAATATAACATTTTCCCTTGTTTTACTCTAAATTTGTATTAACATGAATTCCTAATGTCTTTGGCATATGTTTTCGTAATGCTCTTTCTAATAAACCAAGAAAAATACACGAAAACTTACAATTGGATACATGAAAACTACTCATATCGAATTATTCCAATTTGTTATCAAAATAGTGTGCAAACAAAATATTGCATAAAACGAATATGTACGTGTACATGAGATTAAGTATTTCAAAACTGAAAAAAAGAAAAGTATGAAAAAGCGAAAATTGTAGCAAAGTAACAGCTTAAGTAAACACATGAAGCCAAACACAAGCAATTTGCAAGTTAATCTCAATTACAGTCATTTACAATTTCATAAGGTTTTTTTTTGCAGATTGTTTGTTTTTCTTTGGATTTTATTTCAAAATTCATACATAAGTAAAACCGAAAATATAAAGAGCGAGTCTTCATGGTTTGATAGAAGTGTTCAGGTTAATGGCTTCACATAAGAAAAAATTTTGTTGGAAAAAAAATGAAAAATTAAATTATTTTAAATAAATGAGGGGTAAGAGTCGACTATTTAATATGTTTATATTTTTTGTAGAAGAAATTTTATTTAACAATATATACAAATTTACAGTCATGGTCATATGTATTTACACATTTTAGAAATTTGGATATTCTTCAGAAAAAGCTCTAAATTTGTTGCTTTAAACAAAAATGTTTCACTAGTAAAATCTCTGAAATGTCTAGATTTAATTAGCATTAAATTTAGGAATAAAATACAAAACCTATACATATATGCCTCATTTTTCAGAAGTATTTACACATATCTTTATCATTTTAAAAAATTGTATTTAATCAAGAATTTTGCAAGTTTACCAAGTTCTTTAGTTAATAGGATGTTACATCACCCTTAGCGTCAATAACTTCTTGAAGTCTATCGGAAATAGAATGGATTAAATTATATGGAAATTCAATATCTAATTCATTTCAAATTGTCTATTGGGAATAGATTCGATTAAATTATGTGGAAATTCAATATCTAATTCATTCCAACTATTAGTTATCTCAGAAATTGTTTCTTCTCTTTTGTGGGCTTATAAAAGCCCAAACATTCTCTATTATATTTGGATCAGAGCTCTGAGGTGACCATAAAAAAATAATTTGTTCAACTTCATTTAAAAACATTTTCGGTAACCATGCTTTGTGGTACAGTACATTGTCGTGCTGATAAATCCAATTTTCATTACCAAATAACCGACTAGCCGAGGATAAAACATGATTATTTAAAATATCCAAATATCCAGATTGGTTTAAGGTTTCCTTAATTGGTACTAGATCTCCAAATCCATTGTAAGATACGCAACCAAAACATTACAGAACCTCCTCCAAATCGATTTATTGGTTGTACTGCCTTATACTTAGAATCTTTGAAAAGATCCATAAAACTTTTGTTATATGAGCTCTGGAACTGAAATGAAGATTCATCCGTTCATAAAACAAATTTCCAAAAGTCAGTAGGCTTCTGGGCATATTCCCAAGCACAGTGAAGGCGCTTTAATATATTTCTTGGGAATATATGAGTAATTTTTTAAATCGGTTTTTTTTAATCTTCTCCGAATTGTTTTTTCACTTAAACGTTTTTATATTTTTTTAATGCTGCAGCAACTTTTACTGGCCTTAATTCTGATTTTTCTGCAACGATATCAAGAAATAATCGGTCTTCAGTTTCGTTTGTTACCAGTTTTTGTTCATGTCTTATGTGTTCTGCATGTCCCTTTCTTTTTTTACTAAATTATATACAGTTTTCCGACAAACTCCATATTCCCTTTCCAGGTCTGACGCTGAAATACAATTTCGACACGGGTCTTTAATGAAATTTCCCTTATTTTTACCATTTTTTTTTTTTCATGTATTTTATTATTTTTATATTTTTAATTTATCTCAATATATTACATATTGCAAAAAGGGAAATCTGTTGACATAAAACTCTTTGAATACATGCGGATGGGATTTAGGAATGTGTAAATGCTTTTGAAAAATAGCATATATATGCTTTGTGCTTTGTTCCAAAGACCATTACAGCTGAATATCCAAATTTAATGCTAATTGAACGTAGATATTTTGCTAAAAAAGTTGCTTAAAGTAACAATTTTGTTCTTTTTCTGAAACTTATCCAAAAATTGTAAAAAGTTTAAATATATATGACTATGACTGAATGTTAGATTTTTTTCTCTGCGTTATGCCTTTATAATTATCTGTAGTATTAGGAGAGCGAAAAAAATGTTTTATTTTGTAATTTAGCAAATTTATTTGAAACTTGTAGGATCAGTTAGAACCTTGATGGAATTACCACAGATATTACGTAAACAAAAATCGGTTTGATTAGATATAAGAGAACAATAATAAAATCTTTCATAAAACTACACAAAACTTATTTTGCAGAAACACTTTTAATAAAATTACTTTTTGATTTAGAATATTTTTTACACTTAACTATTTTGGTTCGTAAAACTTTATTACACTGGTGCATATTCCTATAAATGCCCATCAATTTTTTAATAAAATTAATAACAAAAAAATTAAAATGTATATTAAATTTCTTTCATTGTAATTTTAGCAGCTTAATGCTATTTTTTATGGCCTATATACGCACTTAAACTAAGGAACCAATTTACCATTATTAATAATGTGTTGATGTACATTTGTGTCGGATAGCTTAAAAAATTCGGTCTAACGTTGATTCGACTAATTTTTGAAGAAAGTCACTGTCAATTTCTTTCCAGGCCTGTTTAATTTTTATGATTTTATTGTCATTATGGTTTCATTCTGTGCATTTCTTGTGTAAACTATAAGGGCCGTGTACCCCCACAGATTTTCCATTGGATTTAAATCCGGATTGCAAGCGGCCAGTCCAATAGTGGAATACTATGTTCATTAAACAACAATTCAGATTGGTTCGAGTCATGGATTGCAGCGTTATCCTGTTAGAAAATGCAATCGTCATAAATTTTTTCAACCATAAATTAGAGAATAGCATTTTCCAATAGTTCATTATAAATTGCGCTGTTCATTTTAGTTGGAACAAAAAATATTTTTGATTTTTCTGCAGCAGAAAAGGCTGTTCGAACCATAAAATACCTCCAAGGAAATTGGGTTTCGACATAAGAATTTCGTTCGACCTCAAATCATGCCAATAGCAAGAATATGAATCGGAACCGTTCAAATTAAATTTCTTTTCATCAGAAAAGATTACTTTATTCCACTCATCTGTCCATTTCATATATTTGCGCGCAAATTTTAAAAGATTTTCTTTATGATGCTGCTTTAATATTAGCTTACATTTTGGTTTCTTCCATTTTATGTTACCATCTGTTCGCAAAATGTGGTCAACATGTTTGGAAGTGACAGGAAGATCAAGTTTGTTTTTTATTTGTGTAGTGTTTAATTTATTGCGGGTGGCTTTTGCTTTTATTTTATAAATTTGCCTTTTTGTTAATTTTTGATTACCTTTTGTTGATTTTCGCAATCCCTATTTCTGGCCTTTCTTAAGAAATCCTCGAATAACATCATCCGAACTGTTAGTTTTTCGTCCAATTTCTCTGTTAGAACAGCCTTGATCACGAAATTAATTAATTTTAATTTTTTCCTGGTCTGTAAGAAAAGTTCCTTTGGGCATCCTTTAAGCTGGTGAAACTTCCCAATTAAAACAAAAATATTTCCAGTAAACAGAGACGTTGCTATAAGAAACCTACTTTAAGCGAAACAAACCACTAAAATTGTTAACATATTTTAATATTTTTTTGCAATAACTTTTTAGACAAATTTTTCTCGACTGCTTTTATAGGAATATTCTATTGAAATGATATTAGTAATCTGATCTGATTTCTATATTAAAGAAAACAACAAAAGCAAGAAACAAATATTTCTTACATAAAAAAGTACCGTTATATTGTAAGTTATTGTAGCAACACAACATTGTTTTTGGTTAAGAGAAACGAATATACCTCAAAGAAAAGCAATAATTTTAAATGCGTTTATAGAAATATGCACCAGTGTATAAAAATTTGATAAAGTTTCCAAGAAATAACTTATTCAATATTGCTATGAATTCTTAAGAATTAATTATTATTATTTTTTTCAACTGCAACGTTTTCTCTAATGATGTCCTTATTAGTGTAAAGAAGCAAAAAAAGTTAAGAATATTATAAGGATAATATAAGCAGTGGTGCGTTTATTCCTATATATTCCGATAAAATGATTTTTTTACTTTCTTATAAAAGGTACTAATATACGTATAAATTAGATAGAGTGTAATAAAAAAATTAAATAACTGATTGTTATTTTTCTTTTTAACTTAATAAACATTAATTAAAAATGAATAAGTTTGTGATTTAAAATGTTCATAAAATGCTTGGTAGCCTTTAGCCATATATTTTTTTATGAATGTAAAATCTTTAATTTTAGTTCCTTTATTTTGGGTTTTGCTTCATACAAAGATACAATTTTACTTTGAGTTTTTATTTCTTTTTTGTGATTTTTTGTCTAACTTTGTACATTATTACATTTTCTTCATATAAAAATCCTCTAGTACTGTTCACATTGCTTTCTCTAGAACTTTTACAAGGTCTTATTGAATTAAAATTTGCGTAGTATTACCATACTTATTGTGGTTGATCTTTTTTATTGTAACTAGACTAAATTTTGGTCCATACACGCAGAGAAAAAATATAGTTGTATTGATCAAAATGTAAGATCAATATATTATGATTGGAACGTATGATCACAGCAAAAAATAGAAATGATTATAAGTAATAATTATTATGATTCCATTTTGTCATATTGTGTTTTATGGTTTGTTTTTTCATGTTTTTCATATAATTAAACAATCTTTCTGCATCATTATGCCATTCTATCGAATTATGACTTGATGTTATTATATTATAATTTTATTTTATTATATTATTGACTATGTGATATTGGTATATTATTATCCCACATGTTATCATATAGTTATCCAATCTTGTCATATTATTATTATTTCATATTGTCATATTATTTTGCTATATTATCATACCTTAAAACAAAATGTATTGATAAAAAGTTATTATTTTTATAAATTTTATAATTTTTTTTTTTTGGAAATAATAAAAAGAATATTTTATATATTATATATTATATTACTTTTTTATTAATTGTGCCACCATATGTGGTTCAATGCTAATTTTATATTGCTTGAATCACACCGAGTATAGCCAAACCTTGTCTTTTTATATTTATTCATGTATAAACTAAATGAGAATTACAAGGAAGTTGGAAAACAAACATTGAAAACAAAATATATTTCAAAACAAAAAAGTTATGAATTTTTCTACTAAGTTTGTGAAAAGCATAAGTATAATATTTATTTGAAACATTTTATTGTCATCGGAATAATAATATTAATATGGTTTAAAAACAGAATATGGTTTAAGAGCAAGGACAAAGACTGCAAATATTTAATAGTTGTAGAAGTAATGCTATTTTTCACATTAATAAAATTTTGTTTCTAGTAGAAATACTTTAAAACATATAATTTTTGCAGTCAACCATATTAAAATTTTTATTGAGTGAAACATTAAATGACAAAATTTTAAAAATACCGCCTTTTCAGATATAATGGTTTGATTTTTGTATGTCCAACTTTAACCTTTGAACTTTTGATAAAAATATACTTTACAAATATCGTTGTAAAGGTAATATTTTTGTCTTTAAGTTGAAACTAAAACCAGAGATCTACAATCTATATTTAAGAAGTCATTATATATTAAATAAGTTAAATTTTTTTTAGCATTTTTAAAATTTTCAAAACATCACATTTTTGGAATAGAAAGGTTCAAAAAAAAGTTTATATATAAAAAACACTTCCAATAGCCAATAACTGTATTGAATTTCATTGAGTGTAAACATTAAATGACAAAACTTAAAAAATTTTAAAAATACCGCCTTTTCAGATATAATGGTTTGATTTTTGTATGTCCAACTTTAACCTTTGAACTTTTGATAAAAATATACTTTATATATATCGTTGTAAAGGTAATATTTTTGTCTTTAAGGTGAAACTAAAACCAGAGATCTACAATCTATATTTAAGAAGTCATTAGATATTAAACAAGTTAATTTTTTTTAACATTTTTAAAATTTTCAAAACATCACATTTTTGGAATAGAAAGATTCAAAAAAAGTTTATATATAAAAAACACTTCCAATAGCCAATAACTGTATTAAATTTCATTGAAATCGGAGATTTCAAATCTGAAAATGACTGTTTTCTGTACATTTTGATATGGAATAACCCTTTTATAAAATCTGTGAATACCTTTTTTATCTTAACGTTGTTATTGACTAGTTCGCGAATTTTTTTTATGAATGGTTTTATATTCTAAGAAAATTTTAAAAAAAATTTTAAAGAAAACTTGCAAAAAAATGTTCCAAAAACAGTTATGTGAAGTTATACATATAACTCATTTTGCTGGAACAATTCATATATGACTAGCACATAGTTTTTGCTAACTTATAAACCAAACGAGATATATTAAAACGGTTTGGTGAGCACATGTTAGACCAATAAAAATTCAAAATGAAGCAATAAACGGGAAAGAAAGATATAGTCGATCATGACCGACTACACATACTTATTATACTTATATAAATGTAAAATAAAGTATACAAATATAGAATAATGCGTTGATAGTAACATCTAGATGATTTTATGCACCTTGGGGCGTTTCCTGGAAGTAGGTTTATATGGGAGCTATTGTAAATTATGGACCGATTCTCATAAAATTTGGCTATGTGGTTTCTACTTACATAAAACTTATTTGGGTCCTATATTAACTTGACAATAACATTCGTATGGAATTTATGCACGTTAAAGTAATTTTCGGAAGAGGGGTTTATATAGGAACTATAGTCAATGATTGATATTTGCACCAAATTTCATTAAAATATTTTTATTTCTAAGGCAGTGGTTAAACTCTATTCCGGGGGGACATTTTTATGGGGGGCTAGTTAAAATAGTGGACCAATCACAACCAATTTCAATAGGCTTAGTCCTTGTATCATAAAAGTCCCACGTGCCAAATTTCATTGAATTATCTTTAAAAAAGTGATTCTGAGTCGATTGATATATTTTAAGGTGGGTATTGGATAACTTTTTCTATGCGTTATAAACATCAGCACAAACGCATAATGCCATCCACCACCTATGGTTGTGTGGGTTATAAAAATCGAAAATTTTCACATAACTGATCACGTTGGAGCAGCGACGATATTTGATTGGAAAAAACCCAATTTTTGGCTCTAAATAGTATTCAAAACAAAATTAGGTCCATCGCAATTTTACTATCGTTATTTTTGGAAATTACAATACCGAAAACGATATCAGAAGTAAATGTACACTTTAGTCAGCAAAATCGATTTTTATGAACTATATGATGTCGTTTCGATATCGTTATATTATCATTTGGATTATTGGGCATGAACCAAAATTGGTGTATTGATAAGATTGATCCTAGTGTATGTAAAGACAATATTCCATACTTCCTAGTGAGACAATGACTTATGGCAAGTCAATATTAAACAGCTATTGACACTCAAATTACTTCAAACTCTGAATCTAGGGTACAAATACCCTTTTATATTTCATATATGTAATAACATATTGTAAAAGCAAAAAAAATAAGGAAAAAAGAATTAAAACCATTAGTTTTTGGTTATTATTTTAGCTCCACAAACAAATAAAAAAAACTTCCGAGATGTCACTTTGGGGAAATGTTTGCATGTCCTTAATAATGAAAACAACAAAAAAATAAGGTCTAATGTATGATGGCATGTAAACGAAAAGTAACGTGAAAAGCAACATTATTAAACTAATAAATGCTAATCCTTTTTATGGGCCACTCACTGCCACTCAAAAAGGAACCGAGAAAATGGCAAAAAAAACACAGAAAAATATAGGCCACCATGTTAAAACCGGAAATACCAAAATTTATGAGCTACAGTGTAAATGTATGATAGAAAATAATTCCCTTATATTTTTTTGCTTAATATTTTTCTGTACTTAGTTTTTGCTTATTAAAACACTAACTACAACAAAAAAATACGAATAGCAATAACTACAGGAAGTTAAGTTTAATGTATGTATATGAATGTAAAACTCATAAAAAACGGATTTCATCTATAAATGAACTTTAAGTGCAACTTTTTGTATACAATTTCCGCTTAAAGGTCATGCAATATTTATAAGATTAATTGGTGTAAACTATTCGTTTTCTTAAATTTTGAAAAATTTATAAATTAAACTCTTAATAAAGAATTCTAAAGTTAGAAATTTTTCATTCAATTTGTTAACGAAAATAAATGTTGCATAAAATTTGTTGTTATTTTCTTGTTAAATGTAACAGACATTAACACACAACACAATAGATATTGACCTAAATAATGGAGTGTAAAAGTTTTATGTATCCTTTATAGAGGAAAAACTGTAAAGAAAATAAAAAGATATATATACAATAACCACAAAAATAAATTTTTACCTCAAAAAATTTTAAGAGCAATAATACGAAAATAACTTACAATACCAAAGTGTGGAACAGAGAAGGGGTAAATTTTTGAAATAAAAAGGGGAAGAACTTTTTGAAGCCAAAGAATTGAAAGCTAAATTATTTTTAACTTTTGAGTAATAATAATATTTTTAGACTTATAGCCTAACAGTCGTATTCAAAAAAAAAAAAAAATAAAACTTAATACAGCTTTACTAACCATTGTTAAGCAAAGTTCCTTAAAGTTGTATTCAATAACGATGATTCGCTTAATGTACCTTTAATAAACCATTGTTAACTTTAAATATTTGAAAGTAGGTTGGACCCTACTTCAAAGCTACTTTAAGATTCAATATCAAAATTTTAAAACTTTCGAAATGTTGCATTCAAAAATCCGAGTTTTCGTTTTATTTACAAAATATTTACGTCATTTAAATCGTGTGGTAATACAACACTAATGTTTGCTTAGGGCCAGCAACGCGGACCCGGCCAGCTGGAAGGAATGCTGTTTGTTGCCTTAAAGTATGCAGCATTTTATGAGCATGCTTTTTTAAACATTTCCTTAAGATATTGCCATATCAGTGTTGTTGGTTTTATTAGTTCTCTTGATATGGCATCTTTGATTTCCTTGTTGTTTTTGAAATTTGTGTAATGATGAATGAAATTGATCTTCAAAACTCTAATGCCATCCACGATCGTCACTCAAGAAAAATTTTCCAAAAAATAAAAATTTTTTTATACTTCGACAAAATCAAAAATTTTTACAGTTAAATACAGTGGGCAAACAGAACTTAAGAAAATATATCAAAGAAAATCTATTAACTAATACATTATCCAAGCAAATACATCTCCTAATAATTATTATAAAAGATCTTGTTATATAATAAAATAATAATAAATAAATTAATACGTCTTAGATTAAGGTACCATTAATCTAATGTATCAACTCGGGGTTAAAAATTACGCATTTAAACATAAAAAATTATTAATAAACATATTTAAATTTTAACAAAATTTCAACTAAAATAATGTCAACAAAGCAAAATATTAAATAGCGATATTGATTTTATCACAGAATATTTGTTATTCAGATACTTATAATTACAACCAACAAAAATTATATAAAATATATTTCACTTATACGTAATAAAATTAACATAAGCTGAATAATGCTTTTATTTTTTATTTAATTTTATTATCTTTTTTTTTAATAAAAAAGTTATTTGTCATTAAAAAAACGTACTAGAACATCAAAAATAATTATGGAATAAAACAGTTAACGAATAATTTATTCTAACTATTCACAACACTGACAATATCAATAAGAGAGAAACTGAAAAGGCTTGCCTAAATAAACTAAAAACAGTTTATTAGTTAATGTAGACTACAAACAGTTTTTTGAAAACGATTTTCTTAATAAAGACTTTTAGGGATAAATTATGTATTAGCTAGTATGTGTTTTATATATAAATTAAATCTTTTTTTAATACGGCTGTAATCCTATAACTTTTCATTCGTTCTCCTAATGTACAGGAACGAAAACGTTAACAGTTATTTTTGTTATTCTCTATCATTCGTTACGTTTTATAAAATTTTCATTTCGTTGTCATTTTAAAAATTTTGTAAAATTGCCAGTAAAAAATTTTGTTGTTTCAAGGGTTGATTCTAGGAATGCTAAAGAAATATAATATTTTTAATATGGTAATAATAAAAATATTGAATGACAATTGTCTTTTTTTTAAAGAAAAAATAAAACAAATTTAATGTAAAATTAAAAAAAAAATCAAAAGCAATAAGGAAATAAACATGCTTTAATGCTTTTTTTTATTATATGGTTCAAAATTATGAAATTAAGTTAATATTATATTCCAAAGAAATAAAATATTTTTAATATGGCAATAATAAAAATATTGAATGACAATTGTCATTTTTGTAAAGCAAACATAAAACAAATTTAATGAAAAAAAAATCAAAAACAATAAAGAAATAAACATGTTTTTAATGGTTGTTTTTTATTATACGGTTCAAAATCATTAAGCTAAGTTAATACTGAGGAACACGTCTAACACGAAACGAGTATTTTGAGAAATATTGAACAATTGACAAAATCAAGCGACTATCGAAATCCCCACGAGAAAGAATGGATAAAATCATATGGGTTTGGTGGTCAATGCAAGAGAAAATCATGCACTCAAACCTTTTATTAGGAATGTCCCTTGTCCAGTCTCTATATTTTAAAAAGTGTCAAAAAAGGGGATTTAAAAAAACAATTTCGCTAAAAAAGGGACCATCTGCTTCAATACCTAAAACACTCCTTAAAATTTTTTTATTTGATAAAAAGAAAAACAAAAAATATTGTATTTTAAGAAAAACTACTAAATTGAATTTTATTAATAACAGAATAATTTAATTATAATAATTTTTATTATTACAAAAATAAAGATTTATTCATAAAAATAATTAACATAAAATTATCTCTTTATTAATTAAACTTTTGTACGAGGTCCTCATAACAAATTTAGGACTAAAAGCATAGATTCACAAGTCTTGATCTTAAATTCATTAGACAATTTATTTTTTCTTAGTGATTACTTAGAGAAAAAAACGTTCCTCCGAGGCATATGAAGATTCATCAAATCTTTTTTTTTAATTTTCCCAATCCAGTCCAAAAAGATTCGGCATTTTATGTTTAATTAGTTGTTCATAAACTTTATCATTAGGTTTATACTACGTTTACACCAAAATAAAAATAATTGGTTTGTGTGAAAACTAAATTTCACAAATCAATTCGTTTACATACCTGTAAACATACCTGAAGGGATGAACCTTTGGTTTATTTTTTTAAACGTGTTTTAGCTATATTTTAAATATAACTGATTTAATTTTTTTTAAACTTCATTCAAAAAATAATAAAACTTCAATTTTCCTGTCCTATATGAAAGCTTACTATTGTGAAATCAGTTTAACATGATGTTTCATAAATATATATTTTAGCAGTTTTTACGTAGTTTTTAATAAAAACTAGTAGAAAATGGTTTTTGATTTGTTTGGAAAAACTAGAAATTTGCTTTTAGTTTTTTAATCAAGAACCGAATGAGGCCAAAAACTGCATATTAGTTTTTAAAAGTTTCAGTTAATTTATAAATTCTTCGGGGTCAATTTTTACATCAACAATCTCAAAATAATTAATTACTTCCTTGAAATTAATATGTATGTTTTGACTGTAGAATTAAGTGCATAATATATTTTAAATTTAACTTAGTGTTCATTTGATTAAGATGTTCAAAGAGTACAATTAGGTACTATGTTTTGTACTTCACTCCCGAAGTTTGAGTTTGTAATTGCTATAATGTAATGGTCTTATATCATATTATGTTCTCACAATATTTAACGATGAAGAATGATTGTCATTAGGAATATCAATATTCATTTTAAATGCGCTCTGTGGAAGCTATATGCGCTTATATGTTAGCTTTGCTAAATTATGGGCCCATCTTCCTAAAAATTTGTCTCACTTATATACCTTTATAAACAACTTGGTTTTGCTTAATCTTATTTAAACTATGATTAATTTAAACCATTCAAGAGCTTAAAATCAAGGATATTTATTTGGCGGACAGGGGAAATAATGGACCAATCCTAACAAATTTCAGCCCACTTCATCCTTATACTAAAGTAAACAAAAGTGTCATATTTTTGTTACGATTTCTTAAAAGCTTGGGCCTACATTTACAGCCAGCCAGATGTAATGACGGATATCGTTATCTGGAATCAAGAAGTGATTTTATGTTGAACTTTGAGGTAAGTGTTGCACCAATTTATTTATGAGTTATAAACATCAGTATAAACACATATTTCTCCAACATCCTATGGTGTAGGAATTTATAAAAATTCCCATTCATACAATATAAAATATTTTGGTTTTCAAATTTGCTAAAAAAAAAACGAGAAAAAAGATATAGTCGGTCAAGACCGATTATAAGATACCCTACGCCATTGTGTACGTGCATAAAAATTCGAGAAGAGGACTTATATTACACCTGTGACCAATTTTACCAAATGTAAAGTAAAATATACAAATACAGAATAATTCGTTGATACTAACATCTAGATGATTTTATGCACTTTGGGGCGTTTCCTGGAAATAGGTTTATATGGGAGATATTGTGAATTATAGACCGATTATCATTAAAATTTGGCAATGTTGTTTCTACTTACATAAAACATAAACATTCGTATGAGATTTATCCACGTTAAAGTGATTTTAGGAAGAGGAGTTATATCGGTCAATTGTGGACCGATAAAATTCTTTACAAAGATTGATACTTGTACAGAATTTTTTTGTACCGAATTTCATTAAAATATTCTTATTTTTAAGGTATTTTTGAGTGTTTAAACTCTATTACGGGGGGACATTTGTATGAGGCTAAGTGAAATAATGGACCGATCACAAACAATTTCAATAGGCTTCATCCTTGTATCATACCCACGTACCAAATTTCATTGAAATGTCTTTAAAATTGCATGGACAGCCAGCCAGACGGATGGAAATCGTTAGATCGATTTAAAAAGTGATTCTGAGTCGATTGATATACTTTAAGATGAGTATTAGATAACTTTTTCTATGCGTTACAAACATCAGCACAAACACATAGTACCCCAACCATCTATGGTGGTGTAAGGTTAAATGCATACTTCTTTTTCTTAACTTGATACCTAAAAGACTTTCTCTTTTCAACGATACCAAAAAGTAATACCAAAAATTGCTTGTTAAGTTGATGCGATTTATTTTTCAGGGCGACCCCAATATGCATTGATTTTTAAATAAGAATTTCTGCGCAATTTATGTTAAAAACAGAATTTTATTATGTGAAATAAAATAATTAGCTTATGGAATACAAATTTTTAAAAATTAATGTTATCAACGTTAACACAACGAACGTTGGAGTTATAGAATAAAGACATTAGTATGGGATTTTAAATCTATATTATTTTTTTTCCTACGTCCCTGTTTTCTCATGTCATAACTGTAAATGTATATAAAAAGTAAACGTTTTAAGTTTCATCGTAGACGGGGGAGAGAAAAAGAATGATGCCACTTAAACAGCAACTTTTAAGATACATTTTCCAGTGTAAATATTTAATAAAATTGATGAACGATTATACATTTATAATAATCAGACTTAATATCTATAAGCTATCAAGTATAGTCATTATATTGTTAAGAGGAAATTCAATAAAAAAAATACTGATAAAGTTAATATAACCACAACGACTTTAATTTAACATAAGCAACTTTTATAACATCAAATGTGATGTTTAATGACTGAATTGATGAAAAATTTAGCTGGACAAAATTTTGACCTTTAAAAACAGGACAACAAAATTTAGATACTTTTCTAAAAATATAATAAATTTAGGTTCAATGCAATGATAAGTTTTATTTTAAAGTAAGGTGACCAAATTCAGATGCTTATTTGGCTTCTTCTTGTCGTTTTTCATATATGATTAAATACATTTATTTTGATTATATAATAATTGACATTAATATGGACCGACTTTTGAATTTAATATCTAAAAACTATTACCTCCAATTAAATTTGCAAAATCTTACGTTGGACAGTGTAGATAAGAAATGGGTAAATACCCGTTTAAATCGGAGGTAAAAACGGGTAAATATGTGCTTATTGTATATATATATATATATATATACGTATTTACATATGTAAAACAAAATTAATATCTTTAAAGGTTTAAAAGTTACAAGGGTGTAAACCATGTAAACACTTTATTTTTACCGAAAATTTCTTTATATATATATATATATATATATATATATATATATATATATATATATATATAAAGAAATTTTCGGTGTTATTCTGTTTCAGCAGATAAAGCAAAGGATAGAAGAATGGAAATAGCTATACTGCACAGCAGAACAAAATCGAAGGGGCCCCACACACCTCTAATGAGCTACTGGTGTCAAAAATAGGGTATCACTGATATAAAAAATTTTTTACCGCTTGTCAAATTTTTCTTTCTAATCCGATTTAAAATATTTTTACATTCTCTTAAAGTTCTCGATAAGACCTTTGAAAAAAATTAAGTCCATAGTTTATCTGAGTTTTGGAACTAAAATAAAATTTTTATAAAAAATTGTTTTTTGGAGAAACTTAAATATTTGATCTACAATAGAAGCTTGGTTTGTTAAAATATGTGTAGAAAAATTTAAGATTTTTGTAAGAAGAATCCTACAAATCCCAAAAAGAAAGCTAGAATAGAATTTTTTGTTTATTTTCCCATAAAGTTCACATTTATTTTAAGCTTGGAAAAGCAATTGGAAAACTCTTTGTAACACATTGGAGTTTTTGATGGTGCATTCGGTTTGTAGAACTAGCCTTTGGGATTTTAGAACATATAAGCTAAATCAAAATGTCGATTTAAAATATGTCAAATTCAGAATGGTCTGTACATAGTAATATTGATTGTTTTGGCTTGTTTTTATTTCTAAAGTCATCTCTATGAAGATACCTATCAAAAAAGTATAAAATTTTTTAAAGAAAATTTTATTTTAGAGAAGAAAGTGTGTAGACAATTTTTCGGCCAAAAAACACAAATAATCATCGATTATTTTTAAGTCGTAAGAGATATCGATTTATAGTTTTTTTATTCAATAGATAATTTTGTTCTTTAACTAACTGGATAAGCATTTTACAAAATCGGATAAAAATATTGCGCTGGATCAAGAGTTGACAAAATTGAAATAGTTGGAAATCCAATGCAAATAACTTAAAAACTATAAGAGATTAATAGTATATTTTTCAAAGGTCTTTTTGAGGGCTTTAAAAAGATATAAAAATATTTGAAATGGGATGAGAAAGAGAAATTTGACAATTTTTAACAATTTTTAAGCTTATGCGAAATTGTATATAAATCCAGCCAGCTGATTAGAATTTACAAATTTATTTCTACAAAGTTTCGATTCTGCCCCACTATACACTGTCTTAAAATTTCAATTCTAGCTGGAGCTAGAAACATTAACCGTCAAGTTATTAAATGCAAACAAATTTATATATATTCTTGCATTTGCTATAGTAATAAAATCACTTTTATTTTTCATATTTCAGATTGTACCATAACATTTACTTATTAATTTTCCAATGAATTATTTTTATGGCCTCAGCTATTGTTTAAAATTATAACATTAAATACCTGTCATGATCATAATTCATTATATTCGGTCGCTATATTGACACAAATAATCCAAACAATAAATTTTAACATCTATAATTCCTTTATATTTTATTGTGGCTCAAAGCCCTAATAATAACATGACGCCATCCAATACTTTTTTTGGAATAAAACATAAAAATTATTGTTTGTTATGATATCAAACCCCAAAGAAAGGTATTGTTTCAGTTGATAATTTGGCAGCCAAAACAATAGAGGACTCACTATAATATTTCTTAAAAAATAATGGAATAAACTGAAATCGAACTTTTTTTTTTTTTTTTTTTTGGAAAAGAAAAAAATGTTAAAATTTATTACTCATGCTTGTATTGTAATCAACTATTGTTTAGTAGCAATGTGAAGAAATAGATAATAAATATTTAAAGGTTTTTCCACTTTCTATCTTACCTTGGCTGGTATATTGTTATAGAAGAAATGATGCGTAGATTGCAACTCCGCATGACATCTTTTATACGATATAAAAACAAAAAAATAAAGACAAGATACTCGTAATATTCTTCTTTTGTCTTTGCCTTTATTGTTAGTTTGAAACTCGTAGTATTGAAATGATTTTAATGTTTAAGGAACAATAAGAGCAATCCCGAGAATACACCTCGTAGCTCTTATATGCATAGCTTGTTTATTGGAAAGATTTGACAATAGAACCTCGGTATAGAATAAAACCAAAAAAAAAAAAAAAAAAACGTTAAAATACAGGTGTATTGTCACTCAAACGTGAAGATTGCGTGAGAATATTATAAAAAATGTATAAAAACGTGGGTTGGCAGTTGCAAAGCGGGGAGTATTTTTTTAGGGGTTCCTTAAAAAAAACCGAGTATTTCTTTTGTTTCCCAATAGAACAATATTAAACAATTGTTTTATAAAAACAAGATGTTTTTCATTTCTTCTGAAAGGAATTGTGGTTTAGAAATCAATATTTTCCCCTTTTGTTATTTTTATATTTGTTTTGTTATAATAAATTGCAATATTTCTAAAGCGATTAGTATATTTTTTGTGGGTTTCCTTAATATTAATTGAAATGTTTGTTAGAATAAATTCCTAAATTTAGTTTTTGAGTTTTTTTTAGCAAACAATATAGTCTGTGCCTGACGAATCAGCGGGAGTTTGGCGCCAGTCAACTTTCCATCAGCTGTCATTTGATGTAATTTTAAGACTTTATTGTAAACACTGATGGATTTTATTCTTATGTGCAAAATGGAAAGAAATGAAAATGTTATTTGTACAGAAGAAAGAAAATTTCTAATTCCTAAAAAAAATCTGTAAAACTAACCTAATCCTCCTAAAAAGGCAGCCAACTATAACAATACACCATATACAGCCTACTTATAAAAATCAAAGACGTACGATTAGTAGTTATAACACCAAATTTTCCGGCCTTCATTTAATTTGATAAAAAGTTGAATCTTATAAAAAAAAGCAAAAAGGCGTATGAAATAATAATTTGTATAAAGAACTTTCAAGCCAGGTATATTGGTTCCAAAACGATTCTTCTTTTAATAATTGGAAATATCTCAATAAAATTTCACCTGGCCAGAGAAGAGATGTTTTCTTCAAAAAAAATACACTTACTTGTGAAGGTTATATATTTTAATTTAAGAGATATTTAGGTCGAAATTAATTTTCCACTCATTTCTTAACTTGGCGTGCTCTAAGTTTCCCTATTTATATATTAATCTGAATTTAAAGAATTTCATATTTTTATTCTTTTTTTTTCAAAAAAGGTGGCAATATTCTTTTTAACTTATAAAATTTATTTTTTGTCCTGGTCCATATAAATTTTTTCATATTTTCAAAAGAAATGTTAACGCAGATGCGTGTAAAGGAAACATGAGGGCGCTTACATTAATGGTTTTCCCACAAGCCCTAACCAAACTTTATGAATTTTCCAATTTTTTTTTTTAAATTTGTTTGTAAAATTCTCAAAGCTGGAATCAAACAAAAATTATATTAATTAAATAGCTCTATATATCTGGTAAACACACAAAAGGTATTTTCTAACGGACGCCTCTTATAAAGACAGTGTGACCATTTGAATAGTTTGGATTTTGGGTATTTTGGTACAAAATAGAGGGTGTGTTTTTAATTTTCTGATTTTAATGCAAGTCTATCTATATAGTATCAAAATTTCATTTGAATTGGTCTACTTGTTTAAAATTTATTTAGGTCCAAATGTTAACGTTATTTCAAAAAAATATACTTAAAATTTAAATTTAAATCTTTCAGTTCATGGTTTGAAGAAATTTGACAGTATTTAATATATATTCACTAATTACTATTTTCCATGTTCTAGCGTTTCCTATGATTCCAAATACTTTCATTAAATGTTTATACTTTTACTTGGAAACTAACCAAAAATTTGTCTTCTTAGGTAGATTTTAGCACTTTCCCCATGTATTTTATGAAAAATTTAAACACAACGCACTATGGTTTGGTTGACCATTTTTCTTGGTCAATATTATGAAAGTAAAAAAATGTTCTGGTTTGAAATGAAAATCAAAGCAATTTAATGTATTTATTTTGTATCACAACTCTTTAATTATTATTATTTTTCTTTTTACTTTTTGTGCGTCAGAAATAAATTTTTCTTTTTTGGTTAAAAATTCATTCCAAAGGAAATTTTCACATATTTCATTTATAACCACCGAAAGGCCTGCATTTATCTTTGGCAGCAATAATTTTGATTCACAGAGGAATTACATCGACACCTATTAGCCTAATTTCTATCTTTAGGTTTTCATTTTTTGGTTAGAACTTTGTAAATGCAATGTTAAGTTATTCGGAAAAAATGGATTTTCTCGAAAAACGCAAAAAATCGCCAAGTCAGACAATATGGAAAATATAGCCTAGAGTATCGGTGCATTTGTTTCCATTGAGTTTTTGTTTACCAATTTTTACTGAAAACTTGCAGAGCTGTTAAAAGTTAAAACTTTTACGAACCCAATTGGTTTCTGGGTTGCGTGAAACATACAGGTTTTTCCCATGATCACAAATTTTCGTATAAAAGTACTTATCCTCAGATATATTCTCGATAATAAAATTTTATAAAAGAAATTTTATATTCAATAATTAAAAATTAATGAAAAGTTTTGAAAAAAGATATTGTTTATGCATATTTCAGATTTGCTTAACAAACTCAACTTTGATCTGTGATATTACGGCGAAAAATGAGTAAAAATAAAAACAAAATAGATTTTCTGACCTTATAAAATACGATAACAAAAGTACAATAAGAAAATATGAAAACAAAAAAAAATTAAATTTGAGCAAGGAAAATGGTCGGTGAAACCATAGTGCAATGTTAATTTCTTCTGTTACCTTCACATTGCGCTTGTACTTGTAACATATTTGCATTTTTCAATGCAAATATGAAAAATTGTCAAAACTTGTAAGGTTTATTGTTGTATATATAAATATTTGATATCTCCAAATTCATAAGACTGTGTAGAATGACATCTAGTAAAAATAAATTAAATGCGGTCAAATTTACCTGAAAACTTAAAATTTAAATTTTAAGTACATTTTATAGAAATAATGTTAATATATAGAGCTAAATAAAATTTAAATGAGTAAAGATATTCAAATGAAATTTTGATACAATATAGATAGAATTGTCCTAAAATCAGGGAACTGAAAACACACCCACTGTTTTGTACCAAAATACCCAAAATTCCAACACTGTCTTATAACGACAGTGTGACCATTTGAATGAAAAAAGTAAATTTTTAAAACACGCTTATTCCGGCGTCCATCAGAAAATACTTTTTATGTGTTTACCCAACATATAGAGGTATTTAATTATTTTACAAAAAAAAAAAAAATTACAAAAAAAATTTAAAAAATTAGGGAAAATTGACAATTTGGATAAGGCTTATGGGGAGACCGTTACCCCCAGCGCCTTCAAGTTTACTTTACATGCATCTACATTAAGATTCATTTTGAAAACATTAAAAAAATCATATGGTCCAAAACAAAAACAAATTTTATAAATAAAAAATTATATCGCCACCTTCTTTGGAAAAAACCCAAAAAATATGAAATTTTTTTAAAGTTCCAACTTTAGATTAATATAACTTTTTATCTGATCTTTATATTTATATGATTCATGCAGCAATATTATTAGGAATTTTGTAAAGAATCCGAAGAATATTATAAAAAAAAATTAGCGCCAATTTTGAGCCCGCCAATTAAGAAAAAAAAGCGAGGCTAAAAATGAGTAAAAAATTTAAACTAAAAGAGATAACCTATACATATAAGCGTATTTTTTGTAGGGATTTAAAAGGACTATCTGTATGTAAAATTTTCTTCTGTCAAATCATAAACGAATGATGGCCAAATTTGGAGGTCTACACACTCCACCACTGACCCGCTAGGAATCTGTGCTCCGTCAAATATCTCGAAAGCACCTTGTCTCTGGCCAGGTAAAATTTTGTTGAGATGTTTTCAACGATTTACAAGTTGCAGAATTATTTCCAAAAAAAGCGTTTTGGAACAATGCCAGGGTGGAGTATTTCATGAAAAAACACCATGCTTAAAGTCGATTCTCAATAAGAGGCGCCAAATATTTGATATTTGTATTCCCGAGGGGACTGAAGCGGAATCCTATCATTAAAAAGTTTTTATTTAGCAAATTTTCTTACTTACACTTGCAATTGACCCAAACTCGACATGCGGACTCAAGCAGAAGGGTCATGTTATTAGCTATGAGAACGAAACCGTTCACATCATGCTCACAAATTACCAACATAAGGCTGTGAAAGAAGTTCCCAAAAAGCCAAGATTAGTAGGCCTTTTTAAGTATTATAAATATTAATTACAAATAACTCTGTTAACAATTATCCGATCTTGAAAAAATGAATGCTGAATTTTTTCCGAGCTCGGATAACACTGTGTGACAAAATGGAAAAATTTGGATATACTTTTGAAATGACCCACTGTAGATTGTAGTTCTAGTTGAGTATATAATTTCGTAATTTTTAGATTTTGCGATACACGCTCAATATGAAGTTATCGATAAAAAACGATTTTTACCACTTGAATGAAATAAAATAATAATATATTTTTTTTTTTAATTAATTTTGCTTTACCAATTGAAGCCTTCACGCGTATAAGATCGTATAAATCTACTTTTTCAAAATGCGTTTTTTTGCATAATATTGATTGAATAACCACTTTACATCTATTGATAGAAAAATAATTTTAAAATTCTGTCAACTTCACCAAAAAAAAAAATTACTTTAAATACATTTTTAAGAAACTTTTATTTTTTCATACTAACTTTTACACCCCACACCACCATAGGCATTATGCGTTTGTGCTGATGGTTGTAACGTATAGAAAAAATCATCTAACACCCTTAAAGTATACTAATCGACTCAAAATCACTTTTTGAGTCGATCTAACGATATCCGTCCGTCCGTCTGGCTGGATGGCTGTTCATATAAAATTTTGCACAAAGTAGAGGTCGCAATTTTGAAGATAATTCAATGAAATTTGGCACGTAGGACTTTCATGACACAAGGACTAAGGCTATTGAAATTGGTTATGATCGGTCCATTATTTCACCGAGCACCCATACAAATGTCCTCCCGGAATAGGGGTTTAAAGATCATAAATAGCAATAGCAATATTATAATGAAATTCGGTATAATGAATTTTTGTATATGTATCAATTTTTGTGCCAAATTTCATAGAGATCGGTCCAAAATTGACCCTAGCTCCCATATAAGACCCCTTCACGAATTTTGATGGACATGCACAATGGTGTGGGGTATCATATGGTCGGGCTTAACCGACTATATCTTTTTTACTTGCTTTTATATTGAGGAAAGAATTTGGCAATAACGCAGATTCAATTAATAATTGATTTGTGTCAATAAATCTGTAATTGATAATAATAGGGGTAATTACTTTAATTAAAATTTTGATTGAAAATGCAGAAAAAATTAATTAATTTCATATAATTAATATTATAATTTTCATGATTAGAGCGAAATCATCAATTGATGTTTTTCATAACTTCATTCTTTTATTTTTTTTTCTGTGTTGAAGCGATTACTAATTTCGTTAGATATTTAAAATTCGTGCATACCAAATGATTATTATTAAACTCGTTTCTACTGAGAAATCATGTACATATTTGGTATTACTGTTTGCGTTATATATAATATATATATAAAGCGTGATCCATTTCGTTCCCTACCTTTTTAAAGAAAAAAATACAGAAATTTCAAATTTATTGGGGAATGTTTATTAACATTTGAAAGAACATTCTTTGGCATTTATTTTTTGAAGATTATGTCTATCAAATATTGGCCGTTGTTACGTCGCAGATGGTCCATCTGTTGAGTTCAATTTTCAACTGGTAACTGGCGAATGACACGCATGATGTTTTCCTCCAAGGCCTGAATCGGAGCGGGTTTGTCCGTATAAACTTTAGATAAATCAATAAATCCATTAATTGATGCGATGTGTGGGAAGCGGCGCCGTCTTGCTGAAACCAAATGTCGCCGAGATCACGAGCTTAAATTTCAGGCATCAAATAGTCGGTTATCATGGCACGATAACGGTCGCCATTGACGGTTACGTTCGCACCGGCATCATTTTTAAGGAAATATGGACCGATGATTCCACCGCCCCACAAACCACACCAAACCGTTGTTTTTTCTGGATGAAGTGGCAGTTCTTGAATATCTTCAGGTTGCTCTTCGTGTCAAATGCGGCAATTTTGTTAGTTTACATACTCATTGAGCCAGAAATGGGTCTCATCGCTGAACAAAATTTGCCTCGAAAACGTCAGATCTTCTTGGAACTTTTCAAGAGCCCATAGAGCGATGCGATGTCGCTTGGGAAGGTCGAGCGGCTTCAGTTGTTGTACAAGCTGTATTTTGTACGCTTTCAATTTAAGATCTCGACGTAAAATGCGTAAAATGTTCCATACGTCTGTTCGAGTTGCTGCGAACGGCGCCGAATCGACTCTCCACGGTCTTCGTGTACACTCTCAGCTACGGCCGCTATATTTTCTTCACAGCGTGCTGGACGTGGTCTATTCGGTCGAATATTATCCAATAATGAATGCTAGGTCTCAAAATGGGTGATGGTGTTGCGAATAGTACGCTCAGTAGGCCGATTATGTTGACCATGAGTTGAGCGAAGTGCTCGAAACACATTCCTCACGGAACGTGAATTTTCGTAATAAAGTTGAACGATTTGTAAACGTTGTTCATGCGTAAGTCTTTTCATTATGAAATGCCAAACAATACTAAACAAAAATAACATGACAGTATGACACGATTCACACTTGATCTGTCAAAAAAAGGCTATTGAAAAAAATATCTCTACTTGAATCACCCATTATATATGTATATAAATATATATATATATTTATATATATATGTATATATATTGATTTTTAAGAGCTAACGATTTTTGTAAAAAAAAAAACAATTAGAAAGTTAATTATATTAACTGTAATATTAATTATATAAAATATTTTTAACATAATATTTTTTTCGGTATACTATCTACAAATAAATGTTGTTTTTTGCTTTACCTAAAATGCTCTATTAGCCAAAGTTCTGGGTTTGTGGTGTTGTGATCTCTATTAATTTGTCCTATTGATTCATATAATACTGGTTATTGCTTATACAAGCAACGAAGATATATTAATTTCGAACTATTTTCTAGACGTTATTAGCTTTATCATGTCTAACGCTTTACGATTACATAGCAATAAGAAAAGATTTAAAAATAAATCTAAACAATATCAAGTTTCCAAACTTTAAACTAACCCAGTTAAGTAACTGTGAAATTCTCCTATCAAAAAGAAGTACGACGGATATTGCGAAATATTTGATATTCTGGACTAGAAATTATTACGAGAATTGAACACTTGGCAGAAAATCAAAAAAATACGGTAGTTTATTACACTCACTGTAAGATGTTCGATTTACATGCCTATTGTAGGTCGAATTTTAGTATAGTGGACGGTAACAAGAACTGAAGGTAAAGGTATTGTAGACCAGGAATAATACTATGCAGCATCTTGTTCTCATTGAAGTTTTCATAATTTCAAATCGCATTTGGATGCCAGAAATCTACACAGAAAAAAATAGTCGACAAAATTATTAATTTTGATTATATTAATTATTAATGTAATAAATAGACTTTATAATTGTTTATAATTTTATTTCACAGAAAATGAATTATATAAAAAACTCAAAAAAAATGTTTGAAAGGAAATATTAATTTACATATTTCAAATGCCGACTTCTTGCAATCTATTTAAGAAAACGGAATTCTAAGCAAATTTCCTTCGCCTTCAAAAGTGTCAATGGATAAAAAATTACTTGATGAGTAAATGTTTTAAAAGTTTTATGAGATTATTATGCTTTCCCGTGTTATTCTAAATATTCCTTTCGTTGATGCTGGAAGTTACACATATATTAATTGTATTGAAGGTTTTTACTGCATTGATAAAATTAATAATGGAAAAAAATTGCTTGCTGCCGAACAAGAACAAAACAACGATGAGTGTGGTCCACATGATCCAAATTAATGTGCGCACAAAAACTTGTTTAAGATGCTAAAACAAGATAAGATTTAGAAGATAATGTGCTATATTTATTAATATGTCGTCCCTAAGTTGCAGAGGCTATTTATTTAAACCCGTTTTCAATAAAATTTTTCGAGATTCAAGAAAATAGACGTGCTTAATTTTATATCACATAATATATACAATACGCTATACTTAATTACACTTATTTCATATACATATATATATATTTATATATATTACTTTCACTACCTATATTACTACTGTATTGTAAATATATTTTGTATTATTTAAATATTAACTATAGTCCAATAAATATTTTAATTGAAACTAACACTTTGGGGTAGCATTTTTGTGCAATGATGAAAATATAATTAATTTAGTAATCGAATCAATAAATATTTTAATTAATGTTAAGGAAATTTTCAATCACGTTTCTAATTGAAATGATTAAAAAAATAATTGAAATTTCAATAAAAATCAATTAACTTCTGTTAATTAATATTATAATTTTGATGATTGGAGAAAATTCAATAAAAAATTTAATTAATATAAGCAACTTCGTAATTGAAATCCATTTTTAGTTTTTTTTTTCGGTAGAACATATTTTAATCATATCGTCTTCGAACCAACTTTCTGTTTATATGACCCACTATATGGACATTGAAAGGGTATTTAAAATTCTAGTTTCCTTCAGGCGTATGTAATGTATGTTAGGGACAATTTTATAAAGATCTAGTTACAACATCAAGATGTGTGCGACATATCTAGAATGAACTTTGGTTTTGCAGTTTGCATCGTCTCCCACTAACCATATATATCTCATATTGCCTTTTGAATAAACAAAACTATTACATCTACCAGTCTGACTTTATGTAACGAGCTACCAATATAACCCATAATAGCTCAATCCTAAAATGTTTATAAATTTATTTCCCATAACCTCCTCCATAAAATATTTAAACCCTTTTTCATATACAAATTAATGCATAAATTCTTCTCGCGAATTTCTCATTATTTATCACACTGTTTACGTGTTAAATTCATTATACAGTAGTTTGTTTTTCCACGAATTGTGTAATTTCCTTAACCAGCTACTAAATCAACGAAGGTGTCGTTGCTAAGTATTTCTTTTGATGCCCATAATTAACCTAATTTTAAATGTGATGTTTTTGCACAGGCAAAACAATCGTTAATCATTGTCTAAAAAGTTTCCAACTACTGCCCACGAATGTGCGAAATTTATACAGTAGCAATTTTTAAATTAACAAGCAGAGAGAAAAGTAGGCGTAACCATTTAAGCGACATTTTGCGTGCCAAAATGGGGGGAGTGTGTCAGAAAATGGGTTAACTGGAAATGTTAGTTGGACATATTTTTTGCATTTTTTGCTAAGAAAATTATTTAATTAGTTTTAAAAGGAAATAAAAAGGGAATTTATTTTTAAAGTTAAATTATTGCTAAGAATTAAAATACTATATCGTCAGCTAAAATGCAATAATCCGTAACTACAATTTTTAATTTTCTTAAATGAAAAAATTTTACGACTTTTTCGTTCATAAAATTGATGTTACGGCCTTTTAAATTTTGTTAATATTAATGATATCATTTGCGCAGATGTGGATACGAAATTTTTTGTGTAGATGTAGTTTGGGTTAATACATTGCAATACGGTAAAAAAAAAAAACAACATTCGATTTTTATGTCGTTACGGTCATTTGCATTTTAGGTGACGATATGAGAAATTTCAAAAATTTTTGAATCTCTTTGAAACCGACGTTATGTTACTTGTATTTCTAAGGTTTGTTTTAAAACAGGAAAATTGTTGATGCATTTTGATATACCTTACAAAATAACTAAGAAATCAAAATTTTTAGCTCAATCACCCAAAATTTCACTTAAACACAGGCATTTAAATCTTAAAAAAAATAAAAAGCTGAGTTTTTTGATTCTTTTTAGTTTTTTACATTCAATTTACATCTTTTGGACTCAAACCATTAATCAGTCGAGAGGCAAGATGTAGTAAATTCAGTTGACATATAAATAGTTACTATAATACACTATCTGGTTAAAAGTTATGTAGTGACAAACAAGTAAGAAAGATATAGTCGGTCAAGCCCGACCATATGATACCCCACACCATTGTGCATGTCCATCAAAATTTTTGAAGAGTCATATATTAGACACGTGGACAATTGTGGAGAGATACTTTTACTAAATGTAAAATAAAGTATACGAATACAAAATATTAGGTTAATACTAAAATTTATATGAATTTATGCACTTTAGGGTGATTCCCGAAAGTGGGCTTACATGGGAGTTATGGCAAATTATGGAGCGATCCACATAAAATTTGTCTTTATGATTTCAATGTATATAAAATTTATTTGTGGCGAATATAAACCTTATGCTAACATGTGTATGTGATTTATGCACGTTAAAGTAATTCATTGAAATTTAGCACATAGGACTTTCGTAACACAAGGACGATAGGACGATATCTATTGGCGATCCCGGAGTTTAACGGGGGTTTTATGATGATAAATACCTTCAACATAGCAATATTTTAATGAACTTCTGTGTAAGAAAGTTTTGTACAAGTATCAATCTTTGTGCCAAATTTCATGAAGATTGGTCCATAATTGACCATAGCTCCCATATAAAACCCTCTTCCGAAAATCACTTTAACGTGCATAAATCGCATAAGCCCATTTTCGGAAATCACCCTAAAGTGCATAAATTCATATTAATGTTAGTATTAACGTAATATTATATATTCGTATATTTTATTTTACACTTAGTAAAAGTATCGAATTTTGATGGACATACACAATGGTGTGTTGTATCATATGATCGGGCTTAACCGACTATATATATACTTGTTTTTTGTTGGAATTATGTTCCAGAATCGTATAGCGTTAACGAAGAATTGCCTCTCCGATGTCAAAGTATGATGTTGGAATTGAATAAGACTTTTGTTTCTCTCAATTGTACTAAATCTCATTCGATTAAACAGGTGGTATGGCTCAAGAGTTGTTATAATTCTAAGAAGAAATGTTAGGACTCGTATTTTCAACAAGTTCTCAATCATCATATTTTCTTGAAGTAAGACGTGATACTCTGGTAGTTACCATTTGCATCAACTTTTCGGAATCCAAAAACGTACGTATATACTGGTGCATATTCCAATAAAGGCACATTAATTTTTTTAATCAACTTATCAAAAATGGGGCTAAAAAATAATTAAGTTCTTAAATTATTTATTGACTTCACTTAAGAAATAAACAACAGAAAACTTAAACATTAATTTTTTTCTTTTTTCATTGTAATTTTAGTAGTTGAATACCATTTTTATGGCATTTTCCTATATGCGAACTTAAACTAATGAACCAATTTAGCATTATTAATAAAATGTTGATGAACGTTTATTTTGAATAACTTCAAAAATTCGGTCTACCATTGATTCAACTAATCTTGAGGAAATTCAATGTCAATTTTTTCCCAGGCTTGCTTAATTTTTCGTTTTAACTCCGTTATTGTCATTGTGATTTCATTCTGTGCATTTCTTGCGTAAACTTTACTACATGGCCTGTAAGGATTCTCCATTGAATTTTAATCCGGACTGCAAAGCGTCTAATCCAACTTTGGAATACTATGTTCATTAAACTACGATTTAGATTAGTTCGAGACATGGATTGCAGCGTTATCTTCTTGGAATATGCAATCTTTACCCATTTTTTCATCCATAAATAAGAAAAGAGCATCTTCCAACAGTTCATTTTTAATTTCACTTTTAATTTTAGTTGGAACAAAACAAATTTTTGATTTTACTGCAGCAGAAAAGTCTGTCCAAACTAGAACACTGCCTACACCGAAATTGCGTTTCGACATATGAATTTCGTTCGACCTCAAATGATGCCAATAGCAAGAATATGAATCGGGACCGTCCAAATTAAAAATTACTTATTCCTTATTCCACACATCTGTCCATTTCATGTATTTGCGAGCAAATTTTAAACAATTTTCCTTATGATGCCGTTTTAAATTGGCTTACATTTTGGTTTCTTTCATTACATCTATTCACAAAATGTGTGCAAGATATTTGGAAGTGACAGGAAGTTTAATTTTTAATTTGTGTAGCATTTAATTTATTGCGGGTGGCTTTTTCTTTTATTTTATTAATTTGTCTTTTTGTTAATTGTTGATTATTTTTTGTTGGTTTCCGCACTCCGTATTTCTGCCCTTTGTTAAGAAAGCCTCGAATAACTCCCTCCGAACGGTTAATTATTCGCCTTGGTAACAAAAAAAATTAATTTAAATTTTTTCCTGATCTGTATGAAAATTCCTTTGGGCATCCTTTAACCTGATGTAACTTCCCAATTAAGAGAAGAATATTTCCAGTAAACAGAGATGTTGTTATAAGAAACTTACCTGAAGTGAAACAAACAACTAAAACTGTTAAAATTTTTTAATATATATACATATACGTATATATATATATATATATATATATATATATATATATATATATATATATATATATGTATGTATGTATGTATATATGTATATATATATATATTAAAAAATTTTAACAGAAAACGAAAACAACAAAAGCAAGAAACAAATATTTCTTATGTAAATAGTACCTTTATATCGCGAGTTATTGTAACAACACAACGTTGTTTTTGATTAAGAGAAACGAATATACCTTATAGAGAAACAAAAATTTTTCAATGTATTTATAGGAATATGCACCAGTGTGGGTAGAATTCAGCTTTGGTTTACTGGTTATATCACAACTCGCAAAAACCTCATAGCCATAGCTTAATTTTGGTATTATATACGTTTTTGCAATTAGTAATCTTATTTTGATTGGTGTGCAGTATTTCGTGAACCATAAAGTTCTTAGCAACGAGTAGCTTGAAGTACGTGATCTGACCAGAATGTATTACAAAATTTTTTCAAATTTTTGAAATTCCTCATATTTATTATATTATGGTTAATGTTTTAATTATATTGAACCTTATATTAAACTTAGATCAAAGAAACAATTTAAGAATTTAAACCAAATATTTTTCTCCTCTTAATATTTATTTTCTTTTCAATTTAAATATTCTTGTAAACTGATCCAATATCATTTAAAAACCATTGATAATAATTTATCCCTATCCTGTCAGAGATTTATTATGCTACTCCCCTTATTCAAAACTAAACTAAAACTCCCTTCAGAAACCCTTTTCTAACGAAACAAAAGAATTAAATAAAATCTGATACCAAAACTACATAAAATATTTAAAAATTTAAACATAACTTTAAGATACACCTACTATAACGTCAAAATTTTACTAAATAGATTAAAAATACATATTTTAAATGTCGCCTAAAAATTTTAACATTAACCAAACTAAACATATGTTTAAAAAACCACAAAAATATACGACAGGATATATGACATGTCTTAGCATAGTATGATAATCATATACCACACAAATCAAATCATAAGGCGTTGTCAAAATTATCACTGTTTAAATATCTCAAAAATAAGCAAAATATAAAAAGGAATTTAAAACTAAAAAGAAAAAGGTCTTCTAAGGCAACACCCTCAGTTTTTCTCAATGTAACAAGACTTGTTAAGGAAGAACAACTTTAAGGGAATAAATGCCAATTTACATTTTTCTATTTGCTTGCTTAGTGGGAAAATATTTTTTTGTTTTATAGTCTTATACAAAGGATTCACTTGCCTTCCTCGATTTTTTTTTTCTTAGTTGTTCAGTTTTTAGTTTTAACTTAGTTGACCGGAAATTTTAGTTTTGTATTTTAGTGTTTTTTAAGGAAACATTTTGCAATTAGAAGACAAAGGATTGCATGTCATAAGTCCATATGAATGTGTTATGGAAATGATGTTTTTGCTATTGAATGGGTGAGGGTATGGGGTAGAAGGTTACAAAAATTCATTGGTTTTTTCTCTTTCTACGAAGAAATAAATGGTTATGTTTAATATTTTTGCAATAATTGTAGAGAAGATATATAAAAGAATGAAATCAAATTTTTAAATAGTAGCAAGATAGGAATAATATTGCAAAACTTTACATTAATTTGGAAATCTATAGACTCGAAAAGTGTGATTAATCCAATTAATTCAAAAAAATAAGACTGGTTTTACTCAAACATATTACTGCTTAAAACCCTATAAAGAGAAATATAATGTTAAACTTAATTAATTGTAGGTTTTTACAGTAATGACCCAGCAAAAAAGATTTGAAAAAGTTGAGATTTTAATATTGTGTTTTCATTGGAAGGAAGTACTTAGTCAGAGTTCACACACAGCAATTTTTCTAGCTAAAATGCTGATTTCGTAGACGAGAGAGGTAAAAATAATGTAAAAGCTTAGTATTCACTTCTCTCTCCCTTGCGAACTCAGAATTGCGACTAAGTGCTGAAAAAGATCTATAATAGTTATTTTTATGTTTATGCTGATGTTTGTAACGCATAGGAAAAGTTATCCAGTACCCACCGTAAAGTATACCAACCGACTCAGAATCATATTTTAAATCGATCTAATAACGTCCGTCCGTCCGGCTGGCTGTCCATGTAAACATTGTGCACAAAGTACGGGTCGCAATTTTAAACATAATTTAATGAAATTTGGCACCTGGGACTTTTATAATACAAGGACGAAGCCTATTGAAATTGGTTGTTATCAGTCCATTATTTCACCTAGCCCCCATACAAACGTCTAACTGGAATAGGGTTTAATCATTAAAAAATGCCTTAAAAATAAAAATATTTTAATGAAATTCGGTGTAAAGAAATTCTGTACAAGTATCAATTTTATGAAGATCTATTAACAATTGACCATAGCTCCCTTATAAACCCATCTTCCGAAAATCACTATAGCGTGCATAAATCCCATATGAATGTTAGTTTCGTATTATTGCGAAATTTTATGAAAATCGATCCATAATTTTCCATAGTTCGCATATAAACCCACTTCCAGGAATCGTCCTAAAGTGCACAAAATCATCTAGAAGTTAGTATCAACGCATTGTATATTTTTATATTTTATTTACATTTAGTAAAATTGGCCACAGGTATAATATAAGTCCCCTTCCCGAATTTTTATGCTCGTACACAATGGTGTAGGGTATCATATCTTTGTTTATCGTTTTAACCAACCAATTTATTGCTTTTGAAGTTCTTGTCTTAAAACTATGTTTATAAAATTTTAGCTTTGTTAAAATATAATAAAAATACTTTTAAATTTGTAAAAATTTAACTTTCTGGAAAATTATTAACAATTTTTTTTCTAATAAAAATACATTTGTGTTCACTTTTTTTGGAAGTATTTTTTGGTAATGTAAAGTAGCTACTCTAATAAAACATTACTCTGGTACAGATTACTTTACAGCTCATCTATACATAACAGAATATGTAAAATTTTTCTAACAGAGAGTATCAAATTCGCTCTCTGAGAGAATTATCTCCCGTTTAGATTCAAACATTGGATTTATAAGAAATATTATAAGACTATGTGATGAGATTTCTCTACACAACTATCTTATAAGATGAACTGTCAAAAGATATACACGTGTGTGTGCATGCGTATTACTAAAAAAATGTTTTTTGTAAAATTATTTTGAAAATTGTGTTAAATAAAAAGGACATGTTTACTCTGTCACGGATTGAAAATAATGATATCTTATAGGATTTATTATAATACGTGTACTCCTTATTTAAGTTTTAACATAATATAAACAAAATAGTTTCTCTCTTCTGCCGGCTTTATCACATATTATATCAGCGTTAATCTCAGTTGTAGACCTGGAGTTAGCAATTTAAAGAATTAACATAAGGGATTATCCTAGTGTTACCAGATTTTGACATTCCTGATAAAGAGGTTGATTTCAAAAAAAAAAAAAAAATATTGATAAGCGACTTCCGCCAAAAAAAAGCTTTATGAGGAAATTTTGAAATTAACAGAACAATTGGAAAGTATGCATCACCTTATTGACAATATATCAATTAGGGAATGGTAAATCATTTTCGATTTTGGTCGAAAATCGATTTTCATCAGAAAAAATCGGTTGTTTTCAAACTCACTTAGTGGCAAAATCGTTCATAAGTTTTTAAAATTGTTTTATGATTGAAAACTTAAGTATTCTTTTTCAATCCCTTAAGTTTTTCCTAAGTATGAAAATTGTTTAACATTTTAAAAAATATTTATTGAAAATAAACAAAAATAAATAAAAATAAAAAATCTAATAAAATTATTTTAAAAATATTTCAAAATACTCGCTAAATTTTATATTTTATTCTTTTTAATTTTACAGTCCATAATCTTAAGCTTTATATCTGTCAAGCTATTTAAAATTTTTTTTAGTTGTTGGTTTTTTTATTTATTTTCGGTGGCACATTAGGGTGGGATCAAAAAATGTTTTACCTGTCAATTCCAGGAAAAATTGCAATATAATGCGAAAAGAAAATGCACAAAAAATCCAAGAATCTTTTAAAAAATATATGAAAAACTTGTTAACGCTTTTCCTCTTCCTAATCGATATAGAAAGATTTGAATCCGTTAGAATTTGATGGTGAAAAGCAAATAGAAACAGCTAAAGCAAAAGAAATAAAAATAATCAGCATATATTCGCTCCCTAATCGAAATACAAAAACGATTTCCGGTAGGATTTGGGGAGCAAACAATGAGTATAACAAATTTAAAGTTTAAAACCAAAACCGACTTTAAAAAATATTACAGAAAATAGAAAATAAATCCGCGAAACTTCGCTCCCTGATAGAAATTTTAAATTCTGGCTTCGTTAAAATGTGTAGAACGAATAGTTTTATAAGGAAGCCGAACGTCATCTGTGAGCTTCAGAAAGCTCTGGAAAAAAATGCCTTGAAAATTATATACATACATAGATAGATTCGTTCCCTGATATAAATTTAAAAATCTGGCTCCGTTAGGACTTATAACACGAAAAGTTAAATAAGTAAGCCGAATTTAACTTTCTACGTCGTCTGTGAGCTTCAAAAAGATCTGGAAAGGGTAAACATATTTTGAAAATTATTGATAGATACGCTCCGTTAGAATTGATAGGACGAATAGTTAAATAAGTAAACCGAATTTTAATTTTCTACTTCGTCTGTTAGCTTCAGAAAGCTGTTAAAATATAAAACAAACTTTAGAAATTATATACGCAGATAGATCCGCTCCCCGATATAATTTTAAAACTCTGCCTCGGTGAGGATTGATAGGACGAACAGTTAAATAAGTAAGCCGAATTTCAATTTTCTTCGTCGTCTGGGAGTTTCAGAAAGCTTTGGAAAGAGATAACATTATTAGGAAGTTATATATGAATCCGAGTACTTCAGCTCTCTAATAGAAATTTTAAAATCTGAATAGTTATATAAGTAAGCCGAATTTAAATTTTTTACGCCATCTGGGAGCTTCAGAAAGCTCTGGGAAGGGAAATCAGGCTTAGGAAATTATATATAGATATCTCCGTTCATTGAAAGAAATTTAAAAATTTGGATCCATTAAGATTTGTAGGACAAATAGTTATATAAATTAGCCAAATTTTAGAAACCTTAAAAAATTATCTATAAATCCAGGTATCGCCGCACCTTGATAAAATATCGATTATCCTCACTCCCTGATAGAAATTTTAAAATCTGGATTCACTAGGAATTGTAGGACAAATAATTATATAAGTAAACTAAATTTTAGCTTTTCATGTAGTCAGGAAGCTTCAGAAAGCTCTGGAAAGAGGAAACAGGCTTAGAAAATTTTATATGTATAGATTCCTGAAAGAAAACTCCCAGAAAAGCTTTAGGCGAATTTAGCTATTCAAACCATAGCTAACTAAAATGGCTTCCTAATGCCTCGTAATTCAATTTAAATTAAAGATACTTTTAGAAATCTAAGGAATATATTCCTTTAATTCACTTCATATTTTTTATTCATTTCAACATGCTATCAAATGTAATTTAAACTGTGGTCAGTTCAGTGGTAATTTTAAACATTTTTATGGTTGCTACATGAAAGCCATGTAAGTAAGTAGCAGCAAAAAAAAATTCTAACAAACTTAACCCCCACATCGTAACAATATGAAAACCATAACATGTTTCTTCATATTTAGGGTGTTAACTATAGTTTCTTTTTTGGTTTTATTTTCACAATGATTTAATATTTTTGCTTTGGTAAAAGTATAATTTTTGTAAGAGTATGATATTACAGAGACTTTTTTGAAAGACATAAACACGCCTTGATTTGTATAATAATTTATGTGCATTTAGAAAAAAAGTTACATAATACTTGTTTATCCAAAACGAAGCCCTAAAACTATACAAACATATTTAAATTTTATTAACAGTTTTAAATGCTAATTTTTTTTTAATATTCCTACATTAAAGAGAGTCCTTAAAGGTTTTAAATTTCTTATGAAAAACATAAATATTTTATAAAAAAAAAATTTTATTGCATACACTAAGTTATGGTTGAATTGCATAAGTGTCATTTTATGTGCAGCAAAGCATGACATATCAAATATCACTTTGACAGCTTCTGACTTGTGCTAATGAGTTTAACACAAATAGCAGCACATATTTATAGCACTCTTACTTGCACTCTTTAGAATTTAAGAAGGCATTAACGAAAAAAACACACATACAAAAAACTAAAACGAAATATTTTTGAAATGCAAAAAACTAGAATGTGAGTTTTTGAGAGCGTTTTTTATTTTTTATTTGACAGATCCTTATGATTTTCTCCTCTGCTATATTTAGTTTTTGTAAATGTGTTAAGTGTGGTAAAAGTAGGAGCGAAATAAATAAAAAAAAACCTTAAATTTTAATATTTATGATAAACACATGAGTGTCACACTTGTCACTATTTGAGGGTTTTTTTCTTTTCTACCATTAAAGAAGCTGGGGGGGTATTTTATTAAAAAACCAACCATAATTATTTATTTTTCTTCTCTCAAAAAAAAAGTATTAAATTATGGTACATTAATTTTCAGTTTATGTGTTTTTTCTCTTTCCCTAAATTTCTGCTTTAGTAATTATAATTGTCATTAGGCCAAGTGACATTTCAATTTGACAGTTTTGAAATGTCTTATACATACTCCACTCCAGTATGTAGATAAATTTTTAAACATCTATGTATGTCAAATAATTAATGATTTCTTTTTGGCTTTGCGGTTATCACCGAAATCTTTGAAAAATATGTTGAATTGTTAAGATTTGTTTAACAATTAGTTTTCTTAAATATTGATAAACAAAAATTTGTCACAATTTGACATTGTATCAATATGTCAAAATTTGGATATAATCTATAAAGTTTTAAACGGAAGTTACAAAGACCGCTAGCTGGTTTCTTATCACAATGTAAAACATTGTAATTTGAACTAAAAAAATAAAAAGATTAACATAAAACCACCAAACTATTTATTTGTGATAAGTCAGTTAAAATTGAAGAAATTGTGGGAAAACATTTAACAAAATAAACGAAATTGTTATTTTAGTTAAGAAAATTTTTTGTAGATGATAATTTTATCGGCATATTTAGAAGAGAAGCGTTAGAGATAACTGAATTAATTGATATCGATTAAGAGAAACCTAAAGGGAATTATTTCCAAAATGAATCAAAAAAATAATTTAAAACGTTCTCAGTATTTTTCATACAAATTTGTATTAACATTTCGTTTACCAAATGAAGTTAGAGAAGCAAAATATCTTGATATTTTTCCAGACAGTAAGGTATAAAAGAAGAAGGTGATGGGAGATGAAAGCGAAGAACCATAGAAAACTTTTTATTAATTCCTAAATACGTATTTCGATAAAAGCGAAGGTGTCTTTATAAAAGTTTTAAATTTCAAGAAGTTTTCCAGTAAGTATTTTAGTAAATATTTAGTCTTTTTGCGCTAAATTTTAGCCATTTAGTGACAAAATTATATGAGGTTTATGCTTATATCCAGCATTACCATTACGAAGTGACCAAAAAAGGGGATTTCAGAAAAAAAGTCGCTAAAAATGAGATATTTGGAAAAAAGGGGCCAAATATTTCAATACTAAAAAAAACTCCTTAGAATTGGTTTATTTGTTAAAAACAAAATCAAACAATTTTTTATTGTTGGATGTTTTAAATACTTTTTCATAAACTTTATAATTAGCTTTAATTTTTAAAATTCTCCTGGGTTTTTTATAACATCACTATATTTTAAAACAATCTCAAAATAATTTATTTGTTTAAATTAGTATACAATGGGTCGAAATATTTCAAATAACTTAGTTTTTCGCCATATGTGGTAACATAATATTTAAAATTCGTTATTTAGTTACATTTTAAAAAAGGGGCCACAAAAGTAGCCAGGTGGTTCAAAAAAGGGGAAATTGGCGACTAAAGTAGCTCAACGGTAACGCTGCTTATATCAGTGACATGCAAAATGGCGCACACGTGCAAATGATCTCTTAGTTTTTTCACACCTGCATTCTCTTACAAATTAGCAAAATCAATCAGTCTCGATTGAGCTTTCAAACTGTAAGGTTGTGCTTTCACATTGTTATTCAAAAACACTGAAAGAAATGCGCAAAGGGATATGGGAGAATGATTATTTAATAAATTAAATTGTTTTAATATTCTTTTATAGTTTTCATTGCAGAAAATAAATTTTTTAAGAGCAATAAATTCCTTTAAAGTATAATATTAAATTATAAATTTGAAAAAAATTTCCGTGTACAATATAAGAGCGGGAGAGTTATACAGACAGCGTTGTCAACTATTTATAACCAAAACACATAGGAAAAATTCCAAAACGCGCTACGAAGCTCTAAAGTGATCCAAAATTTAAGTAATTGGTTCAATTTAGCGCTCTTTTTAGCTCTTTTTTGAATTAAAATCAGATTTTTACTAGAAGTAACAACTTAAACATTACAACATTGTTAAATTTATAAATATTTTAACTTCAGCAGAATTAGTGAACTATATTTCGAATCAAATTTAAAATTGATGTTTTTATTACAGAAATAAGTGGTAAAATTTAATGTACATTGAAAATTCCTGATTTATAACAGCAAAAGCTTTGATTTAATCAGTTCAATTTTATTCCAAAAAAAAGCCAATTCCTAAAATAAATAGGAACGTGTTTGGAAGAATCTGGAAAAATACTAATAAATACTTTATTCAATGCGATTGGAAAATAGACACCTCAAATGGCATTTCAAAATGAAATGAAAAAATCGTTTTAGTTTTTGGTGAACTCGAAAATTAATATATCTGGTCAGAAAAATTCTTATTTCTATTGTGTAAAATAAAAACTATAAAATATTGACAAATTAAAATTTTATCATTAAAAAATGAAAAATGTGTTTAAAAAAAGAGATATGAATGAACAAATGCTAAATATTTTAATTGCATTTTAAATCCATTCTGAAAGGCACATTCTATTTTGGGAATGTATATTTAATAATGAAATGTAGTATTGTAAATAATGTAATGTGATGAAATCGTAATATATATAAAATTTTTAATATTAAAGTTCTATATAAATATTTGACAATATTGAATTTTTTTTTATTAATTTTAAAACGTCAAAAATTTATATTTTTATAATTATATATTATTATATATTATATTATTTATAATTTACTATAAATAATAATTTTCTACCGTTCCACACAGGCCCTGAAATACTATTTTGTATTAGTTAATAGAGACGTAAAAACATGTTCCTAATTGACACATCACTAAAGTAAAACGCGCCAATATAGCGCCTTGTTTTAAAAAAAAGAGCTAACACAAAAAAAATCCGACTTTTGGGTTATTAAAAAGCGCTAAATTGGCAACGCTGTATACAAAACATACCCAAATACAGAATGTGAATTTTAAGAGCATCGATCGCTGGTTTATATAGATAGTCAATCTAAGTTCAACATAGTGTCTACATTAGAGATTTTTTTTATCAAGACAAACGTCAGACTTAACGCGAATTTGTGGAAGATGGCAACAGTTGCACAAAAACAACAATATGGCGTTTTCATTATTGTTTTTTATATATGCAGTTTGACAACTGTAACAACCAAAATAATAATCAGCTGTTTAACTAAGGTTACCTTGTATATATTCGCACTGACACTAGGTAAAGCTCTTAAGAGATATAATGTAAAACCAAAACCACTCAGCAACTAAAAGAGTTGACGAATCTTTATTAAGTTAGATTTTGCTGGATTCTGAGTCACTAAAAACATCGTAAAACTTATCACAGATTAAGAATCTACAAAAATTTTTGAATCGGTTTAATATTGTTGCCGTTACAGCTGCTTAAAGTTGGCATTTATTTAACCTGCAGAAAAAGGCGAAAAATTTCGAAAAATTATAATCTTTTGACACTGATTGATTTAATCAATCATTATTTTTTGGTATCGTTTAAAAACTAAGTAAACTTAAATGACACAATTTACATTTGACGTTCTATTTTTGAAGCGATCGCAGATTTTAAAAGATACTATATTTAGACTAATTTTCCAAATTCAATGAAACAGAACTAAAAAAGTTATATGTGGTTACGGGAAATATTACCAGTAGGACTTCAATTAGATTGTACTCTATTTAATTCAATAAAATTTGCCTGCTCCCACCTGCCACCCTGAGTGAAAAAATAAAATAAAAGAAAAAACTGTAACAAAATCTTAACAAAACTATGGATATTTTTCGTTAAAAAGATCATAAAATTTAATTTAATAAAGATAATTTCAAAATTTAAAAAAGCATTTGAAAGACAAATCCTTAAGTTTTAAAATGAACCTGAATACTTTGCGGTTGTCCTTTTTAAAAAGCACTATATTTAGTTCATTTTTCCAAATTCTCATTTTGTTTCAATGGAAAAGAACTAAAAGGGTTACTGATTTTTTGCGGAAAATATTACATGTAAAACTTAAATTAGATAATACTCTGCCCCTAGCTGCCACCTTGGAAGCAAAATCAAAAAAAACTGTGACAACCTCGCAATAAAACCAGCTGAATATATTAAAGAGAACTTCATGACATTTTTCGTTAAAAAGATAATAACATCTAAACGAATAAAGGAGTTTACAAAATTTATATAATATTTAAAAGATAAGTCTTTTAGCTTTAAATTGAGTCCCAATGCGTTGGTATACAACCATAGATCGCTTAAAGTGTTTCCCTCAAATTTTAATATTATACATAATATAGTGAAAAGATATGCGGTGATAAAAAATTAAGCAAAGAATTAAAAATTTTTTAAGTTTCGCAGTTTTTTTGATAGTAAATTTGCGCGAATAAATAAAATTAAATTTAGAGAACAGAGTTTCGTTGATGCCAAAGTAGCATCATCACAAAATTTCATATAATTAACGTAAATATTAGTCAAATTTATTACGCGAATGACAACTACAGATTTAATTGAAATTGTTTGAAATAAAATCAAAATTTTTTCCTTCCAGTGTATTTCGATATATATTAAATATTTTTAATATGAGGTCGTGATTGAAAATCGTGTCTGGTGACATATTCTGGACTTTATATGTTTAATGAACTTTTCATACGGATCATACGGATGTATTCGGTATAGGTATACTGTGATCGTTTCATCTGGTTTTAAAAACTCATAATTTTTAATTTGTAGTTGAGATTTGGACTAAGACAGTCTATCCGAACAGAATAGAAGGAGTTACTTAGAGAGAGAGGAAGTATTACATAAACGGAATCTTGGAATACCTTTTAACGTAAATAATTTTTCATATACTAGTCATCTGCGGTCTGAAGGCACGTCTTGAGAATCTCAACTATGTCGATGATATGTGTATCTATGCCAATACATTCAGTGGCAAAATAAAAAATACCAAATTCTTACGAATAAATACCACTAACACTTTCAGACATAGGATATGCAATGTAGAACTAGAAAATCTTTACCTTGGAGGCATTACGCCAGCAATAGGCAACTCACGGAAGAATTGTAAACCGCATTAAGAAGGCAAACCATGAATTTGAAGCTCTGTATGAAAATCCCTACAAATTCACTTGAAGACGAAGCTCCGCCTTACTCCTCAAGCGTGCGTTTTATATTGTTTTATAACTGCTAGTCCATGAATATTTTAGATAACGACCTGTAGTTTGTAACGTGCAGTTGCAGAACTCCTACACGTATAAACTTACTTTAATAATTCCCATTTAGTTTATAAAAATATTTTCTTATAAGGTAAAAAGTTTTTCACAAAAGGCGAACAATTACCGATATTGTTCGTGCTGTATATTTAAGTCGGCCACTTAAACTGCAACCCAAACCTTACCGATACCTGTTTCTAACATGTGTAGTACCGTAGTTAATATATTACTAAGCGATTACAAGAAGCTCTGAATTTTTCTTATATTCCGTAGCTAGTGTATTGTATTTTATCGTAGCAGAGTACAAGAACCCCCGAATTTTTCTTGCACTATTTAGTTTAGCCGAGTACATACTTCGTAGCCAGCATTGTCAACTCAGTGCTTTTAACACTGTGAAAAATATTGAGTCAGTGCTCGGTGCTTTTTCAAATTTTTCAGTGTCACTAAATTAAAAAATTTTAATAGTTCATTAATTATTTTTACTATCGAAAACTGTTTGTATTATGCGAAAAACAATTTAAAAAAATATTCGTTATATTGTGATTTCGTCCATTCCCATTTTAGTAAGATTACTTAATATTTACAATTATTTTTTATTGTTATAAAATGAAAAGCTATTGTTGCGAATATCGCGATCATCTATTTTAATTATATAAATTTCTGAAAATTAATTTTTCGTTTTTTTTAAGTTTTAGTTTGTAATTCTGTCATGTCCTTTAATACAAATGTAAAACTTCAAATTTCCTCTTAAAAGGACTTGAAAGTTTCAAAGGATACACATTTAAAAAAAAAAGATTATAAAATATGTACGAATATTTTATCAACCCACTATGGCTGCCAAATGAAGCTATGAAGCTAAGAATCCCTGCAATTTAATAATATTTTTTTATTTAAATTTTGCAGCCAGTGTGACCATTTCAGTATTTTTACTGCTAAATTTAACATTTTTTATTCAGATTTAGCTGCAAATTTTTCATTAGCATTTGGTATATTGTTTAGAATTTTTAATAATTCATGAATCATTTTCTAGCATATTAAATCTTTCCGAAGCTTTGAAACAGGATATATTAAAATAATATATCTGTTCTTCTATTCCAAATGCATGGTGTCAAGGGCTTTATGTCCCGTTGTGATAATGTTAGGATAAAACGCAAGAACTTTAAGTATTACAAGGATTATTATGACGGGAAACTACCGATCAGTACGAAATTAAGTATGTGGAACAAGGACACACCGAATCTTTGCGGATAATATGAGAATGTTAAGAAAACGTGAGTGTTGAAACACGTAATTTGTCACTGCCCACGGTTGTAACGTTAGTGATTTATATGATTAGGGAAGTAATGTCACAACGAACTAGGTGATACATATAACTGCAAACTTGAGAATATTGTGCGATTTATCATGTGAATTGAATGACTTGATGGCAGAAGGTAGGAGAGCAAATGTTGGGAAATCCTTCTTATAGCTCCTTTTGATCTTTTTAGTCTAACAACTAATGCTGCTACATATGGCTTCTTTTACTTTTTCTGTTTTACAATCGGTTCTTTTTTATGGTAATAATCATGTCAAAATTATATAAAATTAACACGAAATGCAAATATACCACCAAAAAAGTATTTTATTAATTTAGCATTTTTAAATAATTTTTTAGCATTTTTTTTTGCTAAAACACAATTTAGCTGGAATCATTCTCACACATGAAAATATCATTAAAACTGTGTACCCAGTTTTTTCCAGAATGTCAAATTTCCTCACAAAAGGACTTCAAAGTCTCGAAAAATGCACAATTTATATGAATATTATAATACTTTATATAAAGGATATTTTCTTAACATTTTGTGCAGAAATATTTAATAAAAACTTATTAGCTTTCATTTGACATCCATATTGTGGTGAAATAATTTTGGTAATTATTTTATAATTTGTTTAAAAGTTGTATATTTTTTGAAACTTTGAAGTGCTTTTTTATGTCTTTTTTTAGCTACAAGTTGACAACGCTGCTTGAAGCTATTTTATTGTATTTAGTTTAGCCGAGTACATGAACCCCCGATTTATCTTGCACTCGTTGTAACCATCGTTCGTAGCTATTGCATGGTATTTAGTGCAGCCGAGTACATCTTTCTTGTGTTTGCCGTAGCTCTGGCTCGTAGCTACACTCTAAAAATGCATGTAAAATAACTACAATAAAGTAAGTAAAATATGATGTAAAATTACAAATAGTGCATATATTTATGTTTATCTATATAATTAAACATTTTGTATGTAAAGTATAAGTTTAGTCATTTTCCGAATTTAAAATGTCAAAATTTAAGGAAATAAATAAAAAAAAAAAACAAGGAATCGAAATAATTTTACTCATACAAATTTTAAATAACAAATGATTAAAAAGAAAGAAATAAGAAGAAAGAAAAAAATAAATTATTTAAAATTTCTAAAAACAAGTTAACAGTTATTTTCAATATCTCAATAAAATTAAAACAATCAAATACCCAGAATAAAGAATATGATTTGAATTCGTTTAAAGATGACGGATTGAAAATAAGCGAGATGACCGAAATATACACCACCATACGTAGAATGTATAATGTGCTAAAATCTGTGTAATTAAAATATAATCAATAAATCAATACTTAATTGAAATAAGTAATTTCAATATAAATTTCTGCTGTTTATATTTCTTTATTTATGTTCTTATATATAATGCATGTTTGACGTGTAGTTGTAAAAAGTTTAACTATTTTTACACACAAAATAGGTATATTTACATAAAATTGGTATATTGTTATACACCTTTAAACATATAAACATGTAAATATAAACATTTTGTGTCTAATTTTTTTACCAGTAAAGAGCGCAAACATTTTTGTGTTTAACTACAAGTATTTTCACCCCAATTATAGTAGTGATCAAGTTACCTTCTATAAAAGGAGTAAATTTTCATGAAAATTTATTTCAGTCTAGAATTTTCCCTAAAAGAGTGTAACTGTTTATTTATTTTATCTTTTCTTTCCTTTTCTTTTCTTTTTTAGGTCACACTTGTTGGTTTTCTTAGTGAGTCATGCCGTTTTACCTGCCTGCAGCACACCTCACACTGTTCCGAGACTTCGTAAGCAGCTACATTAAAGTTTATCTAAATATAATTTATATTTAAGTTAAATTAAGTCTGTTTCTTAGTATCATATCAACAAAAATCTTTGATTTTATTTCAAAGAAAGCAGACCTTTGGTAAGACCTTGTACAAGCTGAATCATACTCTAGCTGAAATATAAAACTGTACTACAAGTTCTTGCAGGTATTCATCAACCACTCCTTACTGAAACTACTGAAAATATTCTAGCCGAATATCATTTCAAATAGAGACTTATGAGAGAAAGCAAAGCCATGATAGAGCAATCAACATATACTGATACAGCAGATAAAGCCCTTTTCTAATAATGCGGAAAATCATATGAACTAATAAAAAATATGCCCTTTAAATTAAAAAATATGCTTTTAAAATAATTGTTTTTTTTTTTTTTTTGTTTGTGATAAATTTAAATTATCAACTATTCGAAAATTTCACTAATAGCAAATTATGTAAAATTGCATTGGCTGAAAACATGCAAAATTTGTCTTTACTAATAAATGCAAAATCATGCTGTTAAGTATAAAATATGCAAAAATATGTCATTTAAATTACTAAAATATGTTCCAAAACAAAGATATTCTATGAAAGTATGACAAATTATGCTGCTAAATCTAAAATATGCAAAAATATGCTGTAACAAATCGATGCCAAAATTCTTAAAATTGTCTGATACGGATAAATAATTAACAGTTTGGTATATATGAAGCCCAGGAAAAAGTATGATTTTACATATTTTCGATTGCCCTGATTATCACTGTCATAAAATTAAAATAATTATCGGCATTGTACTTCGAATTCCTGTAATTTTTCTCAGAAAATATTTGTCTGTATCATTCTTAAAGGAGCCAGTCCAAAAGAATAATATTTCCACTTCATCATCTTAAATCTGATATTTCGGTATTTTTTCTATAAACAGATTTATTAAATTTAACTCAACTTTTTTTTAAATAACCCAAAATGTTTTTATTCTGTTTTTATTTTAAATAAACTACAAAAAAAAATAATTTTTCCTCTGCCAGCAACAGGATATCGATAAAAATACAATTTTTACAATTGTTTTTATTTATTTTTTATAACAAATCTCCTGTTATGAGCAACAATTTTGCATTGCACAATTTGTTGCACAAGTAACGCTGTGCAATGGCCTGCCAGCGACAATGTGTACAATTTGACAGGAAATTTGCTGGCAATAAAACAACATTCATAAAATTTGCAATAACAATGTTGCAGGAAAATATCTATAAACTAAAGTTTTTTTTTCTGTAAATTTATTTGTTTGTTGTTTTCTGTGTAAATAAAAACCGAATTGCATATTTCAAAAACAGCTTGTTGTTAAATTTATTTAATAGCTTAAATACAGTTAAAAGCCCTTTTAAAAAAATCAACAAAATAAACAAACATAAATGGTAAACTGCAAAAATAAGCAGAAAATAAAATTTTCAACAATTTGACACTTTTTTTTAGAGAAAAGGACACTTTAAATGCTAGAATGCTTTTCAATGTAAGGTAGTGGTGAAGTGTGCTACAGAGAGTGATACATGGCATAGGTAAATTTTCTATATCTAGCAAAAATTTCAGACAAATTTACTGCTTAATTTTTCGCCAAATTTTCTTTTTATAGAAAATTTGCGATAAATTTTAATTTTATTGAAATTTGGCGATAAATTTTCTTTTTATAGACAAATTTGCGAAAAATGTTCGTTTTATAAAAAATTTTCGGTAATTATTAATTTTATTTTTAATAGAGAATTTATGCTAAATTTTCTTATAGTATAAAATTTTCGATAGATTAAAGAAATGTTTGCAAAATTTTCTTTAATTAACAAATTTTTGAAAAATTTTCTTTTAATAAAAAATTTGGGATTAATTTTCTTTTAGAAAAAATTTACGATAAATTTTATTTTTTAGAAAATTTTCGCCTTTTAAGATAAAATTTGCGATAGATTTCCTTTTTTTAATTTTCGTTAAATTTTCTTTTTATAGAAAATTTGCAGTAAATTTTCTTTTTTAAGGAAAATTTGCAGTAAATATTCTTTTTACAGAATATTTGCGAACAATTTCCTTTTTATAGAAAATTTTATTTTTATAAGAAAATTACAATAAAATATTTAAAAAATTGCAAAATTTTATAGCAAATTTTCTCCAAATTCTCTTTGTAGCAAATATTCACCAAATTTTTTATAGCAAAATTTCGTCAAATTTTTCTTTGACATGAAATTTACGCTAAAGTTCCTTTTTATAGGAAATTTCTTTTTGTAGAAAATTTGCGACAATTCTTTTTGTAGAAAATTTGCAATAGATATTCTTTTTGTAAATAAATTTTCCGTTTTGTAGAAAATTTTCGTTAAATTTTCTTTTTATATAAAATTTTCGTTAAATTTTCTTTTTATAGAAAATTTTCGTTAAATTTTCTTTTCATAGAAAATTTTCGTTAAATTTTCTTTTCATAGAAAATTTTCGTTAAATTTTCTTTTTATAGAAAATTTTCGTTAAATTTTCTTTTTATAGAAAATTTTCGTTAAATTTTCTTTTTATAGAAAATTTTCGTTAAATTTTCTTTTTATAGAAAATTTTCGTTAAATTTTCTTTTTATAGAAAATTTTCGTTAAATTTTCTTTTTATAGAAAATTTTCGTTAAATTTTCTTTTTATAGAAAATTTTCGTTATATTTTCCTTTTATTGAAAATTTTTAGAAATAATTTTCATATAAAATTTGGAATTGGCTCTGACTAGTCATTTTGTTAGGTCCAGATTGGTACTTGAGTGCAGAAGGGAATTGAGAAGGTTAATGGGTTCCTATATGATAAGACTATGTTGGGTTCCTGGTCATTGTGACATTCTTGGCAACGAAATAGCCGATGAGCTAGCTCGCAGTGGCTCGGAGCTAGATAGGTCTTTCATAGAGTCATCTGTTAAGATTCCAATTGGGTCCTTTTTTAGGGCCATAGGGGAGTGGACTCTGGACAACACGAATCGAGCCTGGAATGACAGATCGGACTGCAATGTTTCTAGGGCATTATGGCCTAGCTTAGAACTGGCAGATTCCAAGCATCTTCTAGGTATGAGTCGTGGTAGTCTTAGAGTCATAGTAGGTATGGTTACGGGTCATTTCTCAATAGGGAATATGATGAGTAAGTGGGACATTGGCACATCAGACTTCTGTAGAACGTGCGATGATGTTGAGGAGCTAGAGACAGTGGAGCACATACTCTGTCACTGCGTAGGGCTTCAGCGTAATAGGTTGAAGTGGTTTGGAAGCCATACACTACATGAACTAGGTGAGGTTAATGGCAAAGGACTTGTCAACCTCATAGGGTTTGTTATGGGGATAAAATGGCTTAGGAACAATCATAACTGATTGATTGGGTATAGGTTCCACTTTTCTCTTTTTCTTTTTCTTCTTTTCATAAAGGGATCACAATGGGCCGTTTGGCCTCTGGGTGTAGGCGTGAATGCGCCGCCCTTTCCAACCTAACCTAACCTAACCTTGGAATAGGACAAGAGCTGATAATAGTCCCCATATAATGTAAATATTAGTTATCGCATTAAAAGGGGCAGCGAAGCGCAATGCGAAAATCTAGAAATATAATTACAATTATGTTAAGACTTTTGATGTTATTGTTATTAATTATTCTTTCATTTGCTTAGCATTTCAAGCAAATGAAAGAATCATTTTATTTTTATAAAAAATTTTCGCAAAATTTTCTTTTTATAGAAAATATATGCTTAATTTTCTTCCGATAGAATATTTTTTCTTAAAATCTTGTTTTTATAGAAAATTTTCTTTTTATAGGAAATTTTATTTCTATAGCAGCTTTTCGCCAATTTTTATTTATTTATTTATTACTATATTTTTTTTCTTTCGTAGAAAATTTCCTTTTTATAGAAATTTTCGCCAAACTTTTTTATAGGAAATTTCCGCCAAATTTTCTTTTCATAGGAAATTTTTGACAAATTTTCTTTTTATTGCAAATTTTCGCCAAATTTTCTATTTATATAAAACTTTTGCCATTTTTTCTTTTTGTAGAAAATTTTCGTATTTTCTTTATAAAAGGTTTTTACAAAATTTTATTTTTGTAGAAAACTTTCATTTTTACAGGAATTTTCTTTTTATCGAAAATTTTCACTAAATTTTTAGAAAATTTTCACTAAATTTTTCCTTTATTTAGAAAATTATCAATATATTTTTGTAGGGTCTCTTAAAAGTTTTCCATTACTTCAACCTTAATCTGCCCACTGGTTTTTTCATTACAATAATGAAAAAATCTGCACATATGCAAACAATATGTCAAAGGAGCAAAAGGAATAAAACAAACACACACACACAGGAAAAAGGTGGCTTTTAAAGGTGATGACTAGTAAAAGAGCAAATAGCAACAATGAAGGCTGCCCAAATCAATGAACAAACGAAATCTAAATCCATCAACAAACGCGAGACAAAAAGGGGATGAATTTCATCTCAACACAAAAACAAAAAAAAAAAGATACAAGACCTACACATTTAAAGTGAAATGTTGTTTGACAGCACGTGAATGGTTTGGACAAAAATGTTTCGACACGAAAATGTCTGTGTGCTTTAAGTACAACTGACACATGTCGTGATCTTGTAGCAATATCTTTGTTCCTCTATATATGAATACATGAAAAGTGTCCATTTTTTTTTTTGGACAAGTGTCAAGTTGTATGACACATACACTCTCACACTCGCAACAAAAGGCCTCTTTAATTTATACCTTTGTATCCTTTAGTGGCTGGCAATTTTTTTTCGAATTTCATATTCCTCTTATTTAACGGCAATTTTAAATCAAAAAAAGGATTATTTCTCTGCAAATTTGTTTTATTGTTTGTTTACTTTGTCTTTTATACTTTCGTCAGACAACAAACAATTTCGTTAACAAAAGACCAGTGATTTTTCTAATTTACTAGTAAAAAGGATTAAAATTAAGGCAAAATAAAGAGGGACTTTTTTCATTAAAAATTTTTTGCATGTGCAATTTTAATGCATCAATGAGTGTATTTTTGTTTTTTTTTTTTTGACCCTGTTTGCTGTATTGAATACATGGAAAAATTAGTGAAATGAGATTAATAACTGAAATTTGATTAGTTTTCTATTGTTGAAATGAAAGGCTTGAAAATTTGTTAGTTATGAATTTTGATATAGTTCTAGAATTAACAGGTTCTATTATGGAGATATTTATATACATAACAGAATATAATAGAAGGATTAATATAAAGGTTTCGAGGAATAAATAAAATAAAATAAGAAAGAAAGGATTTAAGGAGTGTATAGGTTAAAGAAATCAATCATCTTTAAATTTTCTAAAGAAATTTAAAATAAAATATTTAAATAGAAAAATTTTCCTAATATGTATTGAAAAAAATTGTTAAATTTTAGTTTTCCTCAAAAAAAAAACTAAAAATTCGAAAAGAAAAAAAAACAATTTGTGATAGATTTTATTTTTTTATTTTATTTATTATTACTATTTTTAAAGATTTTGAAAAAAAAAAAATTTTTATTTCTTTTAATTTTTTTATTTCTCAAAAAGTATTCGGCAAATTAAATATTGATATATGGCGCAAACAAACAAATTTTTGATATTATTAAATTTCTCGAGAATTATAGTCATATAAAATAGGTAATTCATAGGCTTGAAACACCATGATTTACTAAGAAATCCTGTGCCAATAAATAAATATAAATATTTATTTATATTTATGTAAAAGATAAAATCGATGTTTATATAAGGTTTGCGTTTAAATAAAATATAACATACATATTTTTAAATCAAATATAATTAAAAGTAAATAATTTATTGTAGGTTTTTCTTCTACAGATTCTTCTGATATAATCCATTGTGAAAAATTTTTTGATTTTATGACTTCAAAAACAATTTTTTTTTTTTTGGTTGGCACATAAAATCCATTTGTATATATATATATATGTATATATATATGGACAATAAAATTCACACTCTTGTAATGAAAGAATTCTAAATATATAAAATTCTATGTTTTAGTTTTTTAACTTATATTTAAGTTTGATTTATAATATAACTATCTAAGGAATATAAAAATATACTATTGGAATTTACCAACATTGAGGTTTGGATATCGGAAAGGGATTTTATGAAAAAACCCATATTTTCTGTGGACAATAACATTGGTATATACTCAAAAATTTTTAAATTATAATATTATTATCTATTTTTGAAACTAAATATTAATAAAATGCATTAATAGCATGAAAGGACATAATTATTTTCTAGCATTTTCTTGATGATGCCCAGCATAGTGGAGACACACACTCTCAAATTCCATATATATATATATATATATATATATATATATATATATATATACAGATATATATTCTTAAATTCTGACTAGGATCCAGAATATTTTACTAATGGACGTAATACGCCACAAATTATTAGAATGGTACAAAAAGTTGCAGATGGTGGGTATATAAAATATAACGTACTGACTTGTTTAAATTCGAAATTGCTTTTTAAAGAGTCACTGAAAAATGTTCACAAATTTCAGCAATAAAATTATAGCAAAATTAAATTCCTTCCATATGCTCACCAAAAACAAAACGAAATTTTATTGTTTTTCAATTTTCCTTTCACCCACTTAATTCTATTGAAAAATTGAAAAATACAAAATTGTTGGTCTACATTTCGTTTGAATTGTAATTTATACTGAAGCAATTACTGAAGCTCAATTAAATTGTTATAGATTTGAAGTTACTGTTGTTAGAATACAGCAACAACTCTAATAGCTTTACCAAGAACAGTACAGAAAAAACAACAAAAATGTTGAGAACAATTGACACAAATCCCTACCAAAAAAAATAATAATAAAACAACAACGTAAATACAATAAGGATGTTAACATCATACAAGTACTTGGCAAATATACAAACATACATCCAACAACACATACAGAAACAGAAAAACAAACACCAACATAAACTAGGGAGGCATAAAGCAAGAAATCCTTAGTACTTAAATGCAAACATGTTAAACACATGTTGCCTCATTTAAAAACCAAACGAAAGAAAATTTTCACATTTTTGTTATTGCTGTTGTTATTTTTAGGGAAAAAGCCCATTAAAAGTAAAATCAGGTTAACAACCCAAATGAAGAAGTTGAAGCATAAGAAACTGTTACTTAATATATTTTTTGCAAAAATTGAAACATTTAAGGACTTTAAAGGATATTTTATGTTGTCATTGTTAATGACGTTGGGTATTTAGAAAATACATGCAAAATCGAAACATATTTGTAAAAGTATTAAAGTAAACAACCAGTAGGGTAATAGAAAAGAAAGACATTAAAGTGTTCAACTTGCTTATGTGTACATACGAACAGGGGGTGGGGTGGTGTTAAGTTTGAGGTAGGAAATGGTTTAATCACTTTATTGAAACTATACCGAAGACAATAACAAAAAGTTTTAATGGATCACAAGGACGAAAATGAAACACTCAGAGAAAATATAAATAAATGGGCGCTGCTTGTGATGCCACATGGACATTTTGCTTGACAATTTTAAAGTTGTTGTAACTGGTCATGTTCACAACAGTCAAAATTATTCATCACTTTGAATTTTTATATCGAAAATTAGGAAGAAGAAAAAACCGTTCATTAGATGAGAGATTTATAAAAAATGTATATTTTTTTAAGAAAGGGTCATTGGATATTGTTCATATTTGATACGCATAAAACCCATGGAACCATTTAGTTCTTCATATTATTCAAAAAAAAAAACAAGAAAAGACGAGAATTTATTCACTATTTAAATTTTTATAAAAATTAAGAAAATTCGACAAAGTATATAACTTTTAATGTTAATATATCTTTACAATGTAGATGGATTTAAATGATTCAAGGCTCTAATGAAGACCAAATGAAATCTCTTTAAAGACAATAATGTAAAGGTAAAATGTTTATTTAAAAATGCACTCGTCATGCAATTGCAGTTTTACAATGCAATTTTTAACAAATTTCTGCACCTTTGTTTTTAGTTAATAAGGCACAAACTGATATATTGCTCAACAAAATGCAATATAACAGGTCGATTGCCTGCGGTTTTGTGAAGCTCTCGAAAGACGTGAATAAATCTAATACAGAGTTAAAAATACTTTTTTTTATTTTATTGAAATAGATTATTTACAATGTTTTGGATAACTGTTTTGCTTGTTTTTTTTAATTTTCTTTAAAATATTATATACGTACGTGTATATTTTTTAAAAAAAATAATAACTTTGGATTGATTCCCAGAAGTGGGCCTTATATAATATTGTTATTTCTATTTAATTAAAACTCATTTGTGTCAAATATTAACTTTCATCAAATAGATCTACTAAGATTGATTTTTGGAAACTCGAATCTTTAGGGGATGAAAAAAAGGCTAAAAATGGGTAATTTCGGTAAACTTTTATCTGCTAAACTAATAGAGGTACAAAAAGTAGTTAATAGTTACCGTTATATATTTAAAAAATTATCGCACAAGTGTTGGGCACTTTTTTTTAAATTCAGCTCTTTTAGGGAGAAAATTAGTAAAAACTGTGTTTTAGTACTTTTTTGGCACCCTGTGTATCTTTTAATCCAGTAAACGCAGAAATAAAATTTACATCAACATCGAAAAATTACAAATATAACTTTAATACTTTTTAGAAATCTGAACACCTATGGGGTAAATTTCTCACTTGTTTTTGGTACTTTTTTCACAAAATATTTATTCTACTTATTAACATATACATATAGATATTTTATTAAAGGACTGCACTATAATTTTGAAATTCATTAGAATACAAAAAGGTGGGAAATAAGGGGAAATTACGTTTTATTCAAACTCTCTGAGACAAATTGGATAAAATTTGGGGAATGGGTTGGTTCATTTAGTCTCTCAAAATAAGGTAACAGGACAGTATTTGGAACTCGAGTACCAAAAAGTAGATAGGACCAAATTCGGATAAATAGTTTGATACTTTTTTAAAGTAATTCAAGGCAGATTCAAAGTTACAGAGTATAAAATTCATATTGAAAGGATTTGTTCTTGGGCGAAAAATGTAAATTGGTACTTTTTCCTTATAATGGTATTTTTCTAATTTTTTTCAATAAATAAAAATATCGGCATAAAAGTTACTAAAATGTTTCCAAATGTTTTAGAAATAAAAGAAAGTGGTGTTTAGTGGTTAATTTTTTCCTTCTAATGATACCAAAGGCGAAAGTCTAATAGTATTTTTTTTATATATTTTTGAGTTTGAATCCACAAAAACCGGCACTTATTGATACTTTTTTGTTCCTTTAATGGTACTTTCTGTATTTCATATAATATGAACTTAAAACCATGCAATTAAACGTGAGTCTGTGTGAATAAGAGCAAATATGAAGGAACGTTTTGGTACATTTTCGTTCTTCAAATGGTAACATGAAATTAAATGTGATCCTATATGAAGGGACCTTTTTAATTCTTTAATGCTACTTTTTGAATTTTATATAATAGTGAATTTAGAGATACATAGACTAAAGTCAGCAAGAATCCACAATAAGAGACATCAATATACTTTTTTTCAAAATGGTACTTTTTAAATTTTTTTAGAAATATTAAATTAAATATATGGCCTAAATATATGGTTCAAACGACTTTGTTGTACTTTTTTGTAAAAAACTGTATTTAATACTTTATTGGTACCCTATAGTCCTTTTAAACTAAAAAATATAAAAGTCAATTTTAAAACGTATTGTTTTCTTACCACAATTATATAAAATATTTTGTTGGTGCTTTTTAAAAATTCTATTATTTAGGAGCTTAAAATTTTAATTTTTATTACTTTTTTAACTAAAAACTTTATTGTTGTTAACATCGAATTAAAGACCTATAGAAATTTTATATCTCCGCCAAAATGTAGTTTTTTGGTACCCTGTGTTGTTTAATTAGGAACTCATAGAAGGTTACGAAGTGATACAATATCCCAATCCTTGGATGTTTCTTATTTAAGTATAAACTGGAGGCATGAAATTGGAATCATTAAATTGTGTGATTGAGATGTATGTTACTAATTTTTAAGGGTAATAGTTTAATTTTATAGTCTAATTTTTGTTTTTTTCATTTAGCAGTACAATTAGTTCTTATATATATATATATATATAATAATATATATCCAGAAAAATCTGGGGAAAAATGCTACAATTAGTAGATTTAGTTTCAATCCTATCTTATTCCATTCATCTTTTATTTAAAAAAAACATGTTATGTTTTATTTTAACACACACCTTAATACTTTGACGGAAAGTCATTATTTCTTTACTTGGCGTTAGAAAATTATCAGCTTGGTTATGAATAGAATATAAAACAATTAATTCTTTGGGGACATTATCAATTAATTTTTTTAGTAGCATCCGCTAACATATATATCTTTATATATTTATTTTCTATACTCATCCATATCTTCCCTGGATTGTATTTTAAAGTTCGTTATATATGACTTACATTAACAAAAAATATTTCTTCTAGTGTATTGACATTAATTATATTCTCTTTTATACTTAAAGTTCAATAAAAGTCATTAAATTGCACAAATGGTCCATTTTAAAACTTAGAATATGTTTGTATAAATAAGCACCACTACACACACATACAACTGCATATAAACACACACTTAAACATATGTATCCAACCCCATACAAGTAACAAATTGTTTAAGGCTTAACAACAACAAAATAATGTTCGTTGCAATTTTGAAAAACTACAATTTGTTGTTGGTACTTTTTGTATGCGTGCATGTGTAAGTATTAATATTTGTTTTGGTTGTCATTGTCATCAACAATATCAATGCAGAAGAATCTCAGTGTATATTTGTATATGTATAGCCCATTAATTACACTTGTACCAGATGTCAATTGCATCTAGTACAAGCATACATACGTACATATAGATACAAGATAATGTTGCCTGCTGTTTAATCATTATCAAGGAACGAGGGACAAAGAGCAGAAAAACACACTGACCTACATTTTAGCTTGCATATGTGTGTGAGTATATGTATGTTAGTATGGTGTTAAAATGTTGCATAATCTACGGGTGCAAATGTATAAGTATGTGTATAAACCTGTATATTTGTTTGTATATTTTAGCATGTAATTGATGTAAAGGAGATTTTCCTTTTTGAGCTGGTGTTTATTTATTGTCAGCATTATTTTCCCTTATTAATCAGGAAGGATGGGAACGTTTGGTTGGTGCTAGAATATTTCTAGAATGTTGCAGGATAAACTAGTTTGTGTGATTATAATTATATATATGTTATATGCTGAAATGTGTATGTATGTATGTGTAGACCAACATTGATGTGTGTAGTATGCTGCTAAAATGTGTGCAATTTTTTTGTTAAGTGTTTAATCTTGTGCAGTTTTACGCATTTGTTTACTAATGTTTGATGTGCATCTATCATCTGTGTTTTATTTTTCTGCTGCAGTATTATGTCAAGTGTCAATATTCAACAATCTTTGCCGTAGGATTTGTCAAAAAAAAAACTAGAATAGAGAAATTTATGTCCTATAGGAAAAGAATTTGATATGGAGGTTGTAGGAGGTTGTTATGTTCACATGATGTAGAAATCTATTTAGTATGATTTTTTGAAGAAAAAAAATAATACCTCTAAAATACGAATGGTTATTATTATAATATATGGAACTAATTTACATTCCTTATATTTTGAAGTAGTAAATATCCGATTGATATAATTCGTATTTAAAATGATCTAGAATAAAAGACACAAAGAAAAAAATATAATTGAATTTCAATTACGAAATTAATAATATCTTTTAAAATTTTTATTAATTTTATACTAATCATCAAAATGATTATAAATATTAATTAAGTAATACTAATTTATTTTTTTTTTTAATTTCAAACAATGTTTTAATTAAATAAATTAAATGGTTTATTGAAATTTTATATATAGTCAACTAAAATATTTATTAAATCTGTATCATTTCATAAAAATCCTTCAAGTAATATTAAATAATTTTTAACAAATAGTATTATTTCAAATAGTTTAATTATTTATTAATGTATAATAATAAATTAATATAATAATGAAAATAATAAAAATTATATTAAAATGTGTAAGTTAACCAACATGTTGTGCATATTATACCTATAATACTTAGTTTTCGTGGTCAAAAACAATCATCATGGTTTACTGCTATAACAAATGGGATTGAAAATGTCACTTAGGTTATTTAGACCTACGGAAGGGAATAATAGGTACAGCATTTAGCGATATCTGTAAGCTTATTTAAAAAGTATTATTCAACAAATTAAGAATTATCACCTGGGGGTTGGATCATTCCAACGGCAATTAACCTAATAAAATTAGTATAGAGAACTCTACAAAGGCTTACTTTTTTATCGCTTACTAACTTTTTTCTTTGCTCCAAAGTAGTTTCAGAAAATACAAAAAATAATGCAATATACACGCAAAGAAAAAATATAGTTGTAGTGACCATAATCTAATAGCAACATATTATGATTGGAGCATATGATCATAATTATTAATTTCAATTTTGTCATAATGTATCCGATTTTATGGTTTGTTTCTTCATGTTATGTTTCTAGTTTTACATATAATTGAACAATTTTATTATCATTATTCAATTTTATCAAAATATGATTTTCATATTATGATTCCATTTTATAATATATTAAAATAAAACGTAATAATAAAAATTATTATCTTTATAAATGTTTTTATTAAAAATAATAGAGAGAAGTGTTCATTAGCAAAGAAAAATATTTACATATTATTTGTTCATTAATTATATTAGTTTGTACCACCATATGTGGTTCAAATGCAAGATATGTTTTTTTAACTAAACCTTTAATGGTAGCTAATACACATGTATTTATAGACTAAGATAGTTAGTTGCCTTCATTTTTTAATAAATTCTGCTGCTCTAATCAGATCTATATTTACAAATTTTATATTATTTAAAAATTTAAAATTCTTATAACTTATTTATTTGATTATATGTTCGTATTTTATTTAAATATAAACCGCTTTATAAAAAAATTAAATTAAGCAAAATTAATTTTAATTATGAGATGAGATTAATTTATTAAATCTTAACCTTAAAACATTTTTAGCAGTAAGTATTCGTATAATAAATATGTATTTGAATACGAACATCCTATAGAATATTATCATTCAATAAGAATTCTTTAATAAATTTTTTTCAAATGCTGGGGACAACATATGACTTATGAAGTACACTTCAGACAAAATTAAATTCCAATGTAAAAAAAAGAACACAAAAAGAAAAAAGATTTATAAAAAGGATATGCAAAAACAAATTTATTCCTACAAGTGATTAAGTAGGGTTATTTTCTTAAGAACAAAACGAAAGTATAAGAAATATATTTCCTTATAAAAAGAAACTACAAAAATTAAAATATTTCTTTGACCTTGTCTTAAAATTCCAAAAAAAGGAAAAGGTTACTTAAAATAATCTCCTAGCAATTAAATTTATCCTTCAAACTTTAGGCTCATATCATTTCTTTTTATCTTTTAAAGCACCTGAATAAAGGAAGTGAAGGAAATGGTTAACCTTATGATAATGACCAAACGTTATTTAAAGTGATTTTTGTTGATAAATTAATGGTCACTATTTTGTATGGTTTTTATGAAAATATTTTAAATTTAAAATTTACCTTAAATTTAGTTAAAACTCAGTTTATTTTATTGAGGGTAGAATACAAATTGACCTTGCTTTAAAACACCAACACACACTTGCAAAATATCCTTAACTTTGTTTTGTAAAAAACTATGTTCCACTATGGTGAACATGTGAACCATTGCACAGTGGGGTCAAACGCAATTTTTTTGGTAATAAATCTGAATCTCCTGATCTACTGGTCGGATCAAATTGAAATGTATGGAAGAGTTGTAGAGGAGGACCTAAGCTTTCAGAAAAATCATCTTGTAGTCACCCTGTGATAACACGAGATAAGCTACAGGGTGTCAAATTTGACTACCTCGAGTATGTAAAAGTTAAAAAAAATCGTAACTTGTACAAATGAAGTCCGATTTTAAAGACTTTTATATTTCTGGAAAGTGCTTGGCGAGATAAAGAAAAAATAAGCTTACTCATCTAAGTTATCTCTTACAGTCAAAAAGATATTTACGCTTGAATTTTGAATTTTTGATTTTTTGACTCGACTTTATTTCGTTTTTCGGGAATAAGTCCGGAGATATATGAGCTAAAAATTTTTTTAAAATAGTCTGTAATTTGCTACATATTTCAAAATAATATGCTAAAAGAACTTTTGGATTATCTCAATTCGTCTAGACGTGAAAAATATTCAAAGTCAGCACTCTGAAATTGGCATGAAAAATGGCTATTTTTTTACAAAAATATAGTACAATTCATTCACTTTTTTCTCAAAGTTCCGTTAATAAAAAAATTTTTTCCTTATTAATTTCAAAAGATAAGGCTTCATAAATGGTTAATAAAGAAATTTTGAATTGATTTAAGTTTGCACCCTACATCCAGCATTGGCCGAAAATTGTCAATTTTAAAAAATAGTTTCATTTTTATCGATTAATAAAAAAAATGTCACGCGAGCTTTTTTAAATTTGGTACCCATATTTTTTATAGAAATAGATTTAGAATGATTTAACACTAAACTGCTTCCCGCCCGGCCAAAAACGAATGCAAGAATGGAGATTTTATGTTAAAAGTCAGTTTTTTTAACGACTATTTTTAAAAGCATATTAAAAGCATATTAGCATAATATTTTTAATATTATTTCTTATGTAGTGTATAAAACACAAATCAAGCTTTCATTCCTAAAAAAATCAATAAAATAGCTCCAATAACCTATTTTTGGTAATTTTTCAAAAATAATTTTTTTTTTTCAAAAAATAGCTGAAAATCCAAAAAAAATTAATTTTTTTAATACAACTCCACTAATTTTGCAAATACTTTAAAAATTTTAAAAGAATATAAAAATAGACTTATTTACAAATTCAACGATATATAAAATGTTGATATAGGTCATTTAATAATAGTAATATAATGGCCTCAAAACTACCAAGTCACGTCAAAAGTTGCAAAATTCACTATTTTTCACTATATTTTGGATTTTCAGCTATTTTTTGAAAAAAAAATTATTTTTGAAAAATTACCAAAAATAGGTTATTGGAGCTATTTTATTGATTTTTTTAGGAATGAAAGCTTGATTTGTGTTTTATACATTACATAAGAAATAATATTAAAAATATTATGCTAATATGCTTTTAATATGCTTTTAAAAATAGTCGTTAAAAAAACTGACTTTTAACATAAAATCTCCACTCTTGCATTCGTTTTTGGCCGGGCGGGAAGCAGTTTAGTGTTAAATCATTCTAAATCTATTTCTATAAAAAATATGGGTACCAAATTTAAAAAAGCTTGCGTGACATTTTTTTTTTATTAATCGATAAAAATTAAACTATTTTTTAAAATTGACAATTTTCGGCCAATGCTGGATGTAGGGTGCAAACTTAAATCAATTCAAACTTTCTTTATTAACCATTTATGAAGCCTTATCTTTTGAAATTAATAAGGAAAAAATTTTTTTATTAACGGAACTTTGAGAAAAAAGTGAATGAGTTGTACTATATTTTTGTAAAAAAATAGCCATTTTTCATGCCAATTTCAGAGTGCTGACTTTGAATATTTTTCACGTCTAGACGAATTGAGATAATCCAAAAATTCTTTCAGCATATTATTTTGAAATATGTAGCAAATTACAGAATATTTTTAAAAAAATTTTACCTCATATATCTCCGGACTTATTCCCGAAAAACGAAAGAAAGTTGAGCCAAAAAATCAAAAATTCAAAATTCAAGCGTAAATATCTTTTTAACTGTAAGAGATAACTTAGATGAGTAAGCTTATTTTTTCTTTATCTTGCCAAACACTTTCCAGAAATATAAAAATCTTTAAAATCGGACTTCATTTGTACAAGTTACGATTTTTTTTAACTTTTACATACTCGAGGTAGTCAATTTTGACACCCTGTAGCTTATCTCGTGTTATCACAGGGTGACTACAAGATGATTTTTCTAAAAGCTTAGGTCCTCCTCTACAACTCTTCCATACATTTCAATTTGATCCGACCAGTAGTTTAGGAGATTCAGATTTATTACCAAAAAATTTGCGTTTGACCCCACTGTGCATTGGAGATAATTTAATAAAATTTCACATGGACAGAGATGAATATTCATTTATAAGATGACAGAAAAGAATATATATATATATATATATATATATATATATATCGGTTGTCTCTTTTATTTTAAGAGATATTCAGGTTGAAACAAATTTTTATCTCATTTTTAAACTCTTTTTTATTTTTGATTTTTTAACTTAGCGAGGCAATATTAAGATATTGCCCCTATTTTTTTTTGCTTTTCACCAGATATTTTATAAAAAAAAAAAAAAAAAAACTATGAGCAACTAAATTTTAACTTTTTTTTATAAATTATCAATCTCCGTATTCTAAAATTTTCTTGGATACTAAACACTTGTACAAAAAGTTTATACTTTTACTTAATATCTAACAGAAACTTGGTCTCCTCTAGCCAAATTAAGCTATTTCTCATATATTGTATTCAGTATAATATGTATAAATTTATCTTAAAATCTGTAAAATAAAAATACTCCTAATTTTTTACACGAAAATACCCAAAATCCCAATTAGTATAAAACGTGTTTAAAACATTGACTTTTTACATTATAATGGTCACCCTGTCGTAATAAGGGGCGTCCGTCAGGAAATAATTTTTGCGTGTTTACCTTACATTTGAAGATATATAATAAAAATAATTTTGATACCAGATTAGCGATTTGAGAATTTAACAAAAAAATTTTCAAAATTGACAAAGTTTTGATAAGGCCTGTGGTGAGACCTTTACCCCAAGCTCCTCCTGGTTTACTTTGCGTGCATTAGCTTTAAGATTTCTTTTGAAAATATTAAACAAATTATATACTCCAAAATAAGTGAAGAAATACTTTTATAAGTGAATAAATACTCGTATTGCTACCTTTTTGGAAAAAAAAACAAAAAATATGACATTTTTTAGTTACAATATCAGATTAATATAACTTTTTATAGGATTCATATATTTATATGATTCTTACAGCAATATTGTTTAGAGTTTTGTAAAAAGAAAGAAATTTTAGGGGCAATATTAAGCCCGCCAAGTTAAAAAAAAAAACTTAAAAACGAGGCAAATAATTAGATAAAAATTTATTTCGACCTGAATACCTCTTGATCTAGAAGAAAAGAACAGAAATGTGTAAGCCCATTTCTGTAGAGATTTATAAGGATTATCTAGATATAGAATTTCTTTTCTGTCATATCATAAATGAATTATTGACGATTTTTTTTAAAAATTACATACACGAGATGGCTAACTTTGTAAGAATCTGTACTCCTCTAAATCAACTCAAAAACTCCTCATCTCTGTCCATGTGAAATTTTATTAAATTATCTCTAACGATTCACAAGTCACAGAATTAAAAAAAAAATGTTTTGGATCCACTGTGTGTCCTTCCATTGAATGATGTGATGGATAGGCTCAAGGTTATTTTTATTTTTATTATTATTATTTTTTTTTTTTTTTTTTTGTTTTTGTTTCAGGTTTTTTGTTCAAATTCTTAACATGAGGTTATAAAAGTTGTGGCTTAATGGTTGTCGGGTATTTATGTGTTTTCTCAAACATTTAAATGAAAAATTACATAAGTAATTATCACACATTAACACTTTGATTGACAGATGATTATGAGGAAAAAGGAAAAAAAACTTAAAATAACCTTGAAACTAAGAACATGAATTTTTTACAAAAGATCTTAAATTGAAAGAAATTCCTACACTAATAACAAGAACATAATTTTTATATCAATTTCAAGATGGACTAGTTGATTGTGAGCTATTTGGTCAATATGGGATTTGCGGTTTCAATTTCCGCCTGGAACTCTAATTTGTTCTCAATAAAATATTACTCCGTAATGTTAAAATTATAGTATAATTCGTAACTGTATTGTAATAAATAAATAAATAAAAAGATGGATAGATAAATAAATAAATAAATAATAGAATTAAACAACCGTCCTTAATCCTAGCAATTTCGTGAATTTAATGGTCGATTTTAAAGCCTTAAAATAAAGTTGTTTAATAAAAAGAACTAAAGCCTTTACTCTCTCCGAGAAAATTCACTTTTTCCTTCATTGACACTTTGACAATGTTGAAAATTTATAGCTGTATCGCTATTTAAGTTCAATATCCTTTTTTTCCTGTTGTTGTATCCTTTATTCTGGCAGATTTTTTTTCCCAACCAAATGATACACTCCACTACTCAGTTAACAATTGTCGTGTTAACTGGTTTGCAGCTGATAAAAGTTTTCAAAACATTAGTCTTTTGCTCTTTTTTTATTTGTTGTACTGACTCCTCGTTATCCTTTCATTTCTTTTATTATTTGTTGCTTTTTTCCAAAAGCTATGCTATATTGTTTGCGTTATCCTTTTATGTTATGGTTTTATTTATTTTTTTTTCTCTTATTTTACTTTATTTTTATGCGGTTTTTGTTTCAAATGGTTTTTAGCTCCATTGAATACAAAATGTTCGTTCAAATCCTTTCTATTATTATTACATTTTTTGCCTCTATAAACGTGCATGAATATATCTGTATGTGTGTATATGTGTCAACATAGTACAACAAAAACGTTAGGTTCTAGGATTTTTTCAATCTTGTTTGGCGTGTTTAATCGTCTGCATAATTGTTTTATACAGAGTTTTATATGTGTATACGTGTAACTAGGGATCATATCCTAGTTGTCTGTATGACTGCTTAACTTCTTTTTGTAGGAGTCTGGGTTTATTTTTCTAGGGTTTAACACTTTAACAGCTGTATATGTTAGTCTAAATATATTTCCTTCTATTAACCACCATTTACTCTTGTCCCTTTTGTCCTTTTAGTTAAATAGTGGGTGTGTATATAATCTAATTTTATGCGATTTTTTTTTCTTATTGTTCTTTTGCACATTGTCATCACATACATATATTTTTTCAATAATTTGATTAATTATTCGTTTGGAAAAAAATTCTTTTTCTCTTGACAAGATTAACTGGTGTGAAAATAGATTAAATTTTGTTTTGTTGTAAAATAAAATAATAAAGGATTTTTAAAGGAATTATACATAAAATGAAATTGAAATATAGAGGAGCACCCTTTTTAAATCGATAAATTCACAAGACTATTTTAGGTTAAAAGGAGTATCTTAAAATATATTATAAATGCTTAAGTTTATTGATTATGGTCAGCTAAGGTCAATTTAGACATTGTAAGCTATTTTTAAAAATTAAATTTTTCGATATTAAATTATAATTTAAAGCCATGACTTTTAAATTTACTTTATATTCACAAAATTATACTTACTCCTAATTTAATTTTCTTCTAGTCCTCTAATATCATAAAATCTCTTCAATTTGTTTACATTTTTTTCCCCCAAAAGAACCCCAAATATTATAATAACATCAAATGACTCAATTATGAAAAAACAAAACACAAGAAAAACATAAAAATTATGCATACATTTACTCACTCCGTACTCTCTTTATATGCAAAAAATTTAACAACAACAAAATATACCAAATAATTTAGAACCTTGACAATGTATGATAGGGAAACTTAACGATACTCCAAACATTGCCAAAAGGAACAAAAATATTTTTTATGCTTAAAAAAAAATAATAAAATAAAATAAAATAAATAAGCAAAAAATTGTAGAATTTACATAACTGAAAAAAAAACAACGTAAACATTATGAAAAAACAACAATAATAAACATTTACATACATTAAAGACTAAAAGCACTTATAATGTTTTGTTGTTATTGAGGTAGCAGCACTAGTAGAAACTCTCACACCCACACATTCAATAAACATTAGCAACATTGAACATATGAGTAAACAACTTTACGCAACCAGAACTGACAATCAGTGTTGCCAGTTTAGCCTTTTTAAGAATAAAACTAGCCTTTTTATTTTGCTTTTAGCCTCAAAATTTTTAGTTTAGCTTCTAGCTTTTTTTCTAGCCTTTTTATACCCTACACCGCCATAGGTGGTTGGGATATTATGCGTTTGTAACGCATAGAAAAAGTTATCCAACACCCAACTTAAGGTATAACAATCGACTCAGAATCACTTTTTAAATCGATCTAACGATTCCGTCCGTCTGGCTGTCCATGTAAACCTTGTGCACAAAGTTCGCAATTTTAAAGATAATTCAATGAAATTTGGCACGTGGGACTCTTATGATACAAGGACGAAGCCTATTGAAATTGGTTGTGATCGGTCCATTATTTCACCTAGCCCCCATGTCCCCGCGGAATACAATTTAAACACTCAAAAATGCTTTAAAAATAAGAATATTTTAATGAAATTTGATGCAATGAATATCGATCCACAATTGACCATAGCTCCCATTTAAACCCCTCTTCCGAAAACCGTTTTAACGTGCATAAACGAATGTTAGTATCAAGTTAGTATTCGACACAAATAAGTTTTATGTAAGTAAAAACAACATTGCCAAATTTTATGAGAATCAGTCCATAATTTACCATATCTCCCATATAAACCCAATTCCAGGAATCGCCCTAAAGTGCATAAAATCATTTGGACGTTAGTATCAATGCATTATTCTGTATTTGTATATTTTATTTTACATGTATTAAAATTGGTCACAGGAATTTTTATTTTCGTACACAATGTTGTAGGGTATCATGTCTATCGGTCTTGACCGACTATATCTTTCTTTCTCGTTTTATACTTAAAATTGCCTTAAATAGACTAAAATTTTAGTATTTCAGCAAAGAAGAAAATAATTTCTTATTATTATTTTTACGGAATAATTCAAAATCGATATTATTTAATTTAATAAAAATTTTCGCCTGTTTTGCTACATTTTTTAAATCAAATATACCTTAATTCATCATATAGCCTTACTTAAACAGTTAGTATAATTATTTTTTTAATCTTCTTCTTTAATTTAAAAGAACTAATTTATTAAATTCTTATAGCAACGAAAATAATAATAAACAAACAATTTAAAAATTACTAATCAAAAATGAATTATAATTCAAAAATTATGAAAACTCACTTTAAAACATTGGGTCATTTTACATATGAAATATAACCCAAATTTGTATGGGAATTTTGGGGGCGATTTTTCATTGGGTCATTTTGCTGGCAGCACTTCTATATTTTATTTATAAATTTATTACAATATCTTTAAAAAAATATCAAAAACTAATGAAAATGAGAAAAAACAAACTTTTCAATTATAAAAAGAAAAAATGTTAGTTTTTCTGGTCTTATTATTATTGTTATTATTATTATTTATTTTTTTTTTACATTTAGCTTTTTCTGACCTTTTTTAAAGTACAATTTAGTCTCTTATTTTCTCACCCCTTGGCAACACTGCTGACTATAAATACAGACGTAGATAAATAAACCTTTGGTAAGAGAAAAAGTTCACAACAACATCAGGAGCAAATGTTTGAAGAAGTGAATGAATTGGTCATGATTAGTAAGGAATAGGTAATGGGAATATTTGAAAGGAGCTACAATGAATTTGAGAACCTACAATTTTATATACGAAAAACTAAAATCTCATTTTATAAGGAAACTAGAATCGCTGGAGCAAACAGGATGAAAATCTGTGATCACATATATATCTCACCAAAAAAAAAAAACAATTTTTATATGAGAATCTTAAAATTACGATTTAAGAAAATTAAATAAAATTTAAGGAGACTAGAGGTGCTAGAGTCAAAAGGATGAAAATCTGTGATCACTTATATTTGTCGCCAAAAATCGTTTTTTATGAAAATCTTCAAATAGTTTTAAGATTTAAGGAAATTAGAGGCGTCAGAGTAAGGTTTGGGGTCCGGGAATTCCCGCGTGATAAAGCCCGGGATTTTCTATCAAAATGCTCTCAAGAATTCCCGGGAACTTTTTTTTAATTTAAAATTTTAGATACCTTAGTTTTATTATAGATTTTATAGCTGTTCTTTGTGAATATTTTAATTCAAGATATTTATTAAAAATTAATTATTTTTATATTCAATTTATATTTTTAAAAACAAATAGTTTCAAATCGTTTTTTGTGGTTACAATACACTTTTCAATTACTTGAAATTAATTTGAAATAAAATTATTTAAATATTATTCCATTTGTTAAGCTATGTTCACATTTGGCAAATATTTGATCAAAATTGCGTAACCAATAGTTTTAAAAAAATATTATGTTTTGTGAGAGAAAACAGCGTCAACAAAAAATTCGAAATAATATTAGCTATGATTAATGGTAAGTACAAAATGTTTTCCCATTAAAAAAGGAAAATTAGGAAATATTTTATATAGTGGTTATGCCATTTTGATCAAATATTTGACTAGTATGAACGTACCTTTAATAAATCAGATTAGAAAATATTTCAACGTAAGTATTCGAATATACTTTTATAAAATTTAAATCAAATTCCATAGTCTTCAGCTAATTTGAAAATAAATATTATTTCTTTAGCTTGAAATACAATTATACTTTATTTTATTTTCTATTTTAAAAATTAAATAAAATCTGATTTTAAATATTTTTTTTTTTTTTTCATAGAAAATTTTTGAATATTTTTATTCAACATAAATATGTTTGAATAATTTTCAATTTGTTGTGAAAAAGGAAAATAAGTAATATTCCTTTTAAAAATGTTAAATAATACTTTAATACGTTTAAATAAATTTATTTCGATGACTATTATTCGCGTTACTTACTCGACTCTAGTCATTAGATTCTCCTGTACATATTTTCTTACACAGTCGAAGAAACCACAAGGAATATTACTTGCTGAAAAAACTTCTGAAACAATCGTTACGTTATTCTTTTTAACTTAAATAATTGAAAAAATTATATCACTTTTTTATTCAAACCTCTTGTGATTAAATAATTATATTTCTTTGATCTTTTTAATAGAAATATTAAAATATTTGTTTGAAATTTTTCTATTTGAATATATTTCAAATAAAAATCCTTGGAACTTGTTGAACTTTTTTGTATTAAAAAAAATACATAAGAATATTATTCCAGGTTGGAATCATAGAATACAACTAGAGGTTTATGTGAGAGACAAAAACCTAATTCATGCAACAGCAAAACACATGTAGTCACATATATTTTGTTTTTTGCTTTTGCTGCCTCTCACATAAACTTCTAGTTGTATTCTATGAATGGAATATTCAAATATATGTTTCACTTTTGATTAAATAAAATATTTCCTTTTTTAATTTATTTTGTTCAATCAGATTCAAAATTATTAAAAATTCATTTGATTTAGAATAAATAGAATTTCCTCAATTAATAAATTGATTAACAAATATTTTAAATTAGATATAAGAAATGGAAATAAAATAAAATGAAATGAACATTAAATAAGTTGAACTTCGAAAATACTCACTTTTATAAAAAAAAATAACATGGTTGGGAGATTTTACATTCTAACACAATATTTTCTTTTGAAACAGCGCCTCTTATCCAAGCAATGGATCTGTAAATGTTAGAAGTAAATGCTATAACTTCAAAATACTTATAAAAATGCTAATCTCATGTTGTATTCATACGTATATGCTATTATTTTTGAACACTATGATTGATCCAAAAAACGTTAGGGAATTACCATTTATTATCATATTTATCTAATAGATTAGGGTATATTTTTGAAAAGTTTTAGTCAAAACAAAATAACGTAAAAATCTGAGACACAGTTTTTAACATAAATTACGAAAGGTACTAATTTTATTTGTATAAAATATATATTTTTAACCTTAGAAATAGCGTTATATTTTTATGTTTTTTATAATATTTCGTTTTAGTTCATTTAATAAAAAAAATAATTTTTTTCATGGCCCTTTTTCTTATGACTAAACTTTTAAAAAATTCTCGGGAATTCCCGGCATTGATAGATTTTATATTTAAAACTAAGTTCTGATTTTAAAGGAAAACTAGAGGTGCTAGAGACAAAAAGACAAAAACTGTGATCACTTATTTTTCGCAACAAATTCGATTTTTTGTACTAAAAGCTAAAATCTAATTTTGAAAGGAAACTAAAGGCGCTAGGGCCAAAAGGACAGAAAATTGTGATCACTTATATTCAGTGTTGCCAGGAGATGAGAAAAAAAGAGGCTAAATTGAACTTTAAAAAAGCCCAAAAACGGCTATATGCACAAAAATAAGACCAAAAAAATTTTTTTAATTTAGAAACTTATTTTTTCCCGTTCTCATTAGTTTTGGATATTTTTCTAAAGAAATTGTAATAAATTTATAAATAACACCCAGTAAAATGACTCAATAAAAGTCGCCCAAAAAATTCCCATACAAATTTGGGTTATATTTCATATGAAAAATTACCCAATAGTATTTCGTCATTTTTAAACTATAATTCCTTTTTAATTAAACATTTTAAAATTTTTGAATGATTTTTCCCATTAATAATTTTTTTTTTTTTTAATTATTTTTATGAATATTTTTTCTATCGTTGATAAGGTATATTAAAAATGTCAAAAATGTTAGATCACTTATACTTCTCACCAAAAATTGATTTTTTGCATAAAAAACTAAATTCTTGCTTTATAAGAAAACTAGAGGCGTTAGAAACATAAGGACAAAAATCTGTGATCACTTATATTTCTAGTGATCACAGACGCGCTAAAGCCAAAAGAACAAAAATCTTTGATCACTTAATATCTCACCAAATATCTAGTTTTTATATGAAAAATTAAATCTCAATTTATAAGGTAACTAGATGAGCTAGACCCAAAATGTTTTCAACAATTTTGGTTTTTTCTAATCGAAAATGATTTTTTATATCAAAAACTAAAATCTAATTTTAAAGGGAAACTAGAGGCGCTAGAGCCAAAGAACAAAAATCTGTGATCACTTATATTTTTCACCAATTATTTATTGTTTATATGAAAAATGAAATCTTAATTTGTAAGAAAACTATATGAGCTAGTCTAAAAATGTTTTCATCAATTTTGATTTATTTTTACACGATATGTTTCTGCTACATTTTAAATAACATCTGTGATATAGAATGTTGTAAAAAGTTTTCGAGTATATATTTTTATCGCCTTTTAGTAAGATTAATATCTTATAAACAAAATTAATCTCAATAATTTTCGTCTTTTCTTTTTCCTGCATATTTTTTTCTAACGTTCCTATTAAGAACCTTTTTTGACTTTGTGGGTCTTCGTAACTTTTCTGTTAAAAGGTTCAAAGCAATTGGATGAATGAGTCGCACTCACAGTCTATAAATTGACTTTTTCTTCGGTTATCAGGGTTCCTTTCGGTGATCAAGAACACTTTTTACTTTCTATGCCTCACCTGCATTCCTAACAATTGTTTTATATGATATAAATGTATGTGTTTTAATAATTAATAAAAACTACTTATAATTAAGAAAAAATACTTATGTTATTACAACAAAATTTAGCACATACAGGTAACTAACCCTCGATTTACGCGGTACTTCATTTACGAGATTTCTTTATAATATGAAATACGTGTTTTTATTTACGCGTTTAAAAACTAATGACAAATCATGAATTGCACAAAATAAAATAATTATTTTAAGAAAGTGTTTGAAATAGTTTAAAGTTTCTAGAAAAATATCAATGTTTTGGATAGATTAAAAATTTTTAATGAATCTACAATAAGAACAATCCAAAAAATATTTGCTACTAAAGCAGCAAAACATGTGTCCTAAATCCAAGACAATTGCGTACTTAAATTATAAAATACAATTATATTCTGAATACAACTGGATTAGAAAAATAAAAATAAACCATTAAAAATAATATGATTGAACAAAAAGCTTTAAAAAATGTTGATTGCTATTTGAAGACGATTTCTGTAAAAACAATTTTTTGAATAGCAATGACATTTTCTCGAAATTTCAAATTTCAAGGACAATCTTCATCAGATTTAATTATCACTAAATAATTTACCTTTACATTATTTTAATTTAAATCAATTGCTAATAATATTATAATTTTCATCAAGTATTTAATAAGAAATATAAAAAATTAAATAATTTTGTGTGTTTTAATTTAACGTGATTTTAAGGTAACAAAACAATATTTTTCATTTAATTAATGTTTCAGTTTACACGACATGTAAAAATGATAGTCCCAAAATAGAATTTTGTACCTGTTCTGAAGCTTGTTTTATACGTTTTCTATTTGGACGTACTTTCTCCGGTTTCTCTGTGTCGCGTAATTTTTAATTAACCGATTTTTCGACTTTTCAACTTTTTTAATTTTGAAATAGTCGACTTTTCGACTTTTTCCGATTTTTCGACTTTTTCCGAATTTTCGACTTTTTTAGACTTTTCGACTATTCTCGATTTTATACGGTATTTTCGAGATTTTTCGCCTCCTTTGACCATTTTTTGTTATTTATAAATAATTAAATATATACACCACAATCAAATATATTGATTAATTAATAGACAATCTATGCAAGGAAAGTGCTGGTTACCCACAAAAATATGTTTTTGCCGTACTATTTCCAACAGTTAGATGATGCAGTTTAAATAAAAATTGCTAAAAAACTATTCCTTTTAAATCAAGTACATTTTTTCGACTTTTCCACAATTTTCGACTTTTTCAGACTTTACGCCTTTTTCCTACTATTTTCGAATTTTCCCGACTATTTTCGACTTTTTCCGGCTTTCTTCGATTTAATACGATATTTTCGAGATTTTTCACCTATTTTGACTATTTTTTGTTATTTGTCTTAAAACAAGAATATGAAATATGTGCAATCAAATATATCAAATATATTGATTAATTAACAGACAGCAATGAAATTGCTAGTTACACACAAAAATATGTTTTCAACAGTTAAATGATGCAGTTCAAATAAAAACTGCTAAGTAACTGTTGTAAATAAAGTAAATTTCTTTTACTTTTTCCGACTATTTTTGACTTTTCGATTTTTTTTCCGACTATTTTCGACTTTTTTCTACTATTTGGAAACAAGAAAATAGATTTCTCGACAATTTTCTAACCAAAAAGTCGATTTCGACTTTCTTCAACAAAAAGTTGATTGTTCGATTGTTCGATTATTCGAAAGTCGATCTGATGAACCCTATATAGCACATATTTATTCATTTGCGAGCTATTGTAAAAAAAATTTTTTGTTTTCTATATATCTCAATGATTTTTAAGGTAATACAAGTGTTTATTTGAAAAAATATTACCATGTCCACTTTTATAATTTTCAGTTAATCGGCAACACCTAAACTTTGAGCCAATGTTTGATCCAACAACAATTTAAAAATATAATTATATAATTATCCAAAAAGTCCTGCTACAGCCTGCACGTATTTATGCCAATATTTGTATAACAAGTATAAAATCGATATTTCAAAGTCGGATTTTGGACCATCTTCCCTGGAATAGTTTGCATATTTGGCAAAATGTACTGATTTATAAATAATAAAAACCATTGCTATAGACTAGGTTCATACTAAAACAAAAGCCTTTTGAAAAAAGTTCATGTATAACTTTTTTTTTTTTTTTGCTTATAACATCGCAATAAGTCAATAGTAGGCTTAAAAATTATATGTCAAAAATTTTTACTTTTTATTGTACATGCGATCGAAGGGCGCCTGTCTAGGAAACCGTTGTAATTCAGCCAGGCCAGAGTTGGAACCATTTTCATTCAGAAGATGGCTGATTTTGTACAGTAATTTTATCACATAATGTATTAATTTTCATGCCAAAAAGTGTCATAAAGTCCATGGACATTAGGGCATTGGACGTGGGTTATTTTTCGTAAAAATTTGGGCAAAATATCCCTTTTTATTTTAGGGCAATTTTCATTTCATTTGGGTGGTTTTTGATTCTGCAATTTAATTTTTTTTTTTTTTTTTTTTTGTATTTGCTTTGGATGATTTTGCATTCAGTCACTTAGCTGGCGTTTTCTCAGTAAGTATGTACAGGTCCAAAATAGTCGAAAATTCGAAAAAATTCGAAAATGGTCGAAAAGTCGACCATTTCAAAATTGAAAAAATCAAAAAATCGGTTATTTAAAAATTGAAAAAAGTCGAAAATTCGACTTTTTGTTCCAACTATAAAACCCTAGTGCTATAATAACTTTTTTTTTCTTTAGAGGTGGCTCAAAGTGATCAAAATTTGCTAAAAAAAATATTTCTGTGAATTTTGACCGTGAATATCAGGAGTAGATCACACATTTTACTTTAAATTCATTTTATAAACTACTTCATTACTAACAGGTAATTTTTTTTTTTTATTTTCGCCATTTCAAAAAGGTAACGAAGTGTAGAATTCAAAATGTTATAAATCAAGATAAAATCTGTTGTATTAATTACTTAATGGTTGAACAAAGTAAAAACATTTCTAAAAATTTTAATTCTTTATATTTCGATCGCTTATAGCCACCTTTAAATTTTTTTTCGTTCTGTCTAAAGCTTTGTATTTCTTACTTTTTAGCCTACTCGCAAATTTCTACGGGGTGAGATGATAAAGTGTGCGTTCAAATAAAACATAACACACAAATGTTAATATAAAAGTTGACTGAATTAATTTACAATTATGAATGAAACAATATATTTAAAAACTTTTTCTATAGATTTATTACGTGTAACAATATAGAATAAATTAATGATTTTTTTTATTTTCTTTAAAGCATCCTAATTAATTCCTTTTTTTTGAACCAGCTGTCCATTTGTGTTTAGATTTTGTCAATTTTTTGGCCGCAGCATTAGTCTTTAAAAATTCTCTTTTGGCAAGGGCTCAATATCTTTCAATAGGCCGAAGCTGTGGGCAGTTTGAAGGGATGGCTTCAGTGTTACCAGTTTAGCCTTTTTAAAGCTAAATCTAGACTTTTTATTTTGCTTTTAGCCTCAAAATATTATTTTTAGCTTCTAGCTTTTTTCGAGCCTTTTTTGAATTTTAAAATTGTCTTAAAACGGATAAAATGGAAATCTTCACTATTCAACTAAAAACTAACTAATTTTATGGACTTACTAAATCAATTACTATAATATTTTTTATATGTATATTTTATTAGCCATGGAAACTATTCATGAAAATAATTAAAAACAAATCGTATAAAAGGAAAATCAATCCAAAAACTTGGAAATGTTTAATCAAAAAGGAAAAAATAGCAAAAAAATAATTTTAAAACATTGTGTCATTTCTCATATGAAGAAAATTCTAAAACTTGATATATACCCAATTTGTATGCCGTTCTATGTCTTATTTATAAATTTATTATAATATTTTTCAAAAAAATTTCAAAAACTAATGAAAAGTTTTAAATTAAAGAAAAAAACTTTTTCTGTCCTTATTTTTTGGGGCATTTAGTCTTTTTTGACCTGTTTTAAAATTCAATTTAGCCTCTTTTTTCTCACTTCCTGGCAATACTGGTTGACATTTTTCGGAACAAAATTAACATTTTGTTCACTGTTTTCTAAGTTTACTATACTTCTAAAGTACTTTTACTGTAAAGGCATGATGCCAAATCAGGCCAAAAGAATGTTGAGACTATATCTTTTCTTATAAATGGAAGCAGTCTTCTTTGTATACACTCCTTGATATAAATACCCCAATTTATTGTGCCTGACGTTACATACACAAACAAAATTATTACTGTATATTTTTCAATTGACACAGTTGTTTTCTTTTGCTTCTAAATTTAATAAATATATTGAAGTAAATACGAAATAAAAATAAAACTTAAGTAAAATTTTATTTCTCACTTAAATTTTTAATACATTCAATCATGTACTTGATTGAATTGATAAATTTTTTAATTGGAAAAAATTTTTTGTTTTTCATTTTTTACAGTTTTTAGTAATTGATATAATAATTAAAATTAAAAAAAAAAGTTTTTAATTGAAAGAATTATTTACTAATATATTTGGTGATTGGTGATTTTTTTCTGTGTACGATTCACTTCTTTCACCACAGCTGCATATAGCCAAACAAGAAACTTTTTTGGGAAATTTTGATTGTTTTTGTATGGTACACTTCTGTAAAAGTTCATTTTCTACATAAAACTTTTATCCAGAAAGCTGTGAGATGTCTGAAATGGCAAACTTTTCATCATCCATTACACAACATTTAAACTTTTTAAAACATTTTTTTTAGAAGCTTTGATCTTTTTAGCTTCAGCATTCTTCTTTACGTTCCTATCTGGTACTTTTTGCGTTCAGAACATTTGACACGTCTAGCCACTTCGCGTCTGAATATGTTTGGAAAACTTCTTAAGCATTGCTCTTTTTATTTTTTCCTGTACAAGATTTTAAATCAATTGCAAGGTCCTTAGGTTTCTTACCACCTTAGAAACTAATTGTCTGCTGACATGTAGCTTTTTAACAATTTCTTTGTAAATCCAGTTTGGATGAGTTTTAATATTCGTATTATTCTAAAATCTGGAGTATTTTTCAAAGATACATATATTGATCACAAAAAGAAAAATAAGTTATCAGCAGACAAAGTTATAAACAAAAATATGCGTTACATTTTATTCTAACGCAATCTTTATTTCTCTTTAAAATTGTAGGGTTCTTTAAACAACCTTCTATTTCTCCCAAAGACATACTTAATATATACACTCTAGGAGGAAATAAAATATACATAAATTTGGCTACTCCATCTACTTGTTGCTACACAGAAAAAAATATTAGAATATATTTTTCAATAAACTTGTTTATTACTTTTATAATAAAATTTAATTAAATTGTTCAATTGGTAATATAAAAAATAAAAATAAACAAAAGAAAAAAGTAATAAATCTTCAAACAAAAACAAAAATATTTAAAAATTCTGTACATATTTTTTTTCTATTATCAATAAATAAACATTATTAGCGGTTTCCGAATGGATTGTTTAACCCAACAGAAAATTTTGCTTGTTATTCGGGCAGTATTAATCAATCCATAATTTTGATAATTTTTTGTTTTTTATCTATTCTAGTACTATTTTAGATATTCCTGAGAAGTTACTGTCAATTACAAGGACTGTTTTCCATGCATGTTAAAACTGTTTTATGATTTTAAATTAAAAGAAGCTTGGCTCCTATTTCAGTGTTTTCTGGAAGATCACGGTACGTAGAAGTTCTTCTTTTTATTATTCTTTTATTCCCTAGATAAAAAAGGAATCATAGTTTTAAATTCTTATGTTGGAAGGCATCACCGAGCTGAACATTTTTATTCCATGGAATTTTGAAGGCATTTTAATTTAAGTTTTTTTTTTATTATTTTATCATTATATAACATATGTGCGTATGTAAATTCCATACATCACCAGTACTATATTAAAATATTTATATTTTATTCTTTTAGATATAAAAACATTAAAGTGAACTACTTTTTTTATATATTTGTAAACTATTTTATTTATACACAGAAAAAAGTCATCAATCACCAAAATAATTCATTCAATTAAAAATTGTTTAAATTTATATCTCTCACCAAAATGATTGTAAAAAGTACTAAAAACTGTAAAAAATCAAAATCTAAAAATTTTTTCTAATTAAAAAAATACTTAGAGATGATTGAATGAATTAAAAATTTAAAAGAAAGTACTGAAATTGCTTGAATATATTAAAATAAAACTTTTGTGTAAAATGAAATAACTGTGTTAATTGAAAAATATAAGGTAATAATTTTTTCTGTGTATATTTGCAATAAATAGAATAAATCATGTATGTTCTAGAAATCACTTTTTATCGAAGTGATTTCAAATCACCTAAAAGGACTTCAAAAAGGAGTAAAATAAAATAAAAAAAAAATATGAAATCACTTGATCAATTTTTTAGTGTCAATTTCAAATCAAATGTTAAATGCCTTATGTAAATAATTTATTATGTTCTTTAACTGTTTTGGTTAGAAAATTTTTGATTTTATTGAAAAACAATTAAAAAATGGCAATTCTGTGTATAAATTTTTTGTTTACTCTGGAAACGACTTCATTTTTTAATTTTTTTTTTTTTTCTAATTTAATCAATTAAACTTAATAAAATTTTTAACAAACAAATAGTAATAATTAATAATAATACTTTTTTCTTGTGTAAATATATAAAAACAAAAATAAAATATGTGAGTAAATGGCAATAAAATGAATAAAAGTAATGTGACCACTCTGTTTTGTATGTTAAATTTATATAAATTAAATTTAAATTGAAATCAAATTAAAATTAATACAATAGTATATACAATAATATATTTTGTGGAATTGTGGAATTTTTAAGTGTGTTGCTATACTATCAAGTACTAATTGGAATGACCTTTTATTAATCGGTAAAATGAAATATATAAAATGAAATAAATCTGAACTTTTCTTCTGTTTCAACAGAATTTGATAAGTCTTGCAAATAACATTTTTTAATTCGCTCATTATTTATTTTCTTGCTTTTTAAAGCAATTATTGCGAACTACGTTGCTCTTGGTATTTCAATAAAGTACTAAATAGTTTATATTACTAAAGGCCAAATATTTTATTTAAATATAAACAAAATATAAAACAGCTCCGAAAAAATTTAAATGACGTGATTTCCAGAACAACTGAAAATCACTTGCGTGATTTCAAAATTGTTCGTGATTTGAAATCACCATGATTTCAGAACAGGCCTGAATATTTGACATTTTGGTATTTACATTTAATTGGGAGAATGTTACAGAATCAGTTTATTTTTGTTTTAAGTCAATTAAAATGTTAATTGCAGCTGAAAATCACTGGCGTGATTTCAAAATTGTTCGTGATTTGAAATCACCATGATTTCAGAACAGGCCTGAATATTTGACATTTTGGTATTTACATTTAATTGAGGGAATGTTACAGAATCAGTTAATTTTTGTTTTAAGTCAATTAAAATTTTAATTGCTCCGAAAAAATTTAAATGACGTGATTTCAAAATTGTTCGTGATTTGAAATCACCATGATTTCAGAACAGTCCTGAATATTTGACATTTTGGTATTTACATTTAATTGAGGGAATGTTACAGAATCAGTTAATTTTTGTTTTAAGTCAATTAAAATGTTAATTGATCAATTATAAATGTAATTGATATAATTAAAATTTTGTTTGAAATTCAATAAAGAAATTAATTACTTCATTTAATTAATGTTATCATTTTGGTAATTAGAGCAAAATCAAACAAAAATTTAATTAATATAAGCAATTTCGTAACAAAAATTCCTTTTTATTTTTTTCTGTGTACCCTATAAACAAACACATCCACAAAAGGAAAAATATGTTATGTTGCCTTCACCACGGCAAAATTTTCAACAAGCTTTCAGAAGAGGAACATAAAATAAGGCGGCATAAAAAATTAAAATATGTTAACGGGAGGGCTAAAGCAAAATAAAAATATGCTAAATCAACATTAAAATAAATAAAAAAGAAGAAAAAAAGTTTTTATTATAAGTTTCCATTTTTTGAACAGAAAAAGCTCTATAGAGCAACTAAATATTTTTGGTGTTCAAATGTTTAAGTTGAAGGGAATATTCTGTTGTGTTTTTATTATTTAGCACAAACACTCGTAAATAAGACTAAAAGTATATTTAACTTAATAAAAATTATGATTATCACTGTTTAAGAACTCTAATGGCTGTTATTTGTGCTGAGGATTTTTTATTTTCCTTTTTTTGGGGGGGGATTTATGTAGAAGACAAATGATTGTATAATTGAATTTCAAGTAACAGATTATGGCTGACTTGACAAAATATTAGATAAATAATTAGTTACGGTTTTTATCTCTAAACATTATTTATATTGATTTTTCTTTAAGATGTTGAGTTTGCAAAGATATTTTGGGGTATTTTAGGTTAAACCTAAGACAATATAATTTACTAAGAGTATTTGAAATAACACAATGTTATTTAAAAAAGCAAATATTTTTAGATACCTGATTCTTAATAATAAATAATTAAAAATAATTCAATTATTGTTTATAAATTTGTTAAAATAAAAACCAATTAATTCAGTATTTCTTATTTCCAAGTACAAAGAATCCCTGTAGTTCTTTTCATGTTTAAACAACTAAATTAAAAATCCCCTGGAAAGAATATTTTTTTTTTTTATACATTTCTTACTTAAAAATCTTATTGACCATTTCCTTGTTTTTCATTCATCTTTATTTCTTTTAATTCCTTTAAACGGATATTTGTATTTTTTTATTTTAAACAAATCCAAGCAACAAACAACATCTCAATTGAAAAATAACAATTGAATTTTCCTTTTAATTTCCCTTTAAAGTATGTAGTAAATATTTTCCAACAGTCAACCAATAACATTTATAATTTATGTTCGTTTTTCATGCAACGTTTTATGTTTTTCTCTTCTCTTTTTTGTTGTCGTCTTGCTGCAACATTAAAAATTAAAGTCCAATTGTTGCAACACACACTTCCTGTTACTTGGTCATTGTTTGTGCTTAACAATTTTTTCTTTTTTACCTTTCAATACAAAATATAAGAAAGAAAAAATACGACAATTTTCTTTAAATAAAATTTGCTACTAAAAACTGAATCTATTTTTTTAAAGGTTTTCTTTTTATAATTTTTTTATTGTTCAATGTAATGTTGCTACTGCTGTTGCAGCAGGAAATAAACAGTAGAGGAAATCAAATTTTACAATTCAATTAAATAGTAGACTACATTTTTTTGTTTTATAGGATCTGGACAATGATTGAGAATTTATAGTTTTTGTTTTTGTGCTTGTTTATTATTTGAAAACTTTAAAAAATGTCCAGCGGGAGTTCTTTTCCAGTTTTTTTTATGTCATTTATTATGTAATTGATTTACTAAAAAAGATATTTTATATCTCGTTTATAAATTGATTTGTTAAATCACATTTGAAAATATAAATAAGTATAAAAAACAAAGCAAAGGAAACGGAAGTGTTAAATGTAAGTGAGATTTTTTGAAAGGTATAAAATAGATGTAAAAATTAATAGGATTAAAAATGAAATTTATTGTTTTTAAGGTAATAAATAGGAACTTAATAGGCAAGAATTTATTGGACTAATATTATCACATTCATTAGGTAAAGAAATATAAATTTGTAACAGAATTACTGTATATATATTCAATTTAAAATCTTTACTATAAGTCTGCGTTATAAGTCTGATCAATTAAATTAGCCTTATACTTTCTCAAGGTTCATGTGCTTTAAATTTGGCCCAAAATCATATTTTGTAATAAGACGCATTTCCGTCACGACTTTATCACTGCAAACCAAACTATCACATTCTAAAATCTAAAAACCCTCGTGTTATTATTCAAAAGCAAATACAAGAAACAAGAGTTTCACAAAAAAAAATAATAAAATGGACTTCAATTACGAAATTGTTTATATTAATTATATTTTTAATTGATTTTGCTCCAATCACCAAAATTATAATATTAATTAACTAATCATTTCGGCTTAAATTTCAATTAATGTTTTTAATCAAATTAATTAGAATTACGATTGAATGTTTGTCTAAAATTAACTAAAAAATTTTATTAATTTAATTCTATAGTTAATAAAATTTTTCCATCAATAAAAACGTATGAATTTTATTATAGTTATTTAATAAATTATTAAAAATATTTAAATAATGCAACGTAAGTGAAATTAAACAAAAGAAATAATAAAATTTCAAATTTGATTGGGGAAATTAAATATTATATATACTTTCATCTTGGCGTCTTAAACATCTTAATAAAATCATCGATAAATAAAAAAATAAAAAATCATCGTATAAATAAGATTTTTGAAACCTTTGATCTCGTTCGAATAAAGAATTTCATATAATCCTGTCAGGCCACCTTTACGACCTAGGATGGCATACCAATAAAAACATTAAATAATACACTGCCTGCCACTTGAATAAGGAATCACATTTTTTAATTTTAATTAAATATATCTCCTAAACTAAAGTTCAGAAAAAAATAATTTCTTGTTTTCTTAGTTTCCTGAAGAAATTTAAAAAAATACATATTTTGTTATACTAAAATTATGAATTTATTTAATGATATGTATTTCTGTGTTACTTTTTCGTGTGTCACTTGAATAAGGAATATTTTAAAACTAAGCGAACTGTAATTTATTTTTAAATTTTAGCTTATAAAAATGCAAATTATTATCTTCTTGAATTCAATTACTAATGAGTACTACCACCATTTTTAGAAATAACCTCAAAAATGCGATTTGGCATCGACTTGTATAATGACTCCACGTAATTTAGCGAAATTTAACTCCATGCTTCCGTTATTGCATCCTTTAAGGATTCTATCGTTTCAAATTGTTTTCCTCCTTCATAAACTTTTATTGCAAGCCAACCCCAGACATTTTCCATTGGATTCAGGTCTGGTGAATATGGGGGCCAATCCAACAGTTGAACACCATGTTGATTAATCCATCAGAGCGTTGTCGTGTTAATACGTCCAAGGTATGGGTCTAAAGAAATCATTAAATTTTGGAAATGCTTCTTCCAGAATATTTTTATAAATCGTTGCCATTTATCATTGTATTTTTGGCAAACTGTATACGTTGTGATTTGCGTTTTTTTTGCAGTTTTCGTCGGACTATGTGTGGGCACGACTTTTAAATACAGTGCACTGTTCTTAGACTGGCACTGTCTTCACTTTTTTCACGTATTTTTGATACCGACATGGCAGAATTTGATGAAATTCTAAGAATTTTTCGTCTTTCTTTTGGAGTTGTTGCCATTTTCTTCCGCCTTTCATGTTTTTTCCATATCCTTCCACGTTATTTAAATAATTGTACACAACTGTCTTTCCTCTATTAATGTTTTTGGCTATTTGGATCGGATTCTGGCCCTGAGATTTCAAAATTTCTTTTTCAGTTATTAAGAGCCTTACCACGTCCCATTTTGAATAAAAACGATTTAAAAACTATCAAGTTAAAAATTCTCTAGCCGTTTTTATTGAAACAAATTCAAATCATAGCCTTCCTGATTAATATTAAAAGAATTCCTTATTCAAGTGACAGACGAAATAGTACCACAGAAATACATGTTTTTAAATAAATGCATAATTGTAATATAACAAAGTGTGAATATTTTATATTTCTTCAGGAAACTAAAGCCAACACCTTGAAATTTGGTTGCGCAAAAAATTATATTTTTCTGAACTTTAGTTTAGGAAATATATTTAATTAAATTTAAAAAATGTGATCCCTTATTCAAGTGGCAGGCAGTGTATGACAGATATCTGTACAAATCGTCAAAAACAATCAATATGAACAGACCTTCGGCGTACATATAATCTTCCATAGTATAGCTTTCACACAAACTTGAATCTTGAAATTAAATATAACTCCCGGTGACAACGGATCTACAAAAGCATCGAAATGATTAAAAACCTCATCAAATATTTAAAATTTGTACTTATCAAATGATTATATATTAAACGCGTCTCCGAAAACTGAGCAAATATTTACAACATGTTTATATTTTAGTTTTTTAAACGATAGAATGAGCCTATATAGTTGAAAATGTTTTAAAATTCATTTAAAGTTATCTCATTTTTATATTTTTTTTATTAACAAGTTTTTCTTTTTTCTGTATATTTTTTAAAAAGCTGTCGATTTTTGTCAAAAAACTTTCAACCAATTAGAAATTTAATTACATTAATTAATGATATAATTAAATTTCAATATAAATTGAATTAATAATTTTATTAACAAATTATTTGGAATAATATTTTCTATGTTAGTTTAAATTTTATAGTGCTGGGTTTTCCACAGAATTTTATTTTATGAACCCATTTTTATTTTTTTCTATGTATGACTGGACATATATCAGTTTTGCTTGCCGGTGTAACAGCTATTGTAGAAGTTGATCTAGATGAGGAAAAAGAAGTAAGAAAAATATAGTCTTTTTCTATGCGTCACAAACATCAGCACATCGCATAATACCCCAACCACCTATGGTGGTGGTGTAGGGTATAAAATGGAATCTGTACAACATACATATGTATACTATGAGACTTTCCAGCTCTACAAAAGTGCGGACTAAGAATTCTTGGTAGGCAACTATTTTTTGATCAAAAACGGACTTATCGACGTTTCAAAAGTACAGCAATGATTAATTTAGTACAATTATAAAATAAACTTTTGAATTTATTTGAAATAAAAGTTATTCAGGCAATGTTTGGATTCTTTTGGAAATTATTTTAGAAAAGCAATTAAAATTTATTTTAAGTACAGCTAAATTTATGCATAAAAGAATCATTTAAAGTGACTTTTGGATATGAATTTATTAAGTATAACTTGACAATTTTCAGAAAAAAATAAAAACTGATTTTAATTACGAAATTGTTCATTATAATTAAAATTTTAATTGATTTTGCTCCAATCATCAAAATGATAATATTAATTAAATAGAATTAATTGATTTTTTATAAAATTTAAAGCAAAAAATTTTGTAATTAATTATTATAATGATTGAAATTTTGCCAAAAATCAATTAAAATATTTATTGGCTCAATTGTTATATTAACCGAATTCGAAAATTTTCAAAATATTTTTCCTAATATAAAAACAGAGTTTACAACTGTATTAATATAATAATTCATTTTTATTTAAAAATTACAAAATGTTTAATTACAAATACATATATATATTTCAACGTATTGGATTTATTGTGGTCAATCCAGTCATCTTATAAAGGCATCAGTTTTAGCAGGAAGTTTCAATGAAACGGAGATCCCTTTATATCTTATGAGATGATATAACTTGAGAAATATTTTATGATAGTAATGGTGCCTATTTACATGGAATTATTTCTTCAAATATGTGCTAAATTATTTAATCTAAGGCAAGAGAATTAAAACAAACTGGACTTGGATGTTGACGTTATCTTCTAAATATCATCTACAATAATCCTAAATAATTAATACCTATTATTAAACGCTCAAAGCCAATACTTACCATATAAGAAACACTAGTTCTTTGATTTCTATAATATCCAAACACCCAGATAAAGTAGTGAGAAGTAGGATTTTGTTAAAATTTTATTTAAATATGAGTTTATAACTATTTTTCTTCCCAAATTGTTTTTATTTTTATTAGAATTTTTCAAAGGCTTGTCAAATTTCTCTTATTCCCTTTATTAAATTTATAAGCTCTTAAAAAAATAATTATATAAATTAACAATTTTATTAAAATCAAATTTGAAACTAAATAACAAATTTATTAGAAAGTTATATTTAAAAATTTTTTCTGTGTATATTTCGTTTTCCATTACTCAAAATGGAAAGGTTTAATCTTTATATGAATTTTTTGTTTTTGCTTCAAAACTTCTAGTGAAATTTTTTTAATGAGAAGTTCATAAAAATCTGATATTTAGTATCAGATGTACTCTTTTTTGTTCTGATTTAGGTCTATTTTAAGAACCCGATACAGGAAAACTCTCAGACGTTAAGATTTCATTTAATACCTCATCAATTTGGAAACCGACGCTATATATAATCAAACGTAACTCTTACCATTTTCCTTGTCGAACTTAAGCGATATTTAATAGGATGAAAAATAATATGTTCACTTGGTTTTGATTCTGTAAAACAAAAAGTGCTGCTAATTCTAAGAACTGAAGGGGAAAATATGCTGATCAAGAAATATTGTAAAGTTTTGGACAGGAGAAGTTCTTAATATTTTAATACAATTAGAGCCTAAAAAGTACAATTTGTTACTTAATTTAGTACAATACTAAGAAGCCATTTATCATCCCTGCTCATGATTATTCGATATTTTTCTAATCTTTCTCGGGACCCTCAAATGAAAGAGTACCACAAATAATGGTACGGTTAACCCCTGATTGTTTCCCGTTCCACCTTTTAAAACTTGTTTTTACATAATTTCAGTAGACGGAAATGAATTGATATATTTTACATATCGTAGGGTTCCCAAAAAATTATTATTATTAACATTTTTGACTCCAATATTACGTTTTACTTACAAAATTAATCAATTAACTCTTCTAAATAAGTTAAGTAGTCCTTTATGACTTGAACTCAATTTATAACATTAAATTACTTAAACTCTACCTTAACTATTTTTACATGGTCATAATCTTTACTCTTTACTATTAAAAAAAAATATTAAAAATCTAAATTTAGTTTATCACAAACCACATTTTAATTTATATTTTTCAAAAATATAAAACACAAATATTTTGCAAAAATCTTAAATGAAATTGAAAAAAAAAATTTTGTAACAAAACAAAAATAAAATTCCCTTCAATAAATTGTAATTTCATTTTATACAACCACAAATGCCTAAAATATACAAAAATCAAATAAAAGTAATAAAGAAAATGAGAAAATAAAAAATCACAACAAACCAAAAAGAAAATCTCTACATAAACCATAAAACCAAAAATTGATTTGATGAACTACTACAACTACTGCTATGTTCATACGAGTATTAATACCAAAAAAGAAAGGATTCATTCTTACAATCACTTGGTCTGCACAAATATGAAAATGAAAATATTTACCATAAACAAGAAATAACAGAACAGACAGAAGAATCGGAGGGAAAGATATTATTTAAGTAAAAACACACGCAGAGAAAAAACATGTTTGCGGCATCATCACGTCAACAATATTATGTTTTTATAGTTATTTTTCATTGATTTAAATAATACTATGTTCACGATAACAACGTTTTTTCTTCACTTCTAAAATTTAATGGTTTCCCTTAATCAAAATTTTAATATGGTTGACTACAATGATAATATGTTTTTAAATATTTTTATCAGAAACTAAATATTATCAAAATGCAAAAATAACATTATCACAAACATTAAATGTATTTGTTTTTAAAACATATTTTGTTTTGTACAATTGTTGAATGTTTGTTTTTGGAACATGTTATGTTTTCCTCAAATATAGAATATATGTAAGTAAGCAATCAGTTTAGTTGTGAACAATGGGTGCTTATATATTTATTCAAAATTCGTGATTAAGTGCTGAATATTTGTGAAAAATAAAAGAAAATTAACTGCAAATAAAAAAAGTAAAAAATTAAGTGGCATTATAATATTAAAAGCATATACATATCATCAGTGCGCTGACAAAGAGTGCTGTATGTAATTTGTTCAAAGAAAACGTACAACTGCTGAATTAAATTCTTATGTAAATACTTACAAAGTAAATATTTAAAGTTGTAAATAATTAATGTTAATATTTATTATTTAGAATAATTTGTATAGCTAATAAAAAATACTCGTACTCAATAAACAATTAATGAAAAAAATAATAATAAACTTGTAATTTTTGATCACAATATGATGCAATAATATAACAATATAGTATAAAGGGATAATATTATAGAATAAAATCATAATATGATAAAATGGGATCATAAGTGATAAGATTGGATTATATGATAAAATGCTATCATAATATGACAAAATGAAATCATAATATGATAAAATGAAATAAAAATAGTATTAAAAAATAGAAATATGATAAAATAGTATCAATATATGATAAAATCGAATCATTACATGATGAAATTGAACCACAATATGATTTAATAAATAATGATACGGAAAATATTATTCGATGGTCAACAGAAAACAAAATGAATCCGAACCCAATGAAAACATGTGCAATAAACAATAACATTCCTTTGAATGAAAACAGTATATTAATACATAATATGGTCGTCAGATTTATATCGAATAATAGGGTTTTAGATATATATATCTGCATAATAAATTAACTTTTGACAACCATGTGAATAAACTCATTTCAAGGGTCTGTTTTGCCTTGAGGCGAATATATAGTGTTGGTTATTATTTCCCATTGAAAGTAAGAAAACTTATAGCTAATTCTCTATTAATGCCAATTATTCATGTAGAAATTTTGCAAAGCTTTGGGAAAAATAAAAAATGCTTTAATAGTAATAATAAGAATTGTTTTTGATTTAAGTGTTAGAACTCATGTTACCTTTTATGTTCTTGATTTTCTGGGTATTAGTTTTAATCATTTTGTTAATTTACGTATAATTCTGTTTTTTCCTTAAATTTATAAATTTGGTAAATCAGATTATCTTTTAAGACTTTTTACTTTTTCACATTCTACCAGAACTACAGCCCAATATGTCCGAGAATAAATATATGCATAGATCATATGTGGCTAAAGTATGTAGACTGTGGAATACTGTTAGTCCATATAATGAGAGTAAATTTTGACTAAGTACGCCGAAATTTAGGAGTATGATTTTGATGAATTTTTAATAGGTTTTATTTTAAGTAAAATTGTTACTTCGATAACTCAAACTATGAAAATTCTTAAAAATCATGCATTTAAGGAGTTAGGTTAAAGTTGAATTTATTGTGGAATAAATATTTTTTTAATAATTTATATTTAAGATAGTTTATAATTTTAATAATATTTATCATACTCGTATAATTTCTATGTAATCGTATTGGCCTTCAAGGCTTTTTGATTACTAATGAATAAAACAAACTAAAACCAAATAATTAAATAAATCAATAAATAAAATTGAATCATAATAATTATTTACAAACATACTCATTTTTAACTGTAACCATATATTCCAATCATAATATTTTGCTCTTAGATTATGTTCACCAGAACTATATTTTTTCTCTGCGTGCACAATATGGCAAAGAGTTGTAAATACTTGAACAAATTGAAATGCAGTAAAATAAATAAAATCGAATAAGAATAACTTAAAGGTATTTATTGGTTTAAATGCTTCCACAAAAAAGAGAAAAATAGGGAAAGAAGTTCAATATAACCCTTTTTTGCCTTATGAAAATATAACACTTTTTGATTTTGTAAACAATAATAACAAGAACAAAAATATCCTTAAGGATATTTGATTAGAAAGATTCATTTATACAATAAATACACGTACATACACCAACAAATGTAAACATTTTAAATAAACACATACAGATACATACATATTTATCCAGTAGTTGGTTTATCTTTGTATGTTTCAATATATGAATGTAAGCAAAGGATTTGATTTTATTCTCCGTTTATTTTTGGAAATTTGCAATAAATATCGTACCCCTTTCCTATTATGGATATTTTTCAGTTATTTTGATTGATTTGAGAAAATTCTTAAATAAACATTCACATTCTCTTAACATTTGTTATTTTGAAATTTGTTTTTCTTTACGTTTTGATTTCTAAGGCCTGTAGCCGTATGTCTGTGGGCGTTTTTGTCAAAAATCTTTGTAAATATTTATTTTGATATTTAGCATCAGCCTTGGGGCTTGTAAGTAGTCAGTTTAATTATGAAACGGATTTCAATTAAATTTAACCTTGGGTTATTATTTTGCTATGGGATATTATTTATTGTTAAGTTATTAAATAGAGGAAATATTTATACCATACAACACCATAGGTAGTTAGGGTATTATGTGTTTGTGCTGATGTTTGTAACGCATAGAAAAAAATATCCAACATCTACCATAAAATACTTTAATGACAGAAGTACGAAGCCTGTTGAAATTGGTTATGATCGGTCCATTATTTCACCTAGCCCTCATACAAATGTCCTCCTGGAATAGGGGTTTAACGATCATAAATGCCTTAAATATAGCAACATTTTAATGATATAAACCCCTCTTCCAAAAATCACTTTAACGTGCATAAATCACATACTCATGTTAATATCAGGTTTATATTCGACACAAATAAATTTTATATAAGTGAAATCATTGTGAAAAATTTTATGAGGATCGCACAATAGTGTAGGTCGGGCTTGACCGACTATATCTTTCTTACTTGTTTTTATGTTGGAATCAAGGATTTTATTTTCTTTTATATGAATAAAAACATTTACCTTATATGAGAGTTTTGCAAGAATTATTTATTGATTTATTTATTTATGATGAAGTTAAAATTATAATTATAAATATGTTTTAAATAAAATATGATTACCTAACATATTTGGTTTTCATCTCATACAGTATGTAAAAAGAATCTTATTAACATTGAAATATGAACCTCACAAGTTTTTGTAAAATTTGTGCGATATTTGAGAATTGGTATGGAATTTTATTTAAATATTTTTTCTAGTATGGAACCTCGAACTTTAGCCTTAGATCTTGAATTAGAGCCACGTTGATTATTTTCTTCTCAAATCAAATCAGTTTCAACAGGATCATCCCTCGTTGGTAATGATCTTGATGTCTTGACAACATCGAACAGACCAAAAGAATCGTCTTCTTCATTGAATATAAAATTTTGCAGATATTTTCTCCAAATCTACCATTATATTTTATTAAGTTCCACTTCAAAAATGTTTGAAACTTTTGTCGAACAGAAATAAGTTGAATTCCTTTCTCTCAAATAATAAGAATAAAGAGTGCACGCGAATTAATTAGTTCATACAATTCGAAAATGAAAACAATGGGTGAATCTTTTTGAAATTAAGTTTTTGTTAAATACTGTTATCAAATTTTAAATTTAGAAAATAATTTATTTGTTTATTTGTATTTAATAAAATATGTAATCATTTCTTAAATACCTTACATTAGAGTTTTTCTTGTGTTTTTGGTTACTGAGAATAGTGACAAATATAAAAAAATTAATGGTGCACATTTTTGCTACTGAAAAAAAATTATAACGTCACTTTTATTTGCTCCGTGTATTAAAAAGTTCAAGAGGTATTTGATGGTACTGCTAGCTAAAATACTTATTAGTGAAAAGTGTTCCTACATGCACCGTTTGAAATCATTTATTTAACGTTTAATCTTTTTATAGACAAAAACGCTGAAAATTTGATAATGATATGTCTTTAATTGACTATCGCTTCCAGCGTTACCGTTTGAGGACTTTAGTAGCCAATTACCCCTTTTTCAACCACCTGGCCATTTTTTGGCCCCTTTTTTAAAATGGAACTAAATGGCGTCTATATGCTAAATGACGTGAAACTAAGTCGTATGAGATATCTCGACCCTTTATATATTAATTCCAATGAAGAAATTGAAAATTTTGAGATTGTTTCACAATATAGTGATGTTAAAAAAAAGACGAATCTTTTTGGACCGGAGTGTGAAAATTAAAAAATTTAATGAATGCTTATATCCTAATTTATATTTTTACTTTGGCTCATAGCAGTGCCTCAGCGGAAAGTTTTCTTTTTTTTTTTTTTTTTTTGTAAATTATCACTAACGAAAAATAAAGTGTCCAACATACTTGGGAATCCATGCTTTCAGTTCTAAATTTGTTAGACGGGGACTTTTAAGACTGGAGTATGAGTGAAGACCTCGTACAAAAATACAGAAGTTTAATTAACAAAAAGAGAATTTTATGTTAACTATTTTTATGAATTAATCTTTTTTTGCAATAATAAAAATTATTATAAATAAATTATAAATAAAATTTGGTAGTTTTTCTTAAAATACAATATTTTTTACTTTTATCAAACAAACAAATTTTGAGGAATTTTTAGGTATTGAAGCACCTTTTTCAAAAAATTCTTTTCTTAGCGACTTTATTTTTTGAAATCCCTTTTTTTGGACACGTTTTAAATATTCTCAATGGTTACGCTGATGACCGATCTCTGCGAAATTTAATAGCATGATTTATACTTAAATACAAAATAATCGTGCCAAATGTTATTTCGATTTTAACCTTTTTAACGTATTTATACACGTTAATGTATTTTTCGGGAAGGGGCCTCATATGAAAACTATGGTCGAAAATGCACCCAACCTCTTGAAATTTGAATATACAAACAATGCTGAAAGAAAACATTCCTTTTCCAATTTTCATAACAATATGCGCATATTTAAAATAATTATGATCACTAAAGCAATTTACTGGGAAACATTTTGTATGGGTGCAAGGTAAAATAATGGACCGATTTGAACCATTTTTTATAAGCTTCATCCTTAAGTCTAAAAAACCGACTGTGCCAATAATATTTAAAATTGCAATATATATAAAACAAAAACAAAATTTGAATAAAAACCGGCAGGATTTTTTAAAATTTTATAAAATTTGAACTGTTGAAGCTAACAGGACAAAAATGAGATTAAGAAAATATATTGTGATATGTTTAAAATTATTATAATTTCAGAATTATTTGTTTGAAAATCTCAAGGAAATTTATGGATAAATTAGTTGAAGGACATTTTTGACTTTATAAAGTTTTTAAAAGTTAAAAACATATAATTGTACTAGAATTTCTAAATCCAATCTAGAGAATTTAAGAATTTTTGAACACGAAATGAAAAACTGAGTATACAGTCCTATCATAAAAATCTATTTCGTTTATGTGTGAACATAAAAGTTGTTATTAGTCCGGAGGACAGTGACCGGAGAGAATAAATGCGTAAAGAAATATTGTGATTCAACAATATCTGTCATGTTTAATACCGCACACAAAGAAAAAAGATATGGCTACAGCATTATCACTACAACAATATTATATTCCTATTGTTAATTTTCTAGAATTTTAATAAACCTGTGTTCATAATAACAATGTTTTTGTTTGAAATTTATCATTTGATGTTTACACTCAATAAAAATTTTAATATAGTTGACTGCAAAAGTTATATGCTTTTAAATATTTTTACCAGAAACAAAGTTTTATAAATATGCAAAATATCATTACTTCTAAAACCATTAAATATCTGAAGTTTTTTCCTTGTTTTTAAACTATATTCTGTTTTAAACCATATTAATATTATTAACAATAAAATGTTTGAAATAAATATAATAATTATCTTGTTTACAAACTTAGTGGAAAAAATCAATACTTGTTTGCTTTTAAATATATTTTATTTTAAATATTTGTTTTTCAACTTCATTGTAATTCTCATTTAGTTTATATATGAATAAATATAAATAGACAAGGTTTGGTGATGCAAATGAATATATAAATTTAATGGTACAAATTAATATAATTAATGAACAAATAATACGTAAATGATATTCTTTTTGTTACTGTTATTTTCAATAAAAAATTTATAAAAATAATTTTTTAATAATACGTTTTATTTTATATATGATAAGATGGAATAATAATATGACAAAATGAAATAATAATGTGATATGATAACAGATAATAATATTATAAAATGGAATCATAATATGACAATGTAGTGTAATAATATAATAACATAGAATAATAATATAATAACATCAAATCATAATCTAATAGAATGAGATAATGATGTAGTAAGATTGTTCAATTATTTGTAAAACTAGAATCATAACATGAACAAATCATAAAATCAAACACAATATGACAAAATGGAATCATAATAATTATTACTTATAATCATTTCTATTTTTCGCTGTGCTCATATGTTTCAATCATAATATGTTGCTCTTCAATTATGGTCACTACAATTATATTTTTTCTCTGCGTGCGAAAACTTCTCAGATAATAATGATAATGTGCAATTGTAAGAATAATTTATCATAGAACAAGCAACAAGCAATTTTTTATTGCAATGGGATCATATTTTAAGCAGACTGCAATATAAATAATCAAACTTAATACGAAAATTATATAACATTTATATGAATATTTGATCAAAAAGTGGTCCGATTTTAATAAGAATTTATTAGGAAGAGTCCTCTTACTCGATAGATTAAATAACTCCTTTAGCTTTATAGCTACTTTATAGCCTCTTTAATGAGAAGTCATACAAAAAATGTGTTAGGAATTATTTGTAGTCTCTTTTAGTCACAATATATAATTACAAACCAATTCTGCTTTCAAATTTGCATCTTTTTCTCAACTAAAGTTCTTACTAACGAGTTTAAGCATACATTCATTAAAAATAAAAAGGAAGATACATTAATCTAAGTAAAACAAAATTATTTTAACGGCTTCTTTTTTGCTCTAACACATGACCAGCTTCGAAATAACCAGACGTCTGGAAATATAATATGGCTCCAAATATTACTGTACGTACTATAGTCTAAATTATTTAATCAGGAACTTAGTTTTCTACCACTACGGACATGTCATCATCATAATGGCGTCTACATATGATTTAAAAAATATATATTAATTTAAAAATTTTTATCTATTCCCCAAATATTACATAACAAGAAAAAAACTCAGTTATAAATTTTAATAAATTATAAAAATTATGACATTTTTATGGGATTTTTTTTTAAATACACTAAAATTTTCAAGACACACGTGCTTCAACTAATAACATCATAAAACTCACACAAATTATGCATAATTATCTTTCCACCACAAAAATTATTAAAGAAAAAAAATCATATACCAGAGATTTAAAAATTCTAAACAAATTTTTTTTATTCTTTAAAATAAGACAGACGGACAGACAGTAAAAACAAACACATGTTCTTGCTACATAAGAATATACAATAAGAATTTTCTTGGAAAACCAATAAATATCTACAACGTGAATAAATAGGAAATCATTGGCGACACTTAAACACATACACTCACACATTTGGAGGTTATTATGTACAGTAAATTGGAGTCTTGTCCTCCTCCACTTGATAAAAAAACATTTAATTTGGTTACGCGTTAGTGTTACGTTATAATATTCAATATTCATAATCAGATCTGTTAAAAAAAAAAACAAAATCTTCCTTGTATTTTATGGTGTTATTAGCGTTAATTTTACCCAGTAGAACAACACAACATGTAGAAAAAGAATTCTATGATTTTAGAATATTTAATTAATTGTGATTACAAAATGTACACGCAGAGAAAAAACATGATTACAGCATTTTATATATATTCTCATTGTTAATTTTATTGAACTTTGATAACTCTGCGTTCATGATAACAATGATTTTGATTCAATTTTGTCATTTAATATTTACACTCAATAAGAATTTTAATATGATTGACTGCAAAAATTATATGTTTTGAAATATTTTTAGCAGAAACAAAATTTTGTTAATATGAAACATATCATTACTTCTACAACCATTAAATATTTGCAGTCTTTTTCCTTGCTCTTAAGCCATGTTTTGTTTTTAAACCATATTAATATTATTATTTCTATAACAATAAAATGTTACAAATAAATATAATACCTATCCTTTTACATTTGAACCACATATGATGATACAAATGAATGTAACTAATAATATGCAAATATTATAATTTTTATTAATATATGATAAGACAAAATGACAAAATGAAATAATAATATGATAAGATAAATATCCAATATGATAACATGAGGTAATAATATGATAAAATGTGATCATAATATGGCAATGTGGTATAGTAATATAACAAGATTGTTCAATTATATGTAAAACTATAATCATATCATGAAAAAACAAACCATAATATCGGATACAATATGACAAAGTGGAATCATAATAATTATTACTTATAATCATTTCTATATTTCGCTGTGATCATATGTTACAATCATAATATGTTGCTCTTAGATTAAGGTCACTCAACTATAATTTTTCTCTACGTGTAAGAATAAAAAAACTTGCTTAAGAAAATCTACAAATATTAGTAGGAAAAATTCATGTAAATATGAAATTAATGATTTGCTTTAGGAATATTAATTTATTGTGAAAAGAAATTTTGAGGAAAAATGTTAATACGTAACGTTTGTAATTACATCATATTTTTATAGCCTTTGGTGAACATATTCCTACTTGTTTAAATTAATATAAAAAGAGTTGGTAGTATTAAATTTCAAAGGGAATAATTTTATCAGAAATCATAGAATTATAATATTTTTAGCAGGAACTTTTTATGTAAAAATTATATTCATAACAGAAAACAGATCTGTAGATAATAATTCAAATCGGAGCTCTCAATTCCAAGAATCTTTAAATTCAAAGTTCAAAGGATCATTGTTCAGGAGTAGAGTATTCATTAGAAAACAATGACCAATATCTTCGGGCCAATTACCCAAGAATTGTTTGTTATTTTCTTTTCCAATTTGATGTCATTATTATTGACTTCCCGAAAATATAAAAAAATATTATTTAATCAATTTCAAATTTCTGTACTCTTCGGATTCTTATAGATTTTCTGTTCGATTTTGTATGTCTATTAGTTGAAATCAATTTCCAAAGCCGACAAATATGACAGAGATCTGTATATTCACCGAAAACATTTTTAACTTATATTTTTTAATTACATCACAATTTAATTAATATATTAAATTAATAATTAAATTTTTAATTAACTCAATGATCTACTTTATTGATTAAATAAATGTTTTCATTTCAAAAATTTTTAATTGAATGAATTATTTTGGTGATTGGTGATTTTTTTCTATGCTGGATTAATATATCGTTTAAACTTATGTAAATTTTAACATAAAAGATCGCCTATTAGATATAGTTTAGATCTCCCTGAAATTTCCTTTAGACTTTCTTTGTTACCGAAATCTGTCTAATATATTACTGAAATATGATCATCAATATGTTCGATAAGAAATTTTACTAAAGAAAATCACTTTAGATATTGTATTCATATCTCCAGAAATCGAATGTTCTTTTTGCTAAGATATAAGCAAGAACGTATAAGATAATATTGATATTGAGTTCCCAGTTCTCAGATATTTTAAGAACAGATTATTGTGAAATAATATTCACATTGCTCTTATCAACCAAATCGTTATTAAATATTAGTGAGATAAGAATATCAATATATCTATCAGAAAAGGATTCGGTAGTTTTATTATTGAAAATCAACACTCCGATTAAAAATCGGATCCAATTCTTCCAAACACTTACCTGATCTTTTTCCTATACATTCAGATCATCCATTCATTTATTGCTTTAATCGGCACATTGCCTATGTTATGTTTCGTTTTCTTCTCCTTTGCTTTTCTCATACTATACACAGAAAAAAATAAAAATGGACTTCAATTACGAATTTGTTTATATTAATTATTTTTTAATTTAGTTTGCTCCAATCACCAAAGTGATAATATTAATTTACTGAAAATAATTGATTTTGGTTTAAATTTCAATTATTTATTTATTTTTTTTTTTTTTTTTTTTTTTTTTTTTGAATCAAATTAATTAGAAATATGATTGAATGTTTGCCTAAAATCAACCAAAAATTTTATTGATTTAATTATACGGTTAATTAAATCCTTCCATCAATAAAAATTAATGAATTTTATTATAGTTATTTAGTAAATTATTAAAAATTTATTAAATTTTTATTAATACAATGTAATGTAAAATTAAACGAAAGAAATAATAAAACTTAAAATTTTATAGGGTGAAGTGAAACTTGGTACATGGTTTTATCTAGGAATCTAAAACATCCTGTTAAAAATAAATGAAAGAAATAATAAAACTTCAAGTTTGATTGGGGGAAATGAAACTTAGTTCATAATTTTATCTTGGCGTCTTAAGCATCTTGTTAAATCACCGATAATCGTTCCAATAAAGATTTTCATATAATCCTATCAGAGCGCCTTTACGACCTAGGATGACATACCAATAAAAACATTAAAGAATTAATTAATAATTAATAAGTTAATTAATATTATCATTTCGGTGATTGGAGCAAAAATTAATTAAAAATATAATTAGTATAAACAATTTCGTAATTGAAGTCAATTTTTATTTTTTTCTTTGTAGTCTGAATAAACTCGTTGATAATAACAAAGAGTGTTATAAAAAACATTGATGACACTCGTGATATGCTACAGTGTTTTTAACATTTTCTGCCCAGATTTAAATAAAAATATTTTTATTTTTATATCCTTTTTAAGACAATTTTAAGAATAAAAAAAGGCTACAAAAACTGCCCAGATTTAAATAAAAATATTTTTATTTTTATATCCTTTTTAAGACAATTTTAAGAATAAAAAAAGGCTACAAAAACTAAAACGAAAATTTTGAAGCTAAAAGCAAAATAAAAATACTCGATTTAACCTTAAAAGGGCTAAACTTTAGAAGGCAATTTTAGCATTTACTGAACACTTCCTTCACTATATACAAAACGTGTACGTTGAAAACCAATTTTTCATTGTTCAATAATGCCAAAGAATCGGGTCATTTGAACAAATGTAATGGGGAACATAAGAATTCTAAAAGGTCAACAATGCAGATATACTGAGAAAACATAGCCAATATTTTTGAGACAACTCAATTACGAAAAGCTTTCTCACAACATCACTCAGAAATTTTCGAATAAGCAAATTCATTTTGATACCACATTTCCATTGATCATTAGGTTAGATGGACAGCTGTTAATAATGTAAAATAGACAGCTCACTCGGGTGCTCTTGGTCCCGTTGTGTTATCCTGGTGGATCATGTGAATCTGTTTTCACATGTCCGAAAATAGTTTCGAATCGAACCAACCTGACGCACGAATAAAAGATCTGATCCGTTTGACATCAATTGCAGAGAGATCAGATATGTAGACTCCCAAATTCTGTAGTACTTATATTCGCAAGAGCAGGACAGTGACAAAGAACTATTTCTTCCTCCTCCTCGTTAAAGCAATTTCTGCAATAGTCGTTAAAAGAGAGTCCTAGTCTCCTAGCAATTAAATGTACGTTAATATTGGCTACAAGTGTTCGTAGCTGACGCCTTAACAATCCCAGAATGAAGCTCGAACGTTTCTGATCGTACTGGGGCCATATCTGTCTCGAGATAGAACATGTGGACTCGTTTGCCAATCTTTGTTGAGCTATTCTAGATAAATAACAGATCTGCAAGATGAGAGCGGTATACCAACTAGTTGGTCCGTTTCGTCACATTGAAGAAAGGAATCAGTTCTAGCTAGTTCATCCGCAAAAATATTTCCACAGATACTTAAGTGACCCCTTACCCAGATCAACTCTAGGTTTGAATGCCTCGCCAACTCAGTTGAAGATGTCATGTACCAGCTTGTATGTCGAATAGATACCCTAATGAGACTTAAACTCGGGTTGACTATCGGCACAAATATGAATATCCACTACGAATACCCTATAGTACATTAGCCAATTTACCGCTCTTCTAATGGCCGAGATCTCTGCTTGAGAAGCAGTGCAGTGATCCAGCAATTTAAAGGTAATATTCCTTCAGAAGATTTGTATCCTTCAGTATAAACCTCAATTGATCCGACTTTTATAGTGGGATTGGCTGAAATTGAAACTGAGAAGCCTCTGTCCAGAAAGGGTTTGGGAATACAATAGTCAATATTATCAGGGATGTCATCCGAAATTCCCAAAATGGTCGCATGGCCACAGCTCCCACTGTTCCATGCTCCTAAGGTACTGAGCCTAGTCGCCGACATGATGGTCATTCCCTTGATCATTTCTTTTGTATACTGCTCGACTTTCAATCTGGTATCTTTTAACTTTCAACAAAAATGAGAGTACGATATTTGCAGAGAAACGAGAGAGATGGGCGTTATCGAATTTTAAACCTTTTAAATCCACAGGGCTATACGGAATTATTCAATGCTGCCTAAAACAATTATTATACTCTTCCAGTTGCCAATGCTGTCATCATTATCACTTAAGGGTGATCAAGCTGTACTTCTTTTTTGCCTTCAAGTGTTTTGTGTTTCACTCCCGCATTGGATTAATGTTATGGACTTAGCATAACTGTATCGCCTTATGGTTCTTCGAGGTTTTGCATTAACTACATGGTTTTAATTTGAGATCTAAAAAATTCCATGTAGATATCTGGTGGAGTACCAAACAAAACTCAATTTGGATAGTGAATAGGGGTCGAATTTCGGAGACTCCGGCTTCCTGCGCGAAGGCGTGGGTCGAAGGCAGTTTCCGGAGGAGGTTTCTTAGGCATTTTGCCGTAATTTGTGATGGCAATATGGATTATTCCTCGGCTAAATAATTCCTCTTCAGTGGTATAAACTTAAAAATCAAACAAACAAAGTGTTCTGTATATACAAGGCTGGTGGGAAATTCGTACAATTGCCAAATTATTATATATCTACCTTATTTTTCCTAAAAATAATGGAAAAGTTAATAGACTGGTATATTATATCTTTTAATATATCCAATCCACTGCTTTTAGTTCTTTCGTTTTTCCGCTCATATGAAAAGACTAGACGAACTGGAATGGATGCAGCAAGAACTAAATGTAATCTCTAACATGCTAAAGGATAGAAAGCTTAATCCGACTATTCATGTATATTTCACAAGGATGCCAGGGAAAGATTAGAACGTGGGTAGTATCATAAGTCACCGCCTATAGGAATCTATAACCGGACTCAGAGATTATTTACCGGATAATATAATACATCCTGGAAAATCTGAAAAGAAATCAATGAAAATCACCAAAAGTATTGTCTGCATTTGATCAACTTTAAAGTGATATAAGATAAAATTTCTTGAGAATATCATATTATAACGATCTCTCACCTACTAGAATTTTACTATTTAATTTATAATCTCTGTTAGTTTTGAACATAATCAATAAATATTTTAATTAATGTAAAATAATAGTTAAATCAAAAAGGTATTTTATTTAATTAAAAAAATTAATTTAATATTATTTTTTTTTTTAATTTATATTATTTATTTATTTAACAAAATCAAATAAAATGTTAATTAAAGTAAACAAATTTTTAATTAAAATCAATTTTTAAATATTTTCTGACAAATAAACTAAAATCTATTTTTTAATACTATAATCTAAAAACATTACTTCAAAAGCTAGTTTTGCTTTTCCCAATTATTGCCACTATTAACTTTCTATCTTTTCCAAGTTGCTGTCAAAACTTCCAAAAGTGCCAAACAACAACAGAATGAAAAAACAACAAAATACCAATAAAAACACTTTTTAACAAAACAATTGAAAATCAATTGAAATTTCTACATACAAAAAATGCTACCAACTCCTGCCATTTTTTCATGAGAAGTTAACCACTTGTACTGTAGTCCTTTGAAAACGAAATGGGCTGACGTTTGGCAAAAAAAAAGAGAAGGAAGCTATTGGGGGGATAGAAGAAAAGAATTGTCTTTGTTTTGTTGAGTTTTATTTTTTGCAATTTTTGCACCATTTATAAAATTGTCAAGGGAATTTATATTGTTATTTTTTATCCTTTCAGTTTTTTACTCCACCATCTTGTCAGACTATAATTTAAGCTGCGTTAAACGAAGAGATGAGGAGTTAGGCGAATAAGAAAGCATGTCTTATATGTAAACAATAACAGCGACAACAAAATGTAAACAATACTAAAAGCTTTAGCAAATTTCCTTGCTAGTCCTTGGCATCAAACATACAATGATAATACTTATTGGGTTTATATTTTATTGTGGGTATAGAGGCAGAAAGAGTGGGAAAAGTTCAGGAATGTGTTATAAATAAAGAACCGATATGTATTTTTGTTAAATGTATCGAAGTTATAAGTGGGAAGTTAAACACTTTGTGTTTAATATCATAAGTGTTGGGGCAGGATAAGAGAAAGGCAGGAGAAAAAAATAACAATAAATATATTTATCCTCAAGATGTATTGATTTGTCTTAAAAGCATAGATATGGGAAATTTAAGAATATTTCTTTTTTTAGTTTTTTTTTAAGTTCAATATTATTCTCAAAACAATTTTTATTAGTTTCGCTTTTGTACTTCTGTCTACAATTACTAAGTAATATAAATGATCGGGCGTTGGTTTTCAGCAAGGATAACATATGTATTTAATGGTGTGTTTATGCCTGAGACATTTAAATTTAAATATTAAAGAATATATTGCATAGAATGAAAATTGTTTATTTAGAAAAGATAATTGAAGAGGGATAAAGCCATATTTCTGAAAGCCAGAAAAAGTCATTTATGTATTTCAGAACTAAATTACAGATACGTGCCAAGAATTTAAAATTAAAAACTAATTCTTCCTGATTAATTATCTCTTTCTGCAATAATTATTTAATTTTTCTCTTAATAGACAAATTTCAAAATACATCAGACGATTCAGAAAAGCATTTCTTAATCAAACTCATGAAAACCAGACATTTAACAAAAAAAAACTTCTGACTAATTAAAACCTTTTAAATTTCAATAAATCTAACTAAAATTAACAGCAGGTGGAAATTACTTGCCGTTGTAAAAAAATCTTTTCAAATTTATATTAAATTCTTAAAATTAGATAAAAATCACAAAATTTCGGTATTAACAATACTCCTATAAAGTTATAAATCAACAGGTGTTTCTTCTATTTGTTGTTTTCTACTTTAGATCTTTTTAAAAGTTTTCATTAAAGATCTTTTTATTTTGTACCTTATTTTACAGCGCCACAAAAGTATGCATTTAAGATCTTTTTTTTCTCTTTCTTTTATATCGCCTTTAAGGGCTTTATAAATTTTAGGGTAATTCTTTTTATTGCATTTTTCTTTATTTTATGTTTGTTTTTTTTTTTATTTTATTTTTATTTCAACAATTCGTTTATTTATATTTGTTTTAAGTCAGAGACAATGTTTCCAGGCAATAAAATCATAAAAAAATTAAAATTTTATTTAACTCTTTTTTTCCTAAATATTTTTAATATGTTTTCGAAGCAACATAAGATTTTTATAATTTTTTTTAGATAAGCATTATAATATTTTCATATTTATATGAAATATGAGAAGAAATTTATCTTGATATAAATATTTTTGGAAATTTAAAATATTTACGGCTAGAAAATTTTATGAGTAGAAAAATTTTAGTTAAGGAAATTTATTAAAAGTAAAGCATTAAATTCTAGGAAAACAGATAGGAGGCAAAGGTTCCGTAGGTTACTTCACAATCGTAGTAACCAAAAGTATGTTTTATTTTCTTTAAATTAAAAACAGAAATATTTGTCGCCAATTTTATACATCTATGTATGTACCCAAGATTTGTACAAATTGAAATTTGCTAAATAAAAATACAAAGACAATAACTGCAATTTTTGCGATTTTCAAAAAGTCCATAAAATTTTTCATTAAATCTATTTCGGGTGCACCTTCGATTTTATAGTGTTAATTAACAAAAATAAAATTCTCGAAGTAATTTGTATTATTGTATATAAACTGCGAATGCTCCAATCTTCTCGCTCCAATCTTCTAACTTTTGAGACTATCTAATACATTGACTATTTAGGGAATATCAACGGGATATAGTGAAAGATATACATAATTACCCTGTTTTAATATTTGTATTTAGTTGAGGGGCACACGGGACCCGTACAAAAAAAAAATCCGTTTGTTTAATAAAGATTGAGAATTTTATTCAAAAATTAATAAAATATTTAGGATCAGCTCGTGACAACTTACCGCTTCACTGAACTTGTGTTAGTATTTCCACCAAAAATGGTGAAAATTTTTAAATTATTTCTATGACAAACATTATATAAAAACTTAAATAATGTCGGATCAGTTAAACCAAATTATTTTTGTTTTTATTATTTTAAATCAAGGATTTTGTTTAAACTTCTTTAACTGACCTTTTAATAGGCTGAAAAAAACGTTGATCTTTTTTTAACAAATTTAAATTTTACTTTACATATTTTTCTCTCTAAATTCTTCTCTTTACGCAGAGAAAAAATACAGTTGTAGTAACCATAATCTAAGGGTAACATATTATAATTGACATATATGATCACAGCGAAAAATATAAATGATTATAAGTAATAATTTTTATAAAGTCATGTTATGTCCGATTTTATGGATTGTTTTTTCATGTTATGATTCTAGTTTTACATATAACAATGTTACTACATCATTATCCTATTGTATCGGATTATGATTTGATTTTATTATATTACTATTATATTGTATTATTGTGGTATAATAATTGTCATATTATTATTCCATCTTATCATATATTAGAATAAAACGTATTAATAAAAAATTATTGTTTTTATAAATTTTTTATTGAAAATAATGGAAAATAGTGTGCATTAGCAAAAAAAAACATATATATTTATAAATGTGTTTTTGTTGATATGTTTTTTTTAACTAAACTCTTTAATGGTAGCTATTCAATATCTTATATTGCTTGAGTCACACCTAGTATAACCAAACGTTATCTATTTATATTTATTCATATATAAACTAAATGAGAATTACAATGAAGTTGGAAAATAAACATTAAAGTCAAAATATATTTGAAAACAAACAAGTATTGAATTTTTCCACTAAATTTGTGAAAAGGATAAGAAGTATTATATTTATTTTAATCACTTTAATATTAAGGGAATAATAGTAATAATAATATTAACAACAACAATAATAATAATAATAATAATAATAATAATAATAATAATAATGGTCTAATAACAAGGAAAAAGACTGCAAATATGGTTGTAAAAGTAATGATATTTTTCATATTAACAAAATTTTGTTTCCGGTAAAAATATTTAAAACCATATAATTTTTGCAGTCAATCATATTAACATTTTTATTGAGTGTTAACATTAAATGACAAAATTTCAACAAAAGCATTATTATCATGAACACAGAGTTATTAAAATTCAAGAAAATTAACAATGAGAACATAATATTGTTGTGCTGATAATGCTGTAAACATGTTTTTTCTCTGCGTGTTGCATTTATAATATTTTTCTTTATAATTCCAATAATAACAATTTTTTTGTGTTGATCTCTACTAATTAAAAATGCATATTTATTTTATTTATTTTGAATTTAAATTCATAACAAAATTTTATTAAACAATTCGTTTTCCCTTATTAACCCTAATCAGTGTTAATTTAATGTTATGAGAGGGAACTTTGGTTTTATATTCCAAAAAAAAAAATTACATTTCTTTTGTTTCTGTTAAATTTTTAATCTAGAAATGAATACACGTTAATTAGCGCGAAAATGATCATAAATTTTGAAAATATTTTGAATAAAATAAAACATGTTCTTTTTTTAGTTAGTGGATAATAACAATAGAAGCAACAGGTAAAAAAATAAACAGAAACATAACTTCTAACAAAAACATTGACTTTAGTATGCAACAGATGATACCAGGCAGTATAAATACACGAATAAAACATAAAACTTATGACAATATATGGTGCAGGGAATTTGAATAGGGGCAGGTGTTATTTTACAACTGTAAAAAGCAGATTGTATAAGTTTAAAAATATTTTATTACTGCTCTTAAACAAATCTTCCTCACTATACCAATTTAATTCGTTTATGGTTATACACTAGTAATTTTTTAATACGTCTTACACACCGTCAACTAAATATTACAAACATTTTATAAACTATGTATTATAAACTATTTTAAAGAACCCTTTTTTCAATTCCTAGAAATTAAAGAACAAAAAATTATGATTACATAACAATAAAAGTCATATAACTAAACACAATAATCTAAAATTTCATAAATGTTTTATGGTTTCTTAAATAAAAAAAAAAAACGAAAATATATAAACATTATTTAAACTCGTACTTAGCGAAGAATTTTATTGAATGTGACTGGCGCCTTAGTTTAGAATAGAATAGCTGAATTTATAAATGACCCTTATAATGGTAATAATTACAAAAGATATTCCTTTGTTTCATAGAATTTCAAATCAACCATATTATTGGTAATAATCATTTGTTTTGTAGTTATAGACAGTGAAATAGATTTTTTTATGATTTTTATTAAATGTTATTGGTTTTAATGCTCTTTTGTATTTATGAAAAAGGATACTTTTAATTTATATGCTAATTGATTTTTTTCTTTATATTCTTTTATTGAAAAAAAATTTGATAATTTATGGTTAAATTTTTAGAATTGTGGATATATTTTTTGTGTTTGAATTTGGTTTTGTGATCTTGTTTAAATATTTTTTATTTACGTGTACAATGCTTATATCTTAAAATTAATAGCTGTGTTCGCGTAGCTGGTATTTTGTGAAAATTATCACAAAATGTTGCTGGAGGTTACCAAATCGCGTCCGTTTACTTTAAAAATCTTGCAATTGAGAGAAAGAAAGAGAAAAAAGTTTACAGTTCATTGATTGTTTATAAACAAAAACCTGAAAATGTTAATACGCGAGAACTTTTTTAACATTTCTCAATTTGAGATTAAATTGTTTTTTACTCTCTCAAAAAACTTGATGGATAAATCTTGCTGGAAAGTACGTGAACACATAGTTTTTAGAATTTCTGCTAGTTTCTCTGTCCATAAAGTTTTAGTTTATTTCAGACTTGAGATAAAATCTTTTAAAAATGGTTATATTAATCAATTATTTACACAGCCACAAAGCAAATTCTTAATAGGAAGCTTTTACATAAGATCAAGACCTATCAATTTAACTTGCAAATCTTTAAGTATTTTATAGATGTTTTTATCGGTATAAAATTTTGTGTATATTCTAATGTAAATAAAAATCATACTTCCAAATTTCGTCCTACTTCAACTCATAAACTGCAAAAAGTTTGATTTTTCGCTAACTAAAAAAAACTATAAGCATAAGGATCTGCTAACTTACCAAATTTTTACCTATATTTAAAGAATGGGCTTAGACAAAATGCGAGTTTGAAAAATATTTGGGAGCTCGTAACTTTTACAAATAAAGACCAATATTAACTTTGATGAAATTACTAAGTTATATTTTACCGCTTTACAGACACATATCGCTCATTTACTTTAAGAATGTCATAACTATACAATATTACACACTATACAAATATACACATTATACCAAGATTTATCTTCTATAAAAATATAGTGCACATATCTTTTATGATCACCGATTGAGAAAATAATATGTCATTAATTATTCTATTAAGGTAAATGGCATTTGAAAACTTTGAACGCAATTTTTATAAAACTAGTTCTTCTTGAGTTATGACGTTCTTGAAGTAAATGAACTCCACTAGTGCATAGTAAATAACGTGTTTAACTGTCAAAGTTTTGTGTACGAGTCTTTTATATTTAATGGAGGATCACGATTTTGTTATAATCACGTAATCTGTTGTGTATTACTTACAGTGTTGCCAGGAGATAAGAAAAAAAGGAAGCTAAATTGTTTTCATACAAAATAATAATTCTGTCTACAGTTGAGTTACCCAGCATAAAAGGAACTTCCAAGTGAAAAAAGATTTGGAATTTCCTTCGTGCTGAAAAAAAAAACCGTAGAGACAATGATTTTAACTCATATTTTTCATTCTTTTTTATGATTCCTATGCATTGTTTCTGAGGTTGTGCCCTTTAAGGAATTATTATGTTATTTTTAGGAAGTAAAATTTATTAAAATGTTTAAAAGCAATAACAATTTAGATTATAGTTTATACAAAATCCTATAAGCAAAAAAAATAGTTATTAGAAATTAATACTTGAACTTTATTGCTAGATAGTTTTTCATGAGAGAAGTAATAAGTTTTGAGACAGTTTTCTACTTTAAAATCTTCTGAAGGACAAATAGCAAATAATTATAAAAAATAAAAATAGAATAAGTAAGGTTATATTCCCACCAACAACAAAAAAATTTTCATTGGAATACAAATTTACTATATAGATCACCCTTTTTTCCTTCCATTTACAGTTCATACTCTCCCCAAAACAATCCTTCTTATCCGTCAAATGTGAAATTTAATAAACTTAAAATTTTTTTCTTTAGACATGCTATTGCTATTTATTTTGATGGGGCTATAACTCGACCTAGGTCTAAAGGTCTTATATTCACCCCAAATATGAAAATTTAAAAAAAAGAACTCCTTCAAAACTTTAAGATTTATGCTGTCCATACACTGATGGACGAACATATTTAGATCGTCTTAGATTTTCACGAGGACTAAGAATATACATAAATACTTTATGGAGTTTTAGATGTTTATTTCGTTATGTTACAAACGGATTGATAAACTCAAAAAGATAAATTGTATATTTGCTTATTAAAGCTATTTTTAGATTTGAAAAATCTCGCGTGGCATTTTTTTCTAGCCTGATGAACTTGAAATTTCTTTCAAAATTTCACCATATTCGACCAATGCTAGAGTGCAACTTTCCATCAAATAAAAATTTCTTTATTATCCACTCTTGAAGTCCTTTCTTTTGAAATATTATAAGTGAAAAAACATATTTTTTGTTAATTAAGTTTTGAGAAAAAAGTGAAAAAATACCAAAAAAATTCAACACATTATTTTGGAATGTATTGAAATGTTTAGGATGTTTTCCTATATAAATCGAAAATTCCAAATTTAAACTCAAATATCTTTTTACCATATGAGATATCATAAGTAAGTAAACATATTTTTTTTTTTTTTTTCATTTCATCAAGCTCTTTAGGATAACAAACATTATTATTATGTAAACCGTGAAATCGCCATGGAGATCTGTAAACATGATGAAGAATATTATTTGCTTTATTTGTTTTTCTGAGCAGGTTAAATTTTTATTTTATACAAAATTATTACCATAAAATTATTTGAGATAAAAATTTTATAAAATTCTAAAATTTTCTAATAATTTGCTACTCTGGAAGACAATTTCTCTTACAGCTGCCTCCTTATTATCTCTTCTAAAATCTAACAAGATGTCCAGCAATTAGTAGGCCACCTTGTTAATTTTTGCTATGGTTATAACATTAAGAAATCAAATTCTACATAAAGTCAGTAATAAATTCTACGATAAATGATCTTCAGACACAAGACAAAACCATAACAACGTTTTTAAGAAAAAAAAAAAAAGGACACAGTAGTAATAATAGTTAGCTGCTGCAAATCAAGTTATCAAAACAGAAGCCCCTAATAAATTAAAAAAAGGAATCAAATAAAAATGACAAATACCTAAATAAAAATATAAAAAGTCCAAAACGCAATATTGCATTTTGAACATAAGAAAATGCAGCTGCCTAAGAGTTTTAATTAAAAAGGATCCTCATTACAAGTTGTTTAAATGAAGAAGAACAAGGAGAAAAGTTACAGCGCGCCAAAATAATTTAGATGTTAAATTGTTGGAAAAAGTTACTTTTCCTTGATTATGACTGTAGACCATAAAACACAAAATGACAATAAAAAAGGGACCTCCTACTTCCAAAAAGGCAAGCCGCCAGCCAAACAAAAACAAAATAACAACAAACAAACTGATCATGCTAACACTGTAGACTTTTGACTGGAAATTAAAAAAGAAAAAATCAAAAATGAAATTTAAAATTGAGCAGTTAGTTATTTGTGCAACTTGCCCCTGAGCTAAAGTGAGCAACAAGACAACAATCTACATTAGCAACAACAGCAGGAGGTCCTTGTCATATGAAAACAACAACATTATCTTCATCATTTTCAACAGTAGAAAATGACATCAACCTGAAAATTTGTGCTCTTTATTTCCAGCTCGAAGACAAATAAAAGACAATCAACAGCATGACATTGAGATTTCTACACATTATGTTCTTTTCTGCAGTGATCTTTTTTCTTTAAATTTGTTTTGTTTTTGCAAATCCTCCTTATAATTGATTTGTTACTTGGGCATATCCACCCTTGTTAGCATTAAACGAACAATAAAACATGACAAATCATTTTAACAATAAACTTCTTCCAAAAATAGTATTCTAAAGAATCTTTCTACAAAAAAAATAGATCCTTTTATCTGTCTTTGCTCTGAAGAAGAAATAAAATGTACTTTGTCACCGTCTTTAAACAACCACTGATCGTCCATGAAAAGTACAATTTTGGCCAACCCCACACACCTTAAAGTAAATCACCTTCTATAAAATTTGCCATAATCATGGTAAATTGTCCTTTTTAGTGCTTTTCATCTTTGAAAACAAAAAGAGAAAATTCTCTTTGTCCCCAGGATTATGTATATCTCTTTTTTGTTTGTTATCTTATATTGTTGTAATTGATGTAATAATGATCTTTTATATTTTTTCTATAATTTTTTAAGGCGGTTTTTTATTTTCATTAATTTGGATTTATTTTTAAGAAATTTCAATACTATTGTATCCTTATACATTTGTTTCCATCGTTAACATTTGTCTGCATATTGTCTTTTATTCCAGATTTGTTAAGAAATATTTGATGTCTTTATTATTTAACAAATTTTATTTAAACTAAACTGTGCAGATGTTTGTTTAAAAATGTTATTATTTTCCCTTAAAAAATAAAGAAAATAAAATCAATCTTGTTAGTATTAAAAACAAGATTTTTAGGAAAAATATTAACAAACATTGAGCCAAAAAAAAATTATGTCATCAGACATAATTTCCTTTATGAAATTATAATAAGAAAGCTGCATTTAATAATTCTAAGAAGTACATATTTATCAATAAATTCAATAGCTCTTTTATTTTATTTGCCAAAACTCTAGCTAGAAACTGGGAACCAAAGAATACAAAGAATGGAAGGCTTGTAAAAAAACAAATACTAATATATATATATATATATATATATATATATATATATATATATATATATATATATATATATATTGGAACATATTTATAATTAGATTTTTTTTTAATCAGCACATTTTTAAATATTTTTCAATTGGTATCATTTTGGATTTCTTTAATTTTAATAATACCTTTATAATAATTTATAACAATTATAATATTAGCTATTTTGAAAACGTATACCTTTTTTAAATTTGTACATTTTTTCTTTTTTAATTTTTTTTGAAAATGTATATTTAAATTTTTTTTAAAAATTGATTTTTTTTACTTGGTACGTTTTTGAAAAAACTGCATTTTTTTTTTAATTTTAAAAAGTATACTACTCGCATTTGAAAATTTAACATTTTTCAAAATTTATGTTAATATTAGTGCATTTTGAAAATTGGAACTTTTTTCAAATTTTTTAAATTTATACATACTTATATGATAACTGATATTCTTTTTAAAATTTTGAATTTTTTTATGTATACTTTTTCTGTAAATTTATTGTTTTTACACCTTTGACAAAATTTTATGTTTTTGGAATTTTTTTCAAAAATATCAAAAAGTACCAACACCTTTTAAAAATTGGCCTTTTTTGAAAATGTTAAAAATAATACTTTTTTTTATCGAGTTTTTTATTAATATTTTTTTTTTTTTTTTTTTGAAAATTGAACTTATTTTGAAAGTGTGTATGTACTTTTTTTATTTATTTATTATTTTTTTTTTTTTTTTGAAAATTGATTTTTTTTTTAATATTGGAACTTTTTTGAAAATTTCTAGTTTTATGAAAATTGGGACTTTTTGAAATAGTCTTACTTTTGGTCAAAAATTAAATTTAAACTTTTTTGTACATTTCGGCAGTATATAATAATGGGTGGTTCAAGTAGAAATACTTTTTTCAATAGCCTTTTTTTGACAGAGCACGTGTGAGTCGTGTCATGCTGTCATGTTATTTTTGCTTAGTATTGTTTGGCATTTGATAATGGAAAGACTTACGCCTGAACAACGTTTACAAATCGTTCAACTTTATTACGAAAATTCACGTTCTGTGAGGAATGTGTTTCGTGCACTTCGCTCAATTTATGGTTAACATAATCGGCCTACTGAGCGTACTATTCGCAACACCATCACCCATTTTGAGACCCAGCATTCATTATTGGATAATATTTGACCGACTAGACCACGTGCAGCACGCTGTGAAGAAAATATAGCGGCCGTCGCTGAGAGTGTACACGAAAACCGTAGAGAGTCGATTCGGCGCCGTTCGCAGCAACTCGGACTGACGTATGGAATGACTTGGCGCATTTTACGTCGAGATCTTAAATTGAAAGCGTACAAAATACAGCTTGTGCAACAACTGAAGCCGCTCGACCTTCCCAAGCGACATCGCTTCGCTCTATGGGCTCTTGAAAAGTTCCAAGAAGATCCGACGTTTTCGAGGCAAATTTTGTTCAGCGATGAGGCCCATTTCTGGCTCAATTGGTATGTAAACAGACAAAATTGCCGCATTTGGGATGAAGAGCAATCTGAAGAGATTCAAGAACTGCCACTTCATCCAGAAAAAACAACGGTTTGGTGTGGTTTGTGGGCCGGTGGAATCTTCGGTCCATATTTCTTTAAAAATGATGCCGGTGCAAACGTAACCATCAATGGCGACCGTTATCGTGCCATGATAACCGACTATTTGATGCCTTAAATTGAAGCTCGTGATCTCGGCGACATTTGGTTTCAGCAAGACAGCGCCACTTCCCACACATCGCATCAATCACCAATCATCGATTGGCCACCAAGATCGTGTGATATCACACCAGTCGAAATGCTCGAACGAGTCATCGAAAATTGGACTCAACGGATGGACCATCTGCGGCCAACATTTGATAGATATAATCTTCAAAAAATAAATGCCAAAGAATGTTCTTTCAAATAATAATAAACATTCCCCATTAAATTTGAATTTTCTGTGTTTTTTTCTTTAAAAAAAGTAGGGAACCTCGAAATGGATCACGCTTTATATATATATATATATATATATATATATATATATATATATATATATATATAAATATATGATTTTTTGAAATTCAGGTTAATTCTAAAAAATTTAATTTTAAAAAAATACTTTGAAAAATAGTACCTACTATTAAAAAAATAGTTTTTTACTGAACTATACGAGCAGAGAAAAAGTATGGTTACGGCATTGTCACTACAACAATATTATGTTCTCATTGTTAATTTTCATTAATTTTAATAATACTGTGTTCATGATAACAATGTTTTTGTTTCAGTTTTATCATTCAATGTTTACATTCAATCAAAATTTTAATATAGTTGACTAGAAAAATTTTATGTTTTTGAATATTTTTACCAGAAACAAAATTTTATTAATATAAAAAATATCATTATTTCTATAACCAATAAATATTATCAATCTTTTTCCTTGTTCTTAAATCATATTTTGTTTTCAAACCATATTAATATTATTATTCCCATAACAATAAAATGTTACAAATAAATATGCTTTTTAGAAATATGGTTGAAAAACTTTTTTGTTTTTGAATATATTTTATTTTTAACGTTTGTTTTCCACCTTCATTATAATTCTTATTTAGTTTATACATGAATCAATATAAGTAGACTAGGTTTTGTTAGATTGGGTGTTATTCAAGCAACATAAGATATTGATTAATTACAAGGATTGTCATTCGAACAGAAATTATTCGATTATTCTAGGAACAAATTTTTTATTCTTGTCGAATGAACAAAATTTTTTAATTTAGAATAAAAAATTATTCAGGCAATTTTTAAATTATTATTGTACACAAATGTCTTTTTGAAATTATATGTTTAAATTCTTTTTTTTTTTTTTTTTTTTTGACAAAACACTGTCGAAAATAATTGAAAATTTTGTTATGATATATAAATTTGTAAGCCAAGTGTTTATAGATTTCGGGTTAAGGAAAAAATTAGAATAGCTTTTTTAAAGATTTAATGAACATCTTAAAGTTAGATTTAACGGAAGACGTATAAGTTATTCTTAAATTATGGAAAATTTTCAGCTTATATACATCTTTTTAAATATTCAACGAACAGTGAAATAAAAGTATATGCAAATGCTTTATTATTGAGATTTTTTCATTTATTATTTATTTCAAAAATGATTTGATGTGATTTGATTAGTGATGTAGAAATAACCAAAGATTCTGAAATGTATGACGATGGTTTGTTAACTGCACTCAATTCATCAATTAATAATATAAAATAATAATATAAAAAATTTTTAAAATATATTTTAACAATATTGAGGATTATTGACTTTATTTAGAAGAATCTAAAAATAAGAGAAAAACTTGATTTCCTTTTAATCTTATACTTACTGTATTGCAACCATCAATAGATTTTCTACACAACTGCTATTATTAAAAAAAAAACAATAATCGTTTTAGAGCAAAAAAGTTTAATTATATAATTTGTATGTAATTTGAAAATGGTCTTAATTTTTGTATATTTTTTTGTTCTATGTTAATAAATTGATATTTTTGAATTTGAATTTATGTTAATAAAACCAAAAACTGATTTAAAAAGCACAAGTTTTTGCATTTTTAAACTTGTAATTAATTATTTGTGCTATATATTTTATTCCTTATTCGTTCGATTAATCGAAGCAAATTCAAATTTTATTCAATCACACAAATAATTAAAAAACTTATGAAATTTTATTCGATCAACTTCAATGACGAATAATTGACAACCCTATTAACTACTATTAAAGGATTTAGTTAATAAAAAAAATCTTGTTTTATCTTGCACAACTTATGAATGTAGAATGTAGTGTAGAATATGGCTTCCAAACCACTTCAGTCTACTACGCTGAAACTCTACGCAATGACAGAGTATGTGTTCCACTGTCTCTAGCTCCTCCACATCATCGCACGTCCTGCAAAAGCCTGACGTGAAGGTGTCCTACTTACCGGTCATATTCCCTATAGCGAGATGACCGGCAATCATACCAACAATGCCCCTTAAATTCCCACGACTCATGTCCAAAAGATGAATCGAATCTGCTGGTTTAAGACTAGGCCATAACACTCTAGATACCCTGCAGTCCATTCTAATCCTCCAAGCATGGTTCGTTCTTCCTAGAGTCCATTCCCTTATGGCCATGAAATATGACCCAATTGGAATCCTAACCGATAAATCCACAAAAGACCTGTCCAGCCCTTACGAGCTAGCTCATCGGCTATTTCATTGCCGAGAATATAGCAGTGACCAGGAACCCAGAGTCTTATTCTGTAGGCATCCATTAGCCTTCTAAATTCTCTCCTACACTCAAGCATCAATCTGGACCTGACACAATAACTTGTCATTACCATTAGTGCTGCCTGACTATCCACATAGATAGTCACCTCAGTGTCCCTCTCAACATTCTCCTCCAGTAATCCTAGGGCGTTGTAAATACCTAGAATTTCTGCCTTGAAGACCCTGCTACTATCAGGCAATTTAAAAGATCGTTTGATATCTGTTCCCATGAAGTAAACACCCGCCCCTGTGCCTACTTCCATCTTCGAGCCATCTGTGAAGATAGCGCACCCTCCATGGAGCTTTTCTGCTCCAGTCCATAGGTCCCTACTAGGGATTTCAATAACAGGAGTAGTCTCGAAGTCAATTATAGTACCTACATAATCCGTTTGGGCGACTAAGGATAATGTTCGACTATCAAACTTGACTTCATTAAGTATGCTAACATGCCCCGCTGTGAAGCTCCCTATTAATTCCAATTCCTTCAGTCTAAATAAGCTCCGCACAGCCATTCCCTTCACGAACTCCTTAATTGGAAGAAGGTGGAGAATGATGTCCAGTGCTGCCTGAGGTGTACTTCTCATGGCACCCGTAATGCCAATTGAAATACATCTCTGAATTTTAGAAAGAAGGTTCCTATACGTCCCTTTTCTCAACGCCTCCCGCCATGCCGAACGTCCATAAGTGAGTATGGGTCTCACAACCGATGTGTATATCCAATATACAATTACCGGTTTTAGACACCAGTTCTTCCCTATGGAGTTCCTGCATGCGTAGTAGGCATTAAGCCCCTTCCTGGCTAGATTATGGTTTCTACAACTATATTTTTTTTCCCTGCGTGTAAGTATAAAACTTTCCAGCTTTATTTCAAATAATAGTTTTTATTTTCTTAGTATTTCTCTCCTTTAAAACTCTTCATTATTCCTAGAATAACTGTTTTAAAATAAATCTTTTCAAACCCCTAAAGATTTATTTAAACAACAGCAAATGCCTGACAAAAATATTCTAAAGTAAATTTGCAGCTTTTTTATCGCCTATCTTTTATCTTTTTGGAAAAATTACTTCTGCCGCTGTGTCCAGTAGAATATAGGTTATACAATAGAATTTTCAATATGTCACCATGTTTCGGACAGTTTCATTTCTATTACTTTTTTGCATTTCTATAAAAATGTGAATGTCGGTGTTTTAAAGTAACCTTTTTGTTAAGATACCTGCTGTTTAACATATTAACACCAGGACTAATTCTATTAACTGTTAATTTTGCTGCTCTTTGTTTTGTATTGCAAAAATTAAATCCACCAGTAGTTGTCTACTACTGAGTAAGATTTCTTTATTTTTTAAAGAAAATTCCAACAGCGAAACAGATGAACATTTTTGATAGTGCTGGAGAAACTTTTCAAAATTAAAATTTAACAGATGATTACTATTTTTTAATGTATATTTTCATTTATTTTAAATTTAAAACAAAACGCATGATATATAAAAAATAAATGAAGGTGGAGTATTGACATATTTGGAATTTTTATACCCTGAAGGTTCTGAAACTAATTGTCATTTTGATAAATATAAAATTTAGGTAAACTTTATCATGATATGTATTGTAAATATTTACAATTTATATTTTCTTTACACCAGAAGTCTTTAAAATTTCCTCTAAGTAGTACCATGGTATCTAAAAATTAAATCAAGCTTCAAATATGTAAAGACTAAAAAATAAACCTGGCATAAGTTATTCAAAATAAACGCTTTTTTCACTAAAACTTAAGACACTCCAAAATAATTCTTTACAACATTAGCCAATTACTTTCTATCGCTAATCTACCGTCAAATCAGTGATGACAGATGGAGGAAATTTTCCCTTTTTGAGGGAATTTTTAACGAAAATTTAAATGAAAGACAAAAAAGAAAGGAATTTAAATTTGGCGACATAAAGGGAATTTTTAAAATGTTAATTTTTTTTTCTCTATAAATAGGAACAGAATAGGAAAAATTAAATATTATCGTTCACATTTATATTTGATGGAAACCCTAATTTGCCGAATGGATTTTCTCAATAATTACGGACTTTCGATTTTTTTATCGTTTAAAAATCTTACTCTCTGTACTTACTAGTCGTGTTTAAAATATTTTTTGTAGTTTTGTATTGAAACAAAAGCTACATTTTTTTTTAAATTTTTTGAATCATAACTGCAATTTTAAGGAGAAGGGACATTTTTTTTAATGCAGAAAAAAAGGGATTTTTTTTACAAAACAGAGTGATTTTTCATGTATTGTATATAGCATCACTGCGTCAAATTTAATGTTAAACAATCTGTAACTTCTAATTGGTTAGTTGTACAATTTTAAATTTGGAAGGAGGGCCCCCACATACCCTTTAGTAGAGGAGTTATAAGGTTTCGAAATAGGGTACCTCTGACATAGGAAATTTTTCATCGGTTGCCAAATTTTTGTTCCTTATGCGATTTCAAATATTCTTATATCTTCTTAATGCTCCCGATAAGGTCTATGCATGCTTCAATGTGCTATTTATCTCCTTTAGTTTTCAAATTATTTGCATTTGAAATTTAAACTACCTTAATTTTACAAAATCTTGGTCCAGTTTTTTCCAATATATATATCCCAATATTTTTTGGTCCGATTTTGTACATTTTTTACCCAAAATTATCTATCGAATGAAAAAACTAGAAATTGATATCTCTTCTAAGTACAAAAATAAACGATTTTGAAATTGAAAATTGCAATGACTTTTTGTGTTTTTTTCTTTCAAATAAAATTGTATTTAAGAACATATAATGATTTAACAATTTTCTTAAATATATCTTCACAGAGATAACTTTAGAATTAAAAACAATCATTTTTATTTTAGCCCATATATTCTAAAATCCCAAAGACTAGTTCTGCAAACCAAATGCAATTTCGAAAACTTTTTTGTGTTCCAAAGTGTTTGCCAATGGGTTTTTCCAAACCTGCAATATATCTCAAAAATGTAATTCCACATTTATTGCATTACCGCTCCTGAAGCGTATATGGGGTCTCTCTTCTAAACTTAAAATGGTGCAATTCTCTGCTAGACCTGTGTAAAATTTTATGTAAATACAACTAGCCGAATGGAAGTTACAGATTTATTTACAAAAAATTTGGATTCTCCCCCACTGTGCAATATTAAACATTTTTCTCAAATTTTTTTTTCACAATTTTTGCTACTCACTTTCCTAAAAATGACCTGCTGTTTAACACATTAGCACTATGACAAAAATAACTAACGGTCGAAACAATTGGAAATTTGTACAGAGCAAAATTATTTATATCCAATCCTCTATTAAGAAACAGCTGTAAAATTCTCAGAAAAGATGCCGCATGGATTTTATAACTTTTTGAAGAATTTTTTGATCTATACAAGATTTAATATGACACCATAGATAAGAAGCCAGCATGAAATTTTAATTTTATACTACATAATGAGCAGATCACTTTAGGAAAAATATTTAAATTACAATACATGTTTTAAGTTGCTGTAGATATTTGAAGAATATTTTTCTCATAGCAAAATTTTCTATTTTAAACCTTTCATAATAATATCCAATTAATGGAATTTACGTATTTAAATGATTAAAATGAACTGAACTGTTAGTTAATTATCTGTTTTAAAAAGTTTTAATATTTTCGACATCGATTTCTTATAGCATATTTTGCATTTTATAGCCTATTTTTAAGTATATTTTTGGTTTAGTATTTTGTAAAATGTTCATAGAAAGTCCTTATATTAAATCATATTTAAGTAATTTGAATATTTTTTGATATTTTTGAGTGAATAATTATATAACTTAAAATATAATAAGAGAAAATAATAACTTAGGAGCACATTTCCGATTTTAAGAGCATTTTTAATGTACATAAAACACCTATTTTAGAACATATTTTTGGTATTTCTTCCTTAAGCAAATTCACGATGTTTCAGTTTTACCGCTATCAAAATCAACAAGCCACGTATGAATCGAGTTATTCCTAAGAGAAAATGTAATTGTTAATTAAATAAAATCCTTAGATCAGGCGCGATATATTTTTCTCTAAATAAAGCTTCTATATTTTATACATAGATTTGGAACTATACCAATTTTAATATTCCAAATATCCTTATACAGATTCGCAAACGCTTAATCTGAACACAGCAACTTTATTTGCCCAAACCTATATTCACCTATATTCGACCTAATCATAAGTAAGAAAATAGAAAAAAGAATAGACGTATTTTAATTAAGCGAAAGCTTTCAATTTAAATTAACTTTACTCCGTGGCCCATTAAGTATTTGTAAGGACAAAAACTTCGCCTATCTTTTTCTTGTTTATTTTTGGGGTAAGACGTATATTGTGATATCCTTTAATTTGAAGCTATTACCCTTCAGATGTCCTCCTTCAGGTTATGGAACCATTCTGTGACATATCTCTGAGATCTCACAATTCCTGGGATTGTCCCCAAAGTATGTGTCCTTGTAGAGTCAGTCAGTCAACACTTTCTCCTCTTCATCTAAATAGCTTAGGGAATAATCATTATAAGCTCCGATATCGACAGTGCCTCAAGGATTGTTACCAAAAATTAGCCGATACTTCTGAAACTTGGAACAAGATTTATAATTCTATAAACTAAATATTGTCTTGATACTAACATTTACATATCAAGGGCTTATATTCAATAAGGGCTATCTGCAGATTTCTAAAAATATTTTTTTGACGTCAAACACTTTGTTTTTGTGTCCTTTATCAGTGGAAAGAAGAATTAATTCTGACTCATTTTTTTCATTTTTATTTTGCATTTGCAAATGCGCTTCGTTATAAATCCTCCTCCTAAAAATTGTAAAAATGATAATATAAGCATTACTGCAGCGAATTGGGAGGGGGACCACAGATATCCTTCGGGAGCGGAACTATGGGGGCTCAAAGAAGGATACCTCTGACATAAAAAACTTTTAAACGTTTGCCAATATTTTTCATTCCTTATTCGATTGCAAATATTTCTACTTAAAGCCTTTAATAAGGCCTATAAAAATGTACTTACTTGTACTATTTATCTCTTATAGTTTTCGAGTTATTGCATTTGAAATTTTAACTACCTTAATTTTGCAAGTTCTTAGTCAAGTTTTCTTTTAATATATACGCCAGTATTTCTGACCAATTAGTTTTTTTTCTAACTGCTTAAAGAACGAAATTTTCTATTGAATAAAAAATATTTTATGTCGATGTCTTAATCGAGGCCAACAATAAATGATTTTGAAATTGCAAAAGTGTCTACACTCTTTTTTTCTCTAAAATGTGATTTCCTTTAACAACGTATAATAATTTTAAATTTTTCTGAAAAATATCTTCACAAGGATGATTTTAAAATAGAAAACACCCTACCAAATTTGACCTATCGTATACGAAAGTTTTGACATTTGTCTATATGTTCTAAGATCCAAAACATGAATCTGCAAACAGAATGCAGTTTCGGAACTTATAACGTGTTCTTAAAAGTTTTCAATCGCTATCTCTGGGACATCGGAAAAAGTTAGGAATCTCATTTTTGAAATTTTCGACGTTTTTTGGAAATTTTGGGTTTTCTTTTACATATAATGAAGAATTATGTCAGCTGGGTAACATAATTTGTTTGAAAATAATCGAGTTCATTCTTTGTCTGATTTTTGGAATTAAAGCAAAGTTTTTGTATAAAATTGGATTTTGAAGAAAACGAATAAGAAAGAAAAAATTGGCAAACGTTTTAAAATGAGTTTTCGTAGCTACGCTACTGAGGGATATGTGGAGTGCCCCTTCCAGGTTGTGCACTCCTATGCTACACCTATGTGAAATTTTATGTAAATCCAATCAGCCGATTACAAGTTACAGATTTATTTCCAAAAAATTTTCAATTCTGCTAAGAAAGAGTTTCTTTCGCAAATAGTAAATAACTTATGCTATTGCATTTTTGGAAGCTTTAAGTAATTAAGTAAGTAATCTATTGCTTTCATCAGTTGTTATTGAACATTTTACGTTGGAATATAATTTTTATTAAGAAAAAATAGGTTATCTGCCTGTTTTTATTTGATTCACAGAGGATTTTAATGTTGAACTCTATAAACAGAAATAAGAAATTTAATACAATTTTAATCAGTTCAAAATTTTTTACAGAAATTGCTTTTGCAATTTTTATTATTATTATTTATAATTTTAATTATAAACACATTTTCATTCTTTTTAATGCTCATACCGATTATTTTACAGCTGCAATCGCTGAAGATTGTCCTACTAACCACCAAACTTCATTTATCTCTTGATTTGTAAGATTTATAAATTAAATATTTTGTAAATTTTTTTTAAAAAATTAGCTTTTACGCCTTTTCGATAAACAAAAAGGGCCATCTCAACATTTTTTAACACACATTAATAATATACGAAGAATAAAAAGGCTACCCTCCATAACGAATAATGGGGCTTAGGAGATTTATTTTTATGTGGAATTAAAAAATTATGAAAAATATGTAAAAGAAACAGTTTTTATGCCTTCCGGAACATTGGGGGATTTGCAGATAGCTCTTACTGAATTAAGATTTATGCACTTTTCAGCATCTGCACAAACGCATAATACCTTCGACATCTGTGATGGTATAGGGTATAAAAAATAAAATTTTTTTAGTTGATGAAATTAAATTTTCATTCTTAATTTGAAGGTTGATAAGAAAGTATTCCCGTAATTTTAGGACTTTTGGTGTAACAGTATTTTAGTTATACGATAACTAGTAATTTCTTTATATGTGGGATACTATTCTCCCTATTCCTATCCATTCCATTTTTATCTCAATTGCAAATGATAAGGAAGTTATTTCCTCAAAATAAAAAAAAAATAATATTTTCCTTGTTTGTTCCTATCGGAAAATAAAATAGTCTATTTTAATTCTGGATAATACTTTGAAAATTTGAAGAAAGTCGGTTCAGAGGTTTAACTGTCTGTACAACAATCAAACATAACTCATTTCTTATATACAGATAGGTTAAAATTTAAATTTTTAAATGAAATATTCAAAATCCAGACATGATGTGGACTTAGTAGAACTCTGTTTATATCTTAGATTTTACATGGAAAACAAGGCATGTAACATATAATCAGTGTTGCCAGTTTAGCCTTTTTAAAGCTAAATCTAGTTTTTTATTTTTTTAGCCTTTTTTATTATTATTAAAATTGCCTTAAAAAGACTACAATGTTAATATTTCAATAACAAAATAATTTTGTATTTTCTATTACTAATTTTATTTTTACAAAATCATCCATTTAATCATTTTTGTGTACTAATTCGCAAAAAATAAATAAAAAATCGAGATTATTTATGTTTAACTAAAACTTTCGCTTGCGGCGCTTCAATTGTTTTTAATTATTTATATTTTAACTCAGATGGCAACGGGAGTCAAAGAAAACATTTTCCGGTAGATATAAACCCATTGATAGAAAAAATAGAAAAATTGCAGTCAAAAGATTTTCTAAAATCTAATTTCACTTTAATTCTTTAATAACAGTATACTTATGATAACGACATTTTATCATTAATTTTGGATAACTACATGCTTTCCCATTATAAATTATATATGAATTACTGTCATCTTTTTAAATTGTAATCGATTGGACTTAACTGGCTTCAAGACAATCAATAAATAAACAAATAAATAAATAAAATAATATGCTAATTTGCATGAAAATCGGAGTAACAAGAAAGGAACTACCTTGAAAAGAAATGTTTAATTTTTTAGATTATTTTTATATTTACCTCACATAAAATGATTTATATTTTACCACAGATGGCAGAGTGTCAAAAAAATTATTTTTTAGATAGATATAAACCCATTTATAGGTAGAGTACAAAAATTAAGGCCAAACGTTTTTCCAAAAAAAAATTGTACGGATCTAAGTCAATTTGAGGCGAATTTTTATATTTTCAAAATTCTGACTTGACTACATTTTTTTTTTTGATTAATATATTAAACTATGTAACGCAGTGGTGATGAATTTCATAAAAAGAAATATCGAGATATATTGTCGAATAAAGATATATCTTATAAACTAATTCAGTATCTGAATATAACGACAGAATGATTTTGAGGGATAAGATAATAATTAAAAATATCCAAATACTTTTAAATTAAAATCTTTTAATAAGTTTTGGACCAATTTAAACAGAGACGAATTTGTAGAATCCTATTTACAAAACTTCAAGTTAAATTAGAATATAATACCCGATTAACAAATTCGGAAAGTTCCAACATTGAGTTTTTAAACTCATGATAAAGAAGTCCTTCAGAAGTGCTCCAAAAGTGCATAAATGAATCCAAATATTGGACGTATATAAAGAATATAATAAATTATTCTTTTGAAATAATAATATAGGATATATAGTAATTTTTGGAAAAATTATAAAATTTTAAATATTGTTGATATTTTTTTTCGCATACGTTATTATTGGTAATTATTTTGTAATAAACTTCATTAGCCACAGAAAATATTTGTGAATATAATCAAAAAATCTCATAAAAGGGAAAAAATACCCAAAAAATAGGAAATTATTAATCAAAAAGGCATTATAATTCAAAAATGATGAAAAATCTCGTCAAAACATTGGGTAAATTTTCATATGAAATTTGTATAAATTTGTATGGCAAGTTTTTACTTGATCATTTTACTAGCAGCCGTTCTATGTTTTATTTATAAATTCATTACAATATCTTTAAAAAGTACCAAAAACTAATGAAAACAACAAAATAAATAAGTTAAAAAAATATTAGCATTTTAGCTTTATTTTTTGGGGCATTTAGCCTTCTGTTACCTTTCTTAAAGTTCAATTTAGCCTCTTTTTTTTCCATCACCTGGCAACACTGCATATAAATCAAAAAGCTGTAATAAATTTCGCTAGAAGAAAGGCTCTTTGGTATAAGAATTAGATTAATTTAATAGTATAGAAGCGCATTTAAAATGAATATTCATACTCCTAATGATAATTATTATCGATCGTTAGATAATGGGAGAACATAATATGATAGGAGATTATTACATTAGAAAACTCAAAATTCGCACGCAAAGAAAAAATATAGTGACATTGTTAATAATAATCATTATTAATTTTCTTGAATTTTAATAGCTCTGTGTTCATGATAACAATGTTTTTGTTTAAATTTTATCATTTAATGTTTACACTCAAGAAAGATGTTAATATGGTTGACTGTAAAAATTATATAGTTTTTAAATATTTTTACCAGAAACAAAATTTTTTTAATATAATAAATAATAATTAATGAACATATTCTTTTTATTTATTATATTTTTTTCTCTATTGTTTTCAATAAAAATTTTATAAAAATAATTTTTTATTAATACGTTTTATTTTAATATATAATAAAATGGAATAATATGACAAATTAAAATAATAATAACATGATAAGATTGGATAACTATATAATAACATAGGATAATAATATGATCAAATGAAATAATAATATGACAATGTGGTATAATAATATAATAATTTGATAGAATGGGATAATGTTGTAGTAATATTGTTCAACTATATGTAAAACTAGAATCATAACATGAAAAAACAAATCATAAAATAGGACACAATATGACAAAATGGAATCATAATAATTATTTTTTATTTTATTTTTTTATATTATTACTTATAATCATTTCTCTTTTTCGCTGTGATCAATTATAATATGTTGCTCTTAGATTATGGTCACTACAACTATATTTTTTTTTCTGTGTGAGTGAGTGAAAATCAAAACATGTTACCTAATTATACTCTTTGAACATCTTAATCAAATGAACATTGAGTTAAAAAATAAACAATTACTTACTTCCATAGGTAGCATTTTTTAAGTCAGAACACATTTTAATTTTTTGGTTATTTTTCTCAAAAAATATATCGAAAAATAGTATCCGATCATTGACCATGGGAATATAAGAGCTAAGAGAAACAACTGAACACTTTAAAAGAAAATAAAATATTCCTTTCATAGCATAAAATACTTTTGTTAGAAAAGGAAATCGAAAAGCTAAATGTATTTAGTCTGATATTGAACTTATAGCCAGATTACTGACGCGTTTGAAAACATTAAAGATCAGTACAAAAGAACGGAAAAATTAAGAAAATCCATAAAGAATTTTTGAGAGCTTTTTCAATTAAAGCTAAAGCTGCAAAATGATTTCTGAATATACAGGTGACATTTAACAAAGAATTACAATTTCCCGGACTTTTTGATTTCCCGGGATAGTGGGAAAAATTTTTCAATTCCGGGATTAAAAACTATAATTATCACTACTTTCATTAGTTGAACAATTGAAATAGCATATGAATCTTTGCATTAGCAGATTTAAAACAGGAATATAAATGTACTAAGAAAAGGAATTAATCAACTCGAATTAAAACAGACATGACGTATATGTCGTGAAAGAGTTTTGTGGATATCGACAAAATATATAGCAATTAAAAAACGTATCTAAAATTATGAAGCAGGATATTTTACGGTTACTTAGTTGTTGATATTTTTCTGAAATTTTTTGTCTTTAATATTAATGAAGTAGTTCGTAGTTCGTGAATTTTCCAAAAAAGTTTAAGTGGATAAACAAAAATAAAATTATTAATGCCCGTATTCTCTATCTCAATTTTACGTTACCTCTGTAGACGGAAACCAGTCACAAATGGTATTCTCTGTGTCGAAACATTTTTTTCGTCAACATTACGTGATTTAGGTCAATGATATGCGTTGCTTTCAAATAGGATATTGCCAATATTAAAAACAATGTGAATTGAAAAAAATACTCTATTTCTTTTTGCTATAATTTTACTTTTTTGAATATGAAAATATTTTCTACAAAAAAATTACAATTAAAAACAAACAAAATAAAATAAAATAGAAAAACGTTTATTTCTTATATTATTTATTGTGAACATGTTTGCACGGTTTTCGTAAAACAAAAAAAAAATATTATGGACACATCAAAACAAATGTCGCATTTTCATTATTAGTTTTCTTTGGTTAAAAGAAGCTAGAATGAAACAATGTTTTTTACACATTTAATGGATGTAAAATGTATAAATTACACTGTGCGACAAATGGTAAGGGTCAGTGAGCATATCTCGAGCAAATTTTTGAAATTCATACCTTCACTTAATTGTGAATAAAAGCGAAACGCGTCCATCGATTTTCATGATCTATGTCTCATTTTGTTTAAAGGTTATGTGACTTTACGTGAAAGTAATAGGACTTGACACTTTTTTTACCGTTTTGGATTTTTTACGAATTAAAAATAAAAAAATTCAATTTTTTAGGCAAAAAATTGTTTTTTTTTTCATACATTTATTTATAACTGCGAAACTGTTGCTTATGTGGCGAAACGTTGTATGAATAGATTAAAGGAATTGTAATTCCTAATTTTTTTAAATTTGTTACAGCAAAATCGGACTGGTGGTTCTCGAGTTATGTCAAAAAAAACCACCAAAGGTCACAATTTCCCCTATATGATAGTTACTAACTTCAAATCGATATATCTCGATTCCTAGACGTGACCCAGCGAAACGCCGGGACACGTATAACTTCTTTTTTACCGATATAACATTTCCCGTTGGTTTCATCCCATCCCGATTTTGACTGTCGCATAGTGTTATTTGATAATAAAAACTAGATGTTTGGTCAACTAACCATATAAATTTGTTGTAGCCATTTCAAGATTATTTGATGAAATATAGGTAAATAACTAACCATATTGAAATTTGTGTTTGTTTTATTAAGCTTTATGTATGTTATGTCTTCCAAGGATAGGAAGGAAAATGCTAGAAAAGTTTAAAATGTTTCTTTGCATGTTTTTTATTTATTTTTTATTTTATTTTATCTAAATTGTCAATTATGTACTTGTTTGAGGACTACAAATACTTTTACGACTTACAAGAAATAATTGATAAACCTTACACTTTACAGTGAGATTAAAATCCTTCCTAAAAATAACTTTGATTCACATATATACATAATGGTCATCTTAAAATTATTTCAGTAAATCTGGATTTGGCCTTTTTTTAATTTGGTTCCCACACAGTGTTTTTCTGGAACGATTTCTCGACACGATTTTTATAATAGTTTTTACCATAAATTAATCTATGGTTTTTACTAATAACTAACATATTATTATTTGTTTTGTTATTACCAAAACGGCAGGAAAATAGTAAATGACTGTTTTGGCATTTCAATCGACTAATATTGACTTTTGTAAATATTAAATTGTCATTATCATAGACAGAAACCCAAACAGTCGCTAGTTACGTAGACAACAAGAAAATAAAAACTCAATAGTATTTTAGTCGGAAAACGACTAAAATCGACAAACAGAATTGGGGCATAACACATTTTTATCATATTTTTAAAAAGTTAAAAAAAATTGGTAAATTAATTTTTACTTAATTATCGTTTAATGTACATATCATTTATATTGGTGGGGGAAAAATTAAGATTTGCTTTGGGATTATCAACATAAATTGCAATATAGTATCCTGTTCCAATTGTCGTAGGATATTTGGCCAAGATTTTATAAGTGATGAACCCTTTCATAATTTTAGGTACGTTTAAATGTAGCTCGCAAAAAGAAATTCTATCAGTTGTCAATTAAATTTCCTTACAATATCCCTTATAAGACATTCAGACGATCTTATACATAATAGAGAATATTTTCTGTTTTATGATTTGTCGGACTCACTACTTACTTTTTTCTTGACTTTCTTTAGCTATGTTCACATTCGGCAAATATTTAATCAAAATTGGGTGACCACTAGTTTTACATCAAAATTGTTTGCCGTTGTTTGATTTTGCAAATGTTTTGTAATCTGTGATTTACGATAAATAAAAAACATTTTTCAAATTGAAAGAAGAAATTAAGATTTATTTTATTTAGTGGTTACGTCTTTTTCGTCAAATATTTGACTAGTCTGAACATAGCTTTAATGTTTTGTAAAATTTATATGAGACAAATTCGGCATGTCCATATTAGTGATAAATTTATAACGTATTGTATATTTAAAATATCTACAAAATACTTTCTATTAGTTATTATTTTTCACATGCTCGTTTTTAGTCCTGACATTTTATTAAGATATCATTGTCATTAAAATATAGTTCCTAGTTAGATTTTTAGCTTAATTTTCTTAAAAAATAAAATACTGAAATATATAATTTTTTATTAAAGTTCAATCAGCTTCCTTCCATCTAAATGCTTTTAAAATTCCCTGGAATCCCGGACAAAATTCCCAAGAAAGGGGGACATGAATGCAATTAACTAAATAGTGTTAAGACAGCTTAAATTTCAATAACCAAAAAGTATTAAATATAAAATATTTTAAATTCGAATAGCAGTTTTAAAAAATTAATAAATAAAGTAGTGATCGATTTTAAATTTGCAAAATTGCGCCTAAAGGAATAATCTTTAGACTTTGGATTGCACTAGCATCTAGTAATTTTAAAATTCCAAACTTTCATAAGAAAGTGCTAGTGTTCTATTATCGACATTTTTATATGAATCGTTAAAAAAAAACAATTAAACATTTTTAAATCAATTCCTCCAAAAGAAATTTAATATTTTTCCTTAAATACCCAATTAACATAAAAATTGTTAATGTACTATTTTTTAACAACAAAATGATTCATTATTTTAATTAATATTGAGTCATAGATATTTAATATTATTACAATATAAATATCCTTGAATTGAAACTTTTCATTATAATCAAACCATTAAAAAAAACAACAATACAAAACCTACATCCTTAAGTGCTTTTTAAATTTTATACAATGTATATTGTTACTTCCTTTTCTTATTTGCGTCCTTTATCCTGCAGTATACACTTTTTTAATTTTTTTTTTCTTTAAATCTTTTATTATTCATTAATGTATCGATAACAGCCGTGTGTATTGAATTCATTATTAACGCTAGATTAATTAATATTCCCTTTATAATATACATATTTATAAGAATAAAACGTCAGATAATAGCGCAGGATATTTAAGAATATCAAAATACAAAAACCAAAAGATGATTCATAAACATTCAACAACAAAGCAATCAGCCTATCAGGAATGTAGTCAGAAGAAAAAAAATAAATTAAAAACATAAAATGAAATTTTTTCGCCAATTGCTTTTTTTTATTACAAATTAAATTAATTGATGTAGAAATATTTTCAGCTGTCGAAAATTTCATTGATTTCAATGAAGTTGAAGAATAATATTTAAAAGGAATATTTTTGTTATTTAAATTATTTTAAAATACTAGATAAAGTTTCGTAATAATTAAAATATCAGATAGATTCGTTGTGACTACTTAAATTGTCATCAATCGTTTGAATAATTTACTTCAACAATTTTTTAATAGTTGTGTTAACAAATATTTTATTTAAACTTAATATATACTCGTTTTGCTAGGTATCTCTTTATCGATATTTAGTTGTCACAATTAAATTTCTGTTGCTCAATGATTTGGCGGCATCTTTTAACATGTAACAATAATCCATTTAAATAATTTACCTAAAAGTGTCGTGTTGTATGAAACTTAAATTTCATACTGGTTTTTTATTTATTGTGTCATATTAAATCTGGCATAAATTTTTCAAAGTTATAAAACCAATGTGTCAATTTTCCTAAGAATTTTCCAGGAGTCTCTTAATAGAGAGCTGAACAGTATTAATTATCTTTTCAATATAAATTGCTGTCTATTTTAAGCACGGAAAAAATTAAATGAATAATTCATGTTATTTAAAATTTAATTAAATTTATATTTGGATTAAAAAAGTTTTTTTTAAGAAAAAAATTCAAAGATGAAATAAACCCAATAAGCTCACAAATTTCAAAAATTCAAGCCTTGGAAAATTTTGTTGGAATCCCACTTGAATTCAAATATAAAAATATTTTAAACATGAATTGTGATTGAAAAAATTAAAAATGTTCAAGAAAAAATAAATTTGACTTAAAATTTATTTTTTTTTTTTACTGGATAACTCCATTGAATTACAGTGTAATATAAGTTTTATTCAATGCTTGACACTATATTCAAGGCATGAAATACATTTGGTTTCAACTTTAATTCCAGCAAAAATGCTTACTGAAAAATCATTTGGAAAAAAATAAAAATTAGCTTCTTCCGAAAATAAATTATAAATTAAAAAAAATATTAACAATCTTGCAAAGATTGCAAAAGTGATATTAATTATACGTTAAGTACAAGTTTTCAATTTTTGATAAAATCATCAAGTATACCGGAATTTTTACAGATGTTTCAGTTAAAAATATATATATATATATATAATCTTCCCTTTAGAATAATATATCTGTATGAAGGGTAAATATGAATTGATTATTTTGGACATATTTTTAAATAATATCTCGTGAATCATTGTTATTATCTCGTTCCCTAGGTCTAAAGTCTAATTCATTTATACGTTTAAAACAATTTTCTGGAATATCTTGGCGATATAAAATGCTCATTCCGTGAACTATATATACTATACATGTGTACATTAGGCAGACTCACTTCCTATGAGAGGGAAAAAAGTATTTTTGTTGTCTCTTTGAAAATAAATCATGGTTTGTTTTATGTCTGCCAACATATTTTGGGTCTAGTAAAGACCGTTCTTGAACTGGACCGGTTTAAAAAATATTTTTATTTTGTTATTTTGAAAAACTGTATCTTTTTCCGCGACAATTTTTTCAATTTTTTTTTTTTTTTTCTTTTTTTCATACATCATAAACCAAACCATTTTTTCCGGGAGTAACAAAACACTTATTGCTGTGGTTCGGTGCAATATTCTTATATTACTTGTACCCTAGAATGACGCGTTGAATAAAATGTTGTAAGAAGACTACTCAAACCATGCGCAATGATAATAAAAATTAGGAAAATTTTAAGACCCATCTTGCAAAAAAAAAAAAAAAAAAATCAACTCGAAACTTTTAATCACAAAATGTACCAAACTTGAAAATTTCAATAGGAAGAGAGTTGAGGATAAATTTTAAATATTTTTTTTTTTTTTGTCGTATTCAGCTCATTAATACGCATCTTTCGAAAGGTCTTTCTACATCGAAATCCAAAAAAGCGGTTTCTTGGAACACTCTATTGCACACGTTATTCTCAGTATATAAGTTAATTCAATGCATTGCATATATTACATATAAATATTGTGAAATATTTTATATACATGTTCCTTTTATATTTGTAATTTAGAAATAAATAATTTTTACCAGTTTTTGTACTTTCACTGTGCGAATAATTTTTAGTGCTTCAATTAAAATTTTGTTTGATTATATACAGAATTTCAATCAAAAATTGATTTCATTGATTTCAACAAAATCAAAAATATATTAATTTATGTTATCAATTTTCAATTTTTTGTGATAGTGATAATGTATTAAACAGCAGAAACTGAAAAACATTTTATCATTGTTTTGAGAAATATATTTTCCAAAATATTTTATTGTTAAAGAAAATTTGGAAAAATTTTTGAAAGAGCGAAACATACAGAAGAAATGCAAAGGTTTTTATTAGATTTCAATAAATAAATTAAGAAATCAAACATGAAATCTGTAAATACATAAAGTACAATCTCTCAGCTAAGTGTACGATCTAAGTATCTAATAAATTAATTAAATAAATAAAATATATATTTAACAAAAGCACTACTTATTTCTGACATTGATCTAACACTTATTAATATTTAAAATAATAAAAAATTATACGCTTGGGTTCTACATTCCATTACGAAATCGTTTTTTAATTTTACATACCTAATTACACGCTGTTCTGGAAAACGGGTGAAACTATATTTTCATTCTTATTTTGTTTTTAATAAAATATTTAAAGCAATGTGGTAAAAATAATCATTTGTCAATTAAAGAGAATGTTTGTCATATTAAAGTAAAAGGTATTCACTTCAATGAATTAGCAAAGATAAAAATTTTGGCAATTACTACAATTTTTCCTTAAGAAAAATATAAAATAAGTGGTGTAATTTTAATCTCATTACAAATAATGGAAAAGGAGAAATATTAAATAGAAAGGCTAAATAGGAGGAAACTTCGGTTCTGATCCAGTTACCTGAAAAGTAGTAAGTAACTATTTCAATCTTAAATGTGTTTTATTTTCATAGCAATTTTTTCATTAAGTTTATAGCTTATTTTCGGCTAAATAAAGATGCTTTTAGGATGGTGTTAGAAGAGATATCTCCCGTAAACAATGAAACCAGTATTCCTATGATTTTGCAATTGGCCACAGCCAATTCAATGGATGAATCGAAAGTTGGCAATGTCCATTCCGAATGGTTTAAGGATAGATTCAACTGCTGCATAAAGGCCATCCTGTTTAGATGATAAGTGCTGAATATTATTGTGTCCTTCACGAGTTTCCATTACCTCTGCTTATTCCATTTTCTGCTTATTTATTGCGAATGGCACCTTTCTAGTCAGTCCAAACCTTTTTCCTTATCGGGGGTCCTGAGCTATTTAAATTACTTTCCCAGCTGATCAGTTGCCATTCTGTCAATACTCTAATACTGGATTTTTCTATGAATTTAAGTAAAGTGTCTTCTTCCGTATTTTTGTGTTTCAAATTTCAAATAACTCTTTATTAAATAAATCTGTACACATAACGCAGATTATTTACTTAGGCCCAGTTTTATATTGTTCCCTTTGTGTATACTTAAGTTCAAACTTAGTTAAAAAAACACTTAAGTTAAAGCTCACACTTAAGTAATGTTTCGTTTTACAGTTTAATACTTAAGTTGATAAGAAAATAAACAAAGAGCTTTAAGCATAGAATACAACTAGAAGTTTATGTGAGAGGCACTTCAAACTATATTTTCAAAAAAATTACTCATTTTTTCAAAACACAAAAACAAAATATATGTGACTACATGTATTTTGTTGTTGCATGAATTAGGTTTTTGACAATTGAATCAGGTCTTTTTCTCTCGCATAAATATCTACTTATTAATCTATGGTTTTAAGCTTTAATGTATTTAAAATAGGGTAGTCCCAACTTTCCAAAAATTTTTCTTTAGCTAAAAATCATAAATATATTTTATTTATCCTAAGATGTTTGATCCTGGTTATGTTATTTTTTTTTTTTGTACTGAATATCTTTTAATTTTGATTGATATATGCTTATGGTAATGCCAAAAATCTTTATAAACATCGAACTTACTTTTTTGGGCAAAATATTTTTTGATGCCACTCTAATGGGGCACTAAAAATAACTAAAAGACCAATAATTTTAAAAAATTTTAAAAAAACTTAAAAGATGAAAGAAAATCTGTAAAATTAAAAAAATGTGTTGATGGAAAATATATAACTATAAAGGAAATATAAATTTAGAGCGTATTTTGAAATCTTTTTTAAAATTTAAAATAATTTATTTCGATTTTGTATTTTTATTTATTTATTTTCTTTTCTTTTCTTTTTTTTCAATAAATATTTTTTTAGACGTATACCTAAGTTTTCAATCATAAAACAATTTTAAGAACTTAAGCAAGTTTTCGCCACTAAGTGAGCAATATATACCGGGCCTTGCATTTCTTTCTTTATCCTACAAATTTAATTTAAAATAACAAACCTTTTATTTATTTTATTAAAAATTATTTTCTTTTACATAGCTTTCAATTGTCGATTTCAAACTACAGTACAAGCTCGATTTTCGCGACTAATTAAAAATCAGAACTGTCGCGAAAACTGAATTTTCGCTATAACAGAACCCAAAATTTTATTGAAAAATTTTATGTAATTTTTAAAATTAAAATTGCTTTTATTGATATATTTACATTTTAAATAAATTGGAGATTTTGAGTTGCTTTTTTTGGCAAATTATTTGTTAAAATAACAACTGAATCCCTAGTTCATATAGTGCTGTTGTCGGCTTATCATTTTCCAAAACCCATTGTATGCATATGTTTATCAATGTTATACAATCGTTCACTTTAATTTTGTTTTCTTCATGACCACTATCGTATAAATCCTTCGATTCCGTATCTTATAATTCCATTTGCTCCTCATTACTTTCCACATGAAATTCTTCTTGAATTCAGTTTGTCCAAACTAGTTGGAGACTAAAATTACAATTGTGAATTATAATTTGTATGAATTATTGTATCCTGTAATGTAAGACATTAACTTTTTTTTCTAAGTGTAATTTTTATAAGTTGGCAGCAATGTTATTAATTAGAATCGGGTTTCGTTAAAAAACCGAAACTTAGTGGAATTCATTACATAATAACTACTATTGCTGTCAAGGAAAAAATAAAAGATTTCACTTGCTAACCATCCTTCAAGAAGATCGCATCAACTAAAATATTTCTAATCTAAAATTAAACCTTGTACTTAACCTAAAACTTATACTTAAATTAACTTATACTTAATTTAACTTACTTAGAAGTTACACTTGCTACAACCTGAAAAATTGTAATAAAACCCCCAACTTGAATTGAAAGCAATCGATTCCTAATCCTCATTTCAAAAGGTAACCCAAAAAAGGTGAGTTTTGTTTTATGCCGCTACAGCCAGCGACTCTATGGATTAACACTAATCTCATTACTCTTTTTTTCTCATCCCTACAATTATAATTACTCCTACATGAGTAATTATAATTAAACATTTTTTATAGATTGGCCTTTGATTAATCACATCCCCCCATCTCTGCCAAACATCTATAAGAAACCTTACACAAGAAGCCCTAATCTTGTTCACAGTTGTTTATGTCAGCATTCGTGAAAAGATATTCCGTACCAATTCAAGTTACAAGTGTACCAAACCATTTATAAAGCACTTTTTCCATTCTTGGGTAATCAGTTTTCTCTAAACTGCAACATTTGTCAGGGCCACTTTCTGTTGTACGTGTGAACTTTTTTAATGAATTTTCTTGCTTTATAATGCGGTAAACCGAAGACTTATGTAACTTGTAATTCACACAAATTAAATTTATGGAATCTCCACTTTTAAATTTTTTTTTCAATCTCTAATTTTTGGGAAATCGTTGACTTTAAAATATGTTGAACTTTTCCTATATTAAGAGATGTATTTATACAACAAATGACACGAATAAATTGGCAAAATAGAAGATAAAAATAATCCAAAAATCTTAATATACCAAAAGACGGGGATTTTCCTTTTTTGGACATTGTAATCAAATTTAAAAAACAGATAAAGGTTGCGAAAATAGAACCCGCTTTTCGCGATAACCGGGCCTTTGCGATAATGTGTAGTCGCGAATACTGAGCTTGCATTGTATTTATTTTGTAGTGAAATTGACATTTAGAACACATCAAATCACTTTAATTCTACTTGAAACAAAAGAAACTTTACTTTTCATATCATTGTAGTGAAATAAGGAACACAAATTAAGGAAAATTTTCACTTTCATATAATCAGTATAATTTTCCGCTTAAAAATCAAATTATGATTCACTATTACTACTTTTTAATCTTCTAATAATACCTGCGACTAAATTTATAACATAATTAAAAAAATAAAAATAAAGTAATTTTTTCGATTATACCCCTTACTACTAAAATGTCATTGTGCTACTTTCAACCAAATCATGATTTATTTTTTGTCTCTGAAACCCATCATACTCGAACATACAACAGATATGCATCCTTCCAATTTTATCAAAGACACGTGATCAAGCATAAACATTTAAAGGATATTAAATAACCAACGAAACATACAAACTACAAAAAAATATATTGTTTGATCGCTTGATCATTTAGCACACATCTGCTGCAGTTTGTCTTCTTTTTTTGTGTGTCTGTCTTCCTTTCGTCTGTCTCAATGTCTGGTGTTTGCCTTTTGTGGTCAGCACAAAAAATTGACCATTTGCCAGGGGATCATATAAAATGAGCTATTGTGGACAGCAGTGATCTTAATTTGCCAACAATGGGCTTTGATTCGTTTATTCATTCTTCTTTCAGTCTTGTAGAGATTAATCAATATTTGGAAAAAAAGAAGTTCATGATTTAATTTTTTGTGCATCCTTTTTGTGTGAGCAGAGGCATAATGAAGATTAAAATTTTGTTTAAAGACAAAAATCATATATTGTTGCTAAGAAAAAGGATCTTTCTAAGGACCGGCTGTTTTATTTTAAAATATTTTAAAGATTAAAAAAAAGAACATTAAGCAAATTTACTGAAGCATAATTTAATTTGTAATATAATAACTTTATTATGGCAAAAAAAATAAAAAAAAAAAAGATATTATTACTCGTTTCCTTCCTATATTAAGAAATTTAAGCCTTGAGTTCCGCAAAAAGGAAGAGGAATTTAAAATATTTTCCCAAAGACTAACTTTTGAAATTTTTTCAATGAATGAGATTTACTCAACTAAAAGATTGTTCATTTAAAGTAAAATAATATCTTTTATGAAAGGAAATATTTTAAGAGTTTAAAAGAAATTATAAAACGCCTTATAAATATAAGTAAGTATTTGCAATTTATTTAAGACCACTATTGTATGTCCGAATAATTGTTTAATTTTAGTATTATTAAAAAAATGCTAATATCATTCAAAAAAAATAAATTCAAGGCTTCTTTTTTCAATATTTTTTTTTTTACAGATGTCTGGGAGCATTGAAATAAATACCAAGGTTGGAAACCGAAACCACTATAAATACCGATACCGATTAAATACCGTTTAAAATAAGTTACTGCAAAAAATACCAAAATTATTGTTATTCAAAAATACCGGTATTAAAATACCGGTATATACCGGTATATACAGGTATTTTAAGTTCGGTATTTTAAAAATAACTACTCATATAATTTGCTTGAGGAAATAAGAAAGATTAAATTATTTTTAATAATAAGAGTTTATTTAATGTAATCACGTCACAGTTTTATGAGATAACGACGTTTAATTTTGAACAATTTAAACAATTTCTGCACATATATTTTAACTATATTAGGCTTGATATCATCTCTCAATAACAGTATATTAAAGGAATCGCGCTCCATCCTAACCGATCATTATTTAATCCTTTTTTTAAAAAGCCTTGTGCGCGGCGATTTTCAATTGCTTTTGGCGACTGAATTTTCCGTTTGGCAACATATCGAATTTTTTGGCGATATATAGCATGGTGGCAATTTATTTGGCTAATTTTTAAAATTTGATTAAATAAGCAATTGTGGAGAAAAACTATTAAATTTTCTTACTAGAAATCGACAGTTTTTAGTATGTATGTGTAAATACACTGGTGCATATTTCTATAAACGCATTTAAAACTTTTGTTTTTCTTTGAGGTAAATTCGTTTATCTTAACCAATAATGTTGCAATAACTAGCGATATAAATGTACTTTTTTATATAAAAAATATTCGTTTCTTGCTTTTGTTTTCTTTAATTTAGAAATCAGAACATATTGGTGATCATTTCCGTAGAATATTCCTATAAACGCAGTCTAGAAAAATTTTTCTAAAAAGTTATTGCAAAAAAAAAAATATTAAAAAATGTTTACAGTTTTAGTTGTTTGTTTCACTTAAAGAAGGTTTCTGATAGCAAAAATATTTCTGGAAATATTTTTGTTTTAATTGGGAAGTTTCACCAGCTTAAAGGATGCCCAAAGGAACTTTTCTTACAGACCAGGAATAAATTAAAATTTAATTTTATTCCTGATCAAGATTGTTCTAATAGAGAAATTGAACGAAAAATTAACTATTCGGAAGGAGTTATTCTAGGCTTTCTTAAGAAAGGGTGGAAATACAAAGTGCGGAAACCAACAAAAGTTAATCAAAAATTAACAAAAAGATAAATTAATAAAGTAAAAGAAGAAGCCATCCGCAATAAATGAAATGCTACACAAATAAAAAATAAACTTGACCTTCCTGCTACTTCCAAACATATTGCATACACTTTGCAAACAGATGGTAACATAAAATAGAAGAAATGGACAGATGAGTATAATTAAGTAATCTATTCTGATGAAAAGAAATTCAATTTGGACAATCCGATTTATATTCTTGCTATTGGCATAATTTAAGGTCGAGCGAAATTCGTATGTCGAAACGCAATTTCGGTGGAGGCAGTATTATGGTTTAGGCAACCTTTTCTGCTGCAGGATAATCAAAAATATGTTTTGTTCCAACTAAAAGGAACAGTGTAATTTGCAATGATCTGTTGAAAGATGCTCTTCTCTGATTTCTGGATGAAAAAATAGATGAACATTTCATATTCTAACAGGATAACGCTGCAATTCATGTCTCGAACCAATATAAATCGTGGTTTAATGAACATAGGATTTAAATCCAACGGAGAATCTGTGGGGTTATATGGCCAGTAAAGTTTACGCAAGAAATGAACAGAATGAAAGCATAATGACAATAACGGAGTTAAAGCTAAAAATTAAGCAAGCCTGTGAAAAAATTGACAGTGATTTTCTTCAAAAATTAGTCAAGTCAAATCCTGACCAAATTTTTGAAGTTATCCAGAACAAAGCTACATCAATACATTGTTAATAATGTTAAATTGGTTCATTAGTTTAAGTGCATATATATAGGAAAATGCCATAAAAAATGGCATTAAAATATTAAAATTACAATGAAAAAAATATTTAATGTAGTGAAGTCATTGAATAATTTTAAAAATTAATTTATAATTTTTTAGCCCCATTTTTGGTAAGTTCATTAAAAAAATTAATATGAGTTTATAGGAATGTGTACCAGTGTAGCTTCAACTTAGTTTACGAAAATTTATTCCCAAAAAAATATTTTACAATACTTATGTATTAAATGTTTGATAATTTATTTTATAATTATTATAATTTATTTCTTTCAAATATATTAAGGATATTACACACAATGATATAAATGTTTATGAATAAATTAATTCTTTGAAACAATTTATCCCTACAAGCAAAGTAATACAAAAATGATTCGAATTCTTTTTGCTTCGAAGAAAAATTTTATTGCCGCAATAATCATATTCGTATTGCGGAAGTTTCCTCCATAGGGAGAGATTGTGCTTCACAGGCGATACATCTAAGCAATAAGAAATCAATACGCCTGGAAGAAAAATAGGCAATATTGTTAGATAATCATTTAGGCGAAAAGAAGAAGATAATCTACTGGGAAATGTAATAAATATATAGAAGATGTAATAAATATTTAGAATAATTATCATTAAATAAATCTTCAAATAATGTAATAAAGAAAATTTTTACATCTCGTAAGGCACATAAATCTTAAAACAATAAAACACGAAAATTAAAACGCTCATATAAAATATCCATTTTGTTGCTAAAAGACAAATAAATTTCTTAAATATTAGTTCGTTTTTAAGCAATTTTTCGATAACTGAAAAAATTGTGTTGTATTGCATTAATTTCTTCCAAATGATCTCAATGGTATATCATGAATTTATTGCGAAGGTGATAATCACCTTACTGAAAAAAGGACGATATTTTGTGGATAAAAATAACAAAAAAAAATTTAAATTTTATATATTTTTTGTTATTTATTTCTTTTCTTTAAACTGATTAAAATACAATATTAGAAAAACATTGCTTTGATGATTTGCATCCAAATAATAAAAAGAAAATATTGTGTAAATTTCTTCCAAACGTTTGCATGGCATAAGTTTAATAGGACCAATGTTGTTATATAATGTTAGAATTATTCTTTTAAAAAATATAATAAAGTCCAATAAATTTTAAAAGTTAGCGACCTAAAAAGCGGCTATATTATGTCAGAAAAGTTTCTTTTAAGTTGCATTTTTATACCCTATACCACCATAGCTCTCCGGAAAAAGGAGTTTAACGATCATAAATGCCTTAAATATTGTAATATTTTAATGAAATGAAGTCTTGTATAAGTATTAATCTTTATACCAAATTTCATCAAGATCGGTCCATAATTGACCATAATTGACCCACATAAAATCCTCTTCCGAAAATATCATTAACGTGCATAAATCACATACACATGTTAGTATAAAGTTAATATCAAGTTTATATTCGATACAAATAAGTTTTATATAAGTAGAAATTACAGTGACAAATTTTCGGAAATCATCCTAAAGTGCATAAATTCATATAAATGTTAGTATTAACATAATATTCTGTATACGTATATTTTATTTTACACTTAGTAAAAGTATCGGTCCATAATTGTACACCTGCCTAATATAAGACCACTCCACGAATTTTGATAGACATACACAATGGTGTGGGGTATCATATGGTCGGGCTTGACCGACATAAATCCTTAAAAGTTTGCAGTGGCTGCGATGAACGTTGTCCAGGTTTCTTTCTATTCCTATATCAATTAATGTTGAAATTCATGATAGGTTATTTGTTAACTATTTAATATTTGCTTCTATGAATATTCTCTCCTTAATTTTGGATTCTCTGAGAGTTCAGAAAGTTGTATCTTGTACCATCTTTGTTTAAAAGGATTTGACGTCATAAATCGTCTAAGCGATTTCAAAATTTATATTACATTTCGAATTTTCTGCCTCTCGTTTCGCCATGGTTGTGACGCAGTAAAAGAGAAATTTTTAGTCCTTTCAACTTTAAAAACTTCTAGGTAGTAAATGGGGTAATGAGTAGTTAGAGACCTAATTAGTAGCTCCTTTTTGTAGCACTATTTCTCCTCTTTAAAATTTTCCGTCTGTTATTGATACATTTTCTTTGCCTCTTACCTAAACAGTTATAATATTATTAATATTACCAGAGAATAAAAAATTGCCTTTTTTCGTCTTTATATTGTTACGTTTTTACCTTTTAAAAACTGTGATTTATTACCTTTTAAATAAACCGATACTTTAATTGCAAATAAAAGCAGTTTAGTAGTTTAAAAGTTGTAACGACTCTTTATTTTATTTAAAATGTACAACAACAGCAGTTGTTTTATAGTTCATTTGTCTTTAATTAATGATGCTTCCAATTAAACTGACTCAATGGTGTTCTCTCGGCCAATTTATATGCACTGCACTACCATCTAGATTCTTCTCGAAAGTTCTACTTCCTTCTACAATGTTCTTAACGGACAAACTAGTATATTCGAATTCTAGAGCTTTGGATGTTAATGTTAGCAGCTTCAACATTTAGTGTTGCCATACCTACAAACAATGAATAATGTTAATAATTTCTGCAGATATGTTAACTGCTGTTAACATAAACGGAAAGGTCGAGAAGCATTGAGAAAGGAGCAGAAAGGTTGAGAAGCATTATTTAATTTTAAACCAGCCGTTAAAACCGTTATGTTTGAATTCAAATACAATTTCGTAACACTGCCCCCCGCTTGAGCCTGTTCGTCCTGAATAGGCACAGATTCACTTCTCCCATAGGCAGCTAGTCGTTCTAGATGTTACGGCCTTCATTTTAAACCTCGGAATCTTTTCTTTCTGTATTCTGTACACCATGTCGTTTAATTTCTTAATCACCTTGTATGGTCCATCCCAATGGGTTTGTAGTTTGGGAAACATTACAAGCTGGTCTTCGTTAAATCCTTCAGAATTCGCTGCTCGATCGTATCTGGCTTTCATTTTGTAGCTGGTCATTTTTATTCGTCTGTGTACAAATTCATAAAGTTCGTTTAGGTCATCTTGCTCTTGGGAAGTCTTGTCATTACGAGTATATGTTAATGAGGGCTTAACGAGGGCTTTTGCTGTTACAAGATCACTTGTTATTTCTGCTAGTTCTATCACCCACAAAGTATTGTCTTTTTTCCCCATATCCAAAGTAATGCCGTGACTAATCATGAAATCAGCACTAATTATAACTTCGTCCACAATGTTGGCAACAATAACTACATGATTGACGTTAACGTTGGCAAAGGTTAATTTCACATTTACTTTACCATAAACTGTGGCCAGCTCCCCAGTAGCTGTGTTCAGACGTACCCCACATAATGGTTCAATTGTTTTCTTGACTAAATCGGGCCTGACGATAGACTGTGATGCCCCGATGTTTGTAGTAAAAACGTGTTTCTGACCGTTGATGTACCCGGAAACAGGAAGATTGTTATTTTTCTGCTGCATTGCGGATATGGAGATTGTGGGGCCCTCAGGTGTGGCAGCTAGCTCGTTTTAGTTTAAAGGTGATTCTTGTGATGAATGAGGATTTGACTACTAGTTGTTTCTTTGAGACGAGGCAGATCTGGTTTGTTTTCTTGGTGCTTTGCAGTTTCGCTGAATATTACCCGATTTACCGCAGTTAAAACATTTTACTCTGACTTTACTTTGCTTCTCATTAAACGCCTCCAAAACCTTTTTTATTCGTCGACTATATTTCTCTCATTATCAGGAACTACTTCGACATTTCGCACCTTGCATATTTGCGGCTTTAAAATTATTTTCGCCGTTTCCGAATGCCATTAACAAATACCTCTTTCTTGATATGGTCCAAAAACGGACTCTTTTCCCCTAGATAAGTAAGCTGCAGTAAACGCTCGATTTCCAACGCGAAATCTTGTAGTGTCTCATTGGACTTCTACACTCTACCACGCAATTCCATTCGGTATAATTCCTTTTTATGTTCACCACCATACTTACATTGTAGCACCTCCATTATGTCATCATAACTACTTCTGCTACACGCTGGCACGCTTTCAAAAACTGTATCAAACTGGAACTTGAACACATTAAATCGTGTGGTGCCATCAAAACTATTCTACTAGAAGATTCTGGAATAATTTGCACCTGTCCATCTTGGCATTGAAGATTATTCATCTTTATTTCTAGATCATGTAGTTTTTTATCAACACCTTTGGCTATTTTCTAAATCGGACAGCTTTTTATCAACGACAATATGTTGTTCTGTTTTGTTTCTTGTTTTTTTATATTTTTACATTGCAATTTTTGGAATAAAATTAACTTCTTTTAACTTTTGTAAAATTATTTGAACGACTTTTGTCTGTACTAAAAATCTGAGGCAAATAAAAATTTTTTCAACTTTTCAAGTTTACTGTTAATGTTGTAAGTATCATTTATATTTAAAAAGTCGATAAAAAAAATCGAAGAGAGAGAAGGCTTTCAAAAGTTCATCAAGAAAATGAATCTCCACTGAAAATGCATTTTTCTTTAAAATAAATTTTTCTTTTATTATGATGTTTAAAAAGTTTGCTTTCTAATGCTTCAATAGATAGGGATAATTAAAAATATGACTGTGAAATATTTTGATTTTTTTCCGATCTAGAATCGTGAATTGTTTTTGTAATATAAAGTGCGTATATGCCAAATGTGTACCAAATCGGAAGGCCAACATTCATTTCATATTTGATGTCTCATGGAATTCATAATAAACTATAAATTCTATTTTAAATTTTTATCTAAACATAAATAATTGATTCCATTTATTTCTCAATTAAAATTTTCTTCAATACCTTTACATCTGTTATTAACAGTTATGGAAGTTCTTATAATAATGATTTTGCAAAACTATAATGTGAAAAATTACCTTTTTAAAAGTAAACTAAAGTAAATCAATGAATCAATAAATTTTTCACATACAGTATATGCAACGCAAATCGAAATTTCAAATCGAGGCCTGAGTGTACTAAAATTTCATACAACATTTTTTCTCCTGACAGACAAAAAAAATTATTTAAAAAATTGTCGATTCTAGTATTAAATTAATATACGAACTCTTGATGTGACTTCAGGGTGAAATTATTCATTTTATTAAATTATGCAAGCATACTTTAAGGCGCAACGAATTAATAACTATTGTGAATGATTTATTTTAAAAACCTGATTGGAATATTTGAATTTTTTAGAATTTTTTTATTCCCACTCTCCTGCAAAAAAGAGAGCTTCAAGCAGCGTTGTCAACTTTTAATTTTTAAAAAGTACCAAACTGCGTAAAAAATGCGTAATTTCCCCAAAAAAGCACTAAAATATTTTCTTTATTATATTTTTCAATGTCGTATTGCATTTGTTCTATAGATGACGAAATTTTACCTATACGATGTATTTTCCCAAAAAAAATTTCGCACATGAATTAATCGATATATGCCCCATACATAATAAAACTACGTACTGTTTCCTGTCAAAAGTACTTCAAAGCTTCGAAAAATACACAACTTTTAAACAAATTATAAAATATTTATGAAAATTATGTCAATACAAGATGAATGTCAAATGAAAGCTAAGAGTCCCTGCAATATAACAGAAGTTTTTATTTAAATATTTCTGCAAAAAATGTTAAGAAAACATCCTTTATATAAAGTATTTAGTATTCTTAAAAATTGCGCATCTTTCGAGTGGAAATTTAACATCCTGAAAAAAAACTGGGTACACAGTTTTTCATGTAAATAACTGTAAATATTAAGTAATTTTACTAAAATAAGTACAAATACTAAAGCACAAATTAAAGAATTCAATTAAAACTAATAAAATAAAAATTAAATAATTATAAAATATATGTCATTTTGCCGCAAGGCTTTTGTTAAAACATATTCTTAATTGTTTTTCGCATAATACAAATAGTTTTCAATAGTAAAAATTATTTATTACCTATTAAAATTTTTAAATTTAGTGTCACTGAAAACTTTTAAGAAACACTAAAAACAGCTCTAAAATCAATGAGTCCACAATGCTGTTCAAAAGCAATGATTTCAACACTGTGTTGACATTAGAATTAAGTACCTAGTATTTAAAAACAGATGAAAAAATAGTAATTTTGACCCATTTTTATTGGAAATATTTTTCTTCTTATTCACTGCTTTAAAGACAATGTTTATATATATTTTTGATAAAAATTATATTTAAATTTTATTAAAAATTATTTTAAATTAGCGAAATTTTGAAATCATAGAAGTAATTAAACTTTTTCTTGCTAGCTAGCAAGAAATTTATTAACTATAATGTATTAACTTTGCATAAAAATAATTTTCTTTCGTCAAACTTAATGAGAACTTCCAAAACTATCGACGAGTGGGATTTCATTTAAGCAAATCATATTGTTTTCGAATTATGCTAAAAAAAATTAAAAATTCTATAATTTATTTTTTACATTTTTTATTTAATTTTATTTTTTTGTTTTTTTAATTATTAAACATATTCTTTTTATTTATATTTTTTCAATTAAATTTTACACTATTAATATTATATTTGTTTATACTTTTCATATGAATAATGTATGTATATCTCTGTTTAATATTAATTTATTTTTATTTATTTTTTCATTTTATAATTTATAAATAATTTAATGGTATTTATAATTATTATAATTATAAATGAAATGTGTTACTTCTTTGTTATAATTTTTTATATATTTTTTTTAATAATCAAGGATTAATAATGACTTTCTTTTGTTTTAAATATAATTTTGTTAAATTTAACACAATTGCTATTAAGAATTATTATTATTATTATTATTATTATTATTATTATTATTATTTTATTTTCATATAATTCCATTCAAGTTAAAAATGGCTAAAAATATTGAATAATTAATTAATAATTGTGTGAATTCATGTTTCAGAAATAAAAAAAAACCTGCTAAATTACAAATATTTTATACATTTACAAGAAAAATATAATAATTTGTTTTAAATTGTTATAGGATTTTAAGGTATTTTAATTATTGATTTTGTTTTTATATTTAAATGAACTTTTCTTTAAATTATTTAATAAAATACATCTATGATATATTATTTTGTTTTATGATAATAATTATATAATTAACAGGTCTTCTTATTATTAATATAATATTGTTTTTTTACAATTTTTTGTATATATTTTTAATTTTTAAAGTAATTTATGTAACAAGTTTAAAAAAGCTCATTTTTGTTATACAAAAAAAAAATATATTTTAAATTAGTTAAATTAGCCCGAGGCTGTTTTATAAACAAATTTTTTAAACAATGGAATGAATATTTTTTTTTTTAATTTTTAAATATTTAAACAAAATTTGAAAAAAATGGAAACACAGGAGAAACTTAAACAAATTATAAACTCAAGACAAATCACAACTCTTTGTTTTTTGATGAAAAAAAAAAAATAAAGAACAAAATGATAATGACAAATAAATACACAATTTAAATAAGTATACAAATTACATATGTATTTTCTTAATCAGTAGTTGTTTGTTTGTCTATCTGCCTTTATATTTTTTACACATATATCCTGTTTTTTTCTGTTATCATAATTTAATCCTTTTTTATTATAATTAATAAAAAATATATTTCTTTTATATTTGACTTTTATTCTCATTTTTTGTAAATTAATATTGGTTTTTCTTTTCATTTAAAGTGGCATACTTAGATTGTTAAAGTGAGTGTATATGTGTGGGTGTCTACCTGTCTGTGTTTAATCTTTAGACTCATATCACACATTACTATCAGTGCCCACAGCTCCAGTAAATGAAAATGGTTGGGCATTATTTATAATGCCAGCACGATCATTTGTTGTTGGACCAACACCTAAGCCAGAGTTAACAGCCGCTTGTCTCATATCAGCTGCCGAAGCTCTAAGGAAGAGAAATGATATATAAAAATTAATGTATTAAAAAAGAAATAGTTATATACTATATACAAAATTTAGTTTAATTATCATGCTTAAATTTTTGTCAAATCCAATAAAAGTTATTTTTTGTTCACAAAAAAACAATATAATAATAACATAGTAATAAAAATTATAATATAAAGTGCAAATTTTGAACTTATGTGAGGATACAACGTGTAAAACTACTGAGGATTTAGTTAAAAATTTGAATTTCTGAATTATTTTAAATTAGTGAGCTTAAGCATGAAGTCAAAAATGTAATGAAAAGATAATAGCGAAATATTTAAAAAAACAAAGTCTAGTTTTTATAGTCTATAATACGAAATGATTTGATTGCAAAATTATTGATTTCAAGCGCATTATCTGTTTTGTTCATGAAAAGAAAGCATCGTATAGTGAGATTATTTTCATGTATTAAATTTGTTTTTTAATTGTTTTTCTTAAGGTCCTAGAACCGATCCCTGGTCGATTCAGAAAGTTAAACCATTAGAATTATGTAATTATGTATTTATTAACTCCTTAGCAAGCTTTTGTTTTCTTCCTTTCTAATTTGATTATCAACATGTTTTAAGAATCCGTTATTACATCTCAATTATTACTGGGCACAATAGATTTAAGACTCAAGCCAGATGTCACGGACTATTTACCAAACATACGGTAATGATGATAAATGACCAATTTTTTTGTAGGAAATATAAAATTTCAGTTTTTAGACTATTTTATAAGATTGGCATTATTCCTAGCGCCTTCAATACTTGGAAGCGTTGTACATCAGAGTGATCCGAGATACAGCTCTTTGATGAGAAAAACATAGGCAAAATACTAAAAAATTTTGTCTTCAGTTTCTTACCAGCAATTAAAATTTATGGGTCCCATGCATTTAGGTCAACAAAGTTTTAATTTTTTTACTAGAAATGGGGTTCGAATAATTCGTAATTTATAATTTGTTATAGAAAAAATATTTAAATATTTTTTTCAAAAAATTCTTAATTTCACAATTGGATTGCCACTCCCATACTAAAAAAAAACTAAATTTTTCGTTTGAATTTCTGACATATTTTAACAAATTTTATTAACATATGATCTAACCACACCTATTTTAATGTACTATTTGCATACCAAATTTTTGGCCATTTTCTTAGTTTAGAATTAATTCTTTATAAATTGCTAAAATAAAATACCGCACTTTTTTATATTTTAAAAGAACGCAAAAAGTCACAGCCAATATTCTCAAATATAATTTTATGAACGTTTTTCATATGCCAATCATATCTTTTAATTAAAAATCTATGCAACTTTTTAGGCCTAGTCCATTAAAAATGGAATTTAAAAAAAAAAATTAATTTAATAGATTTAATATTGAACTTTTTGCCTCAAAATTTATAAAAGAATAATTTGGATACATTTATACATACCAATCATATCAATATCTGCAGTTAAAGTAAACATACTTCTTCACAAAAATTTTAAATAAAAATACATTTTTTTAAAGTAGCAGCTATGAAAATACATAATTCGCGCTTTCCAATATTCTAAGTGATTTTTTCATAATATATCATTTGTTTACCAATACGAAAAAAATACTTTAATTATTAAACTTTTATTTTCGTATTTTTGACGTTATAATTTTGCTAAATATGACACTGTGACATGGGGACTTGGTCCTCCAGAGGACTTATTTGCGCATTTTTGTGAAAAAAAAATAAAACTGCTTTAATTAAAATTAACGAAAATTACTAAAAAAAAATATAAAAAAAAATATATATATATTTGGGTAAAAGGTCAGAGATTTTAAATACAGGAAAAATAAATATATTATTTTTCCTGTATTCAGCCATCGTTTAAGTGGTCTTCCAATTCTTTTTTTTTCTTTCATTTTTTTTTTTTTTTTTTTTTTTTTTTTTTTGACACGCCACTATAATGTAGAATGAATATATTATCTATTCTCTGTATGAGCAGTTTATTTTGAAATTCTCCTAAGTCCATTCATTAAAAAAAATTGATTCAGTCATAAAAGTAGTTAAATTTATACGTAATAGCTTTATCCCAATTAAAGTATTTTTCTTTATTCATTCAGAAATTTTAACAAGGTTTTTTATAAAAGAAAAAATTTTAAATAAAAGCCAAACAATTACGTAAAAATTTAAATATTCTTATACTGAAGAAATGAACTCAATCGGTTCATTTGTATCCGAAATATCTATCAAAAATCTACGGACTCATTTTTATATACATCGGTCTTAAATATTTTTTTAAAATTTCGGTTTTTTTGAATCAGCCAATCTTTTTTCTTTATTTATTTATTTAATGGCTGCTTTCCATATAGTTCATGCTTTTATGGGCACTGAAAAACAATAAAACAATAAGCTATATCAGACTTTACTTCACAGAAAATTCGGAATTTTTGTGATGAAGAAATGAATTCATTCGGTCCATTAGTATTAGAGATATCGGCCAAAACGTATTTTTGGTAAGTTAAGATTTTAGCGGAACTAGAAAAAAGGTACAAAAAAAGGTCAAAAAAGGTCAAAAGTAAACCCTGATATCTCTGACTATAAGATTCCGAAAGATAGTAATATTTAGATAAGACAGATCTGGCTATCCATCCAACCGCCCTTAACCTAGGGAACAAACACTAGATTTTTTAGAACTACACAGACTCGGACAAACATTTTGCAGGTGGAGCCCATGTAAAATGGATTTCCTGACTTTTAGTTAACATATTGGGTTGATGCATTAATTCCCATCATTTTACATTATTTGAGAGATGTATTTGTTGTGTAATTTATGTCACGTGGACGGCCCGCGACGACAACTTGTAAATTGTCCCCATTAGACATTTTTTTTGTAGAGGTTTGAAAATAAAAGGGAACTGATAAAACTTCTGGCTACCCATGACAAACAGATAATTTAGTATTTAACCATATTAACTTCCTTTTTATATTATTTCTGGACACAGACGATAATAATTTGATTTACAAAAATTGTGAGTGTTTCTAGGTGAAGGACATTTGGTAAAGTTTTAGCTACCATAGGTTAGGTAAAATTGTACTACTTAAAAAAATAATAATTTAATTATAAAAAAAGTCTACAATGAAAATGAAATATGTTAGAATATAAAACACATGATGAACATGTTAGAAAATAAAGGGAATACTACAAAAAGCTTCAAATAATATTTCCAAACTAAATAAAAGGGAAAACTAAACTAAAACAAAAGGAAACTAATTTTTACCAAAACTAAACTAAAGGAAGATCTCTACCAAGGGGGGGAATTAATTTAATAACAGCAAAAATTAAATTAATCAAATATTTACATATATAATTTGTAAAAAAACAAGAATGAAATTTTAAAAAAATGTAAAATGATATTTGCCTTTTCGATTTTATTAACAACAACACTTAAAAGTCGATGCAGATGTTGCAAGGATGGTTTTCTTTTGAATTACATATATTTGAAATGGATGTTTGCAGATTAGTTGGCTTCGTTATAAAGTTATTAGCAAAATTCGTTTTATAACTGTAAACGTTTTGGTTTGTTTTTCTTTTAATACATATTCGTATTTATTAAATTGGCAGTAGATTTTTGTTGTGTTTTATGTGTAAATGTGGTTTTAAGGTGTCTTTAATTTATCTTTTTTTTACTTTTATACATATATATATATATAAAAAACGATATTTGGCGTCAACAACAAATTGATGGATGTCTGAATAAAAGTGTTTGTAGTGTAGTGTCAAATTATAATGTAAGTTAAAAAAAAATATATATCATAAAGTATAATTAGAATTGTTTGTATTGAAATAAAACTTTTAAAGCTTAAATATATAATTTTAAAAATTATATTAAAGGAAACTTGTTGAAAATATATTTTTGAAAATAGTAATACATTTTCTTTGTTGTTTTAAAGAAAATATTTAATAAACTTAAATTGATAGCTTAAGATTTGTAGAAAAGTAAATATTTTAATTAAGAAATTTTGTTAAACCTCAAATTTAAAGGAATCAGACTTATTAGCAAAAACGGAATAATTTAAAACAGCTCCAGTTTCATAAATATTGTTCACAGATATCGCACTACACATTTAAATGGTTAGTAGCTTTAAATCAGTCATGATTTTGTTTACACACTATTGTTTCAATTTTACGCCTTAATTATTTATCAAAAACCTTTTAGGCAAAATTAAACAAAATATAGAATTTGGAATTAAAATTGATCCGGAAATCGTAAAAGGAAAATATTTTATCTCTCATCCACAAAGAATAATCTAAAATAACAATTTAACTGAACCTTAGTTAAATTAAATTTTAGCATTTACTTTTCAATTAATCTTTAGCATATCTCTAAGTAATATTTTTAAATTATATAATTAATGTAAAAGGCCTTTTATTATATGTTTTTTTAAACATTATAGGTACTTGTTTTTTAGTTTAAAGGCAACTTAAAGGAAACCAAAAAACATCAAACCAAAAACATAAAATATTAAAAGAATAATTTCTTATATAATTAATTAAAAGCATTATTTATCTTGTAAACATTTTGTTTAATTAACAATGAGCAAAACAGTTTTGTTTTTATATGTTTAATTTTTCTTTTTTTATCATTTAATTTTACTACATTTAAGTAACATTTTATTTAGCAATATTTACTTTTTTATCGATATTTATAAATTACAACTACAAAAAAGTAGCATTGAAAATATATATATATATATATATATATATATATATATATATATATATATTTCTTTTTTGTCGTGAAGATTGACTATGCAAAAAAATTTAAATTAAAAAAAATAATTAAATAAGAGAGGGATTTGATTTGTTTTGTATTATGAATCTTATCTACATTCAATTAAATCTATTCTACAGATTTTTAACAGTCAATTTAACTGGCAACGCAGACAATGTCGAATTTGTCCTTCTGTTCATTTGTTAAGAAATATTTACAAATATAAGATTTAGAAACCCTTGTATAGAATAAACTCTTTTTAAAGCTTTTATTTCAAAAATTTATTCCATCGAGATCGATTAGGAATTCTTCTGGCTAATGCGGAATTTAATCGACTTTCTAGTCGACAAATGTCATATCTATTTAGGCATACGTATGAACTTTCATTAGCGATCGGTTATTGATTAGAATATGTACGAACTGCCAGATCTTAATAAAATCTCAGTTGTCTTCATCACATCCAAGTAGGAATGCAAATTTCGATTTATCTGTTACGATGTCATCGACATTCTAACCGAGATGGATTGTTCTTATCAAGCTCACATGATTTTTATGGCTGTCTCAGCACTGTGACATAGATTCATATGTTGTCATAATGAAGAGATGATGGTACAACACCCTATCTACCCTTTCAGGACACTACTTAGACAGATCGTTCTTGAAAGGCTTAATGTATTCTTCAAGTATATTTTTCTGATTTGCTACTGATGATTGGCAATAGTTTCTATGATAACATAGCAATGTGACGTAGATAAGAATGTGTGATTAAATTTGTCCTTCAACGTATTGAAGGAATTGCTTTTTAAATTCTGGATTAATTGGCCTCTGAATACTCTTCAGGCGAATTATGTCCTCTTTATTACTGCTGGCGATCTGTAGGCCTATTGAGAAATAGACCTAGAACCCTTTAGTGCGTCATGATGTACATTAGGGGTATAACTTTTTGCGAATATCAAAATTCTGAGGGCAAGGCGTTGTAGAGCTTATAGAATATAGTTATAGAGCTTATGTGTTTAATTAGTGAAAGAAAATATACAAAATTTCTTCAATTACGATTTTTAACAAACATAATTAAATATAGCTATTGTAAAAAATTATGTATTTCCACATTTTTTTTTAATTTTGTGTATTATAGGATATGATTATATTAGTCCATTGTTTCAAGTGCTGTGAAAGTTTTAAATTTAACTCAGCAAATGATTACAGTGTTATATAGTAGTTATATTATTAAAAATGCTATGATCCAGAAAATATGAAAAAAATATTGATTTGTTTTTACATTTTAGCGACAATTCTTTACAAGCAAAAGATTTTCCACAGAATTTGAGGCCTATTATTTCAACATAAATATATAAAGAAAAACTACATACAAATGCGCACTGATGCATCTATGTCTCATAAAATTTATTAAAAGAAAGTAGAAATTAAAATTATTATTTCCTAAATCTCACATAACTTTTGCATCAAATAAATTTTTTTACTCAATAAAAAAAAAATAAATAAATAAAAAAATGAACACTAAAGAGTTAAGGATATTTTATATTAAGCATGTTATATGTATAGGAAATATGTCTGAAAAAGGCACATTTTTCGTATAGAAAATATGACTGAAAAGGTATATTTTTGTATAGAAAACATGATATTAAAAGGCATATTTTTGCATAGAAATTATGCCATTAAAAGACATATTTTTGTATAGAAAATATGGCATTAAGTCTTATTTTCGTACAAAAGTCATATTTATCGTATAAAAAATTTTCATATAGAAAATATGCCAGAAAAAGGAACATTTTTCGTACAAAAAATATAACAGAAAAAGGCATATTTTTCGTACATGGCAGAAAAAACATATTTTCCCATAGAAAATATTCTAGAAAAACACATTTTTCCTATATATAAAAAAAATACCGCAGAAAAAGACGTATTTAATATAACCATTAAAGCCATATATTCTACAATGAAAATTTTGCAACTTATCCGTATAGAAAATAAGCCAGAAAAGGGCATATTTTACACATAGAAAATATACCAGAAAAAGACATAGTTGCCATATGGAATGTCTAAAAAACCCATATTTTCCATATAGAAAAACGCTTAATATATGAGACATATTTTCCGTATGTCAAAAAAAACCTGATAAGTATATATATTCCGTATAGAAAATAGGTCAGAAATAGATCTATATTCAAATAAAAAGAATATTTTATTTTAATCTCTTAAATTACTAAATATCTCCCTCTCTCTCTCTCTCTCTCTTATTTAACTAAAATTTTTCATAATATAATTAGGTACCGCTCTATTTTGCTTATCATTTTTATTTATTTATTTTTTTTATTTAAAATTTTAATTTTACTTTTTAATATGGAAGCAAAAAAAATATGTTTACATTTTGTGTGATTTTTGCATTATTTTAATTGTTTTTCTGAGTAATTCTTCGTAATGGAATCCAAAAATATATTTGCTATTGAAGCTTTTCGAGATCAATTTATATTTTATTTTACATATGCAGTAAATATTTTAAAATTTATAATGACGTCCTTTTAATATTTTTGGTGGGGTTTATTTTTTTTTTTTTTTTTTTTGTAACGGCTTAATAATCAATATTTTATTACTTTTGTTATTTTTATTTAAAACTTTATGATATATATAGTATAATTGTTTTTGTTCAGTAAATTTTTTAATAAACTCTTTTTTATGTGATAATTTAAATGATGATGCTTTTACTTTTTTTAAATATTTATAGTGTAGTTATTGTTTTTTATTAGTAACGGTTTGTTTGCTGTGAGATTCTTTTTTTAATTATGGAATTTTTGTTCTTTTTTTTTAGTATGTATGTGTGTTTTTTTTTTTTTTAATTCATTTAACGAATTTATGTTGGACGCCAAACATCAGGATCTTCCATTAATGTAATATGTTGATCAGTGCTCATTTGCATTTGTCCTTCACCACCGGGCTGCATTTGTGTAGGTGATGTGGCAGCAGCAGCCATATCCTCACGTGAAGCTCTTTTTTATTTAAATTTAATTTATGTTTTATGATTTTGTTCACATTTTTTTAGTAATAATAGTAAGCAAGGTTTAGAGGAAAGAGAGATAGAAAAAACAAGGAATAATAACACAATTAATGTATAATAAATTTCCTCTGGCTTTTTCAAAGGTTTCATAGCGGTTTTAAACATTTATTATATTTAAATTTAATTTAAATGGAAATTTTGAATACTTACTTTTTGCCTAATGACATCATGCCATATATAACACCAGTAGCAAAAACTAAAGCGCAGGGGAATAAGCTGCCTAAACCAAAACATAAAAATACCGGAAATATTGAAGCTCTTAAAAAGGAGAAAAAGCAAATTTTAATTAATCATTTATAGAAGAGATTTTAATAAATTATTTTGATTTGCTTTTACTTACACACAGTAAAGAGCTGCTCTATTCCACATAGGTCTAGCATCGGCCATGTCAGCTATTTGTCCCACATAGTCTATGCAGAAGAAACAGCAAGGTGCTTCTAAGGCCATCACTAGAAAACCTACGACTACTTGTAATATACCGCCAATTAAACAACTGACATTTAGTAATAATAATGACAAAGCATTGAAGAGACCAAATAATATACAGACTGTAAGTAGAGAAGAAAATTAGAATTAGAAGCTATTCGTAACAAAATATAAAAATTATAAAAAAGATCATTTTATTTTCCATTTACAAATATGCTCGAATGAGACATATTTTCCATTTACAAAATATGCACGAATGTTGTATATTTTCCGCATAGAAAATATGCCAGACTGTGGCTTATTTTAGTATTGAAAATATACCACATTACAGCTTATTTTCGGTATAGAAAATATGCCCAAATGTGGCATATTTTCCGTATAAAAAATATTCCAGCTTGTGGTTTATTTTTAGTATAGAAAATATGCCAGGTTGTGGCTTATTTTCTGTATAGAAAACATGTCAGATTGTAGCTTATTTCCCTATAGAAAATATGCCAGATTATGGTTTATTTTCCATATAGAAAATTTGCAGATTATGGCTTATTTTCCGTATAAAAAATTTTCCAGATTTCCATATAGAAAATAAGCCATATTGTAGCTTATTTCCCTATAGAAAATATACCAGATTATGGGTTATTTTCCATATAAAAAATTTGCATATTGTGGCTTATTTCCCTTATAGAAAATATGCCAGATTGTGGCTTATTTTTGGTACAGAAAATATGCCAAATTGTAGCTTATTGTCGGTATAGAAAATATGCCCGAATATTCGTATAGAAAATGTGCCCAAATGTGGCATATTTTCCATATATCCTAGTATATATATGGCATTTTCAGACATTTTTAAAATTAATTTATTTCATATTTTTGTTTAATATTAATAAATATAAACAAGCAACAACCAAAGCATTTGGAACGCAATTTTTTTTTAATTTATTTTATACATTTGCATTTGTTTAATAACAAAACCAAAAATGAGTCATTAACAATCAGCTGTATTTTTGTTAAATACTTATACTATGTATGATAAATAATTTTAACAAAAATTTCGCTTTTCAAATCACTCCCTCCCTCTCTTGGAATACAACCTCATCATTTTATTAGTTCAATATATTGTTTATAAACATACACATACACATAAAAGTTATCAAAAACCTACAGATTACACATACTATAATTTTGTGTAAATAAAATTTTACAAAACTTAAGCGCCGGCTAACTACGTATAAAAAAGTTTATTAAACTTTACAACGTCATAAGCGCATAAATCTTTAAAAGGCAATGATTTGGAACCAGTTTCATGAAACATTCATACCGTCAGAAAAATGTGCCAACCTCCAAACAGTCACTCAGCTAAGCCAACGAGTCAATCATCTCATTTACAGAGTTTGTCATCATTTTAAAAAGAGGGTTATAAAGTAAAATTAAAACTTAAGAAGCAATTATGTTGAAATGCATTTAGTCAAGAAAACTAGTTTATTTAACAGTTATAGTTAATAAAATAATTAAATTTAGAACATACATGTATAGAAGACAAAAATGCTTAAGGTTACTGATTTTTTTTTTTATCGTTTAGATCAGAAAAAATATATGTATTTTAGTTGTTTAATTTGTTTAATGACATAAGAGAGTTAAATTTCTTATCTAGAATTCTTAAAAAGAGAGACTGTTAGTAAACACAAAACATATGTATTTTTTATTTTATTTTTATGATAATTTTCATGTTATTCACTAATTATATGGAGGGATTGGAGGAAAACAAGGTACATATATTATTTGGGATGTTATTTAATTATTAACACTGACAACTATTGCTTTATGATTTCTTTTTATAATTTTGGTTAATGCTACAATTAAGAGGCGTTTGATATTTGATAACAACAACAGTAGATATCATGCAATAAAATTATCTCGAAATATTTAGATTTACAGAGATAGATAATTAGAAGTTATTGTTCAAAAAATAAAAATCTAGTTTAATATTTAACTAATAAATGTATCTGCAGTATATCAATATTGGAGTAGCACGGCGAATTTAAATAAAATAATTTAAAATCATAATATAACAATATAAAGGTTTATTTTTAAAATTTATTTTGCTATTGCTTTATCAGCCTACAATATTTTTAAATATTTATTGAATTATTTTAAGACGAAATAACCGCTATATGCAAAACGCTTTTCTGCGATTCTATCTTATAAATAAAATGATGTATAATAATCTCTACTAAATTGTCAACAATGATTACTATTTATCAAAAAATACATATTTAGGCTAAAGATTATTCGCAACAATAACTTTTATAAATATAAACTAAAGTATAATTTACATAAGACAGGCGGCAAAAAGAGTATGTTAAAACGAATTAGACAAATTGAATATAATGATGTCCACAAATACTTAAAAGTTAGCAAAATTTGTTGGCATATTTTGTATACCTTTTTATTGTATATTTATTGTATGGAAATAATGGATATATATTGAATGCATATACGGAAAATATGATTTTATATGGCATATTTTCTATACGGAAAATATGGTTTTATCTGGCATATTTTCTATACGGAAAATATGTTTTTTATGTGGCATAGCTTTTACTGGCATATTTTCAGTAGGGAAAATATGCTTTTATCTTACATATTTTCTATACGGAAAATATACTTTTATCTAGTATATTTTCTATACGAAAAATGTTTTCATCTTGTATATTTTCTATACGGAAAATGAGCTTTAATTTAGCCTTTACTCTTTATCGATAAATTTTCTATATGGAAAATATACTTTTATCTGACATATTTTCTATATGGAAAATATGTTTTTATCTAGCATATTTTCTACACAGAAAATATGCTTTTATTTGCCATATTTTCTATACGGAAAATATGCTTTTGTCTGCCATGTTTTCTCTACGGAAATTCTATACGGAAAATATGTTTTTATCTGTCATATTTTCCACCATATTTTCTATACGAAAATTTTGTCATTATCGGGTATATTTTTTATCGGAAAAATACGCTTTTATCTGGTATATTTTCTATACGAAAATTATGTTTCTATCTTACATATTTTCTATATGGATAACATGCTTTAGTTATGCATATTGTCTATAAGGAAAATATGCTTTTACCTGGCATATTTTCTATACGGCAAATATGCTTTTATCTGGTATATTTTCTAATTGGAAATATGATTTTATATGACACATTTTCTATACGAGGAATATGCTTTTAACAGGCATATTTTCTATAGGAATATAAATATTCATTTATTTGGCATATTTTCAATACCGAAAATATGTTTTAATCTGACATATTTTCTATACGAAAAATATACTTTTATCTAGCATATTTTCTGTATAAAAAGTACGACTAAAATTCACATACTTTCTACACAAAAAAATATGGAATAAGTTGGCACAACTTTTGTACAGACTTAAAGTCATACAAAAACCTCTTTTATATTATGCTTTCATATGGCATGTTTTCTATGCGAAAAAATATTTTAAAATATATATATTTAAAACCTTTTATATTGGTCATAACTACGTATTTTCATCTAAAATTATATTCTTGCGGAATATTTTTTCTAGATTTATTTTACTCATCATTCTTACTCAATACTATTTACTTAATACATTAACTTAAATGCCACATACAAACTGCTCATGTAAATATCTTATTAAACCAACTTTTTAATAGTAATACTTAAAAAAAAAGTTAAACTTATACCACAAAAGCCACTGAGGCATTCACACAAAGTAATTTGATATGAATTAAAAATACAAATAAAAGACTATAGCACAACAAATACTATAAATTAAAGTCTATATAAGATTAATTAGAAATAGACTTAGTTTAAGTGATGAATAATAGGAAATACATGGTCTAAATAATCATTGGCATTATACAATTTTACTACACTAGATCGCATTGAAAATCACTAAAAAAAAATGTGCAATGCATATTGTATGATGCAGTCTTAGAGATGTAAAGGAGGATGTTCAAAGTAAACATATTTAACCCATATTTGAAGACAGTAAAAAAAATTAGGATACAAAATATCTATATACATGCGTGTATGTATATTGTTTTGTGTTTTTCAATAGCTGCTGCTTTTTTCCATATCAATGTCAAGCATATGTATATACGGAAGAATTAAACAGCAACAACCTTAAGCAATGGCAACAACAAAACAAAAACCACCCAACAACATAAAAGATCCCATACTCTTACTACTAAAAACCCTAACCACCCACCAACTGGCCGTCAGTGAGTGGAAAGTCATAGCAAGGCAAAACATGAATACATAGATAAAACAGATAGACAAGACATACAAAGAGAAGAAAAAAATTTAAGGTACACAAAAAAATCGATCAAATCATTAAGCAAAAACTAGAAGAAACAGCAGCAGTAAAAGAATTTTACTAAAAATTTTTACAAAATTCCTTAACGTAAACAATAAAATTTTTATCAATTAAATATATATATATATATATATATATGTATATGTATATATACTTACAGAAGGCTCCCACAATTCCTAAAATTCTAACGCCATATTTTAAATACCAAGGCTGATCATCGGCTGGGCCAGGTTGCTGATTTGGTCTGGCCATTAAATTGGTAATTTTCTCCGCAAAACTCTAAAATGTTGCAATAAGAATTATTATTTAACAACTCCCTTGAGATATATTTTCGCATTTTTAAGAACAATTGAATTTCCAATATATTCCTCATATTGCTGCATCATCAATTATAAGGAATTTAAATTTTTCTTATTGTCTTTTTGGATTTCCTTTTGTATGAGAATTTTTTTCACTTTTTTCTCTACTTACAACTCACCATTTTTTATTTTATTTATTACTATATTTTCACAATTTTTAAAATTATTTTTTGTTTTTTATTATATTATCTTAATAGTTTTATTGCTTTTTTATATTTTATTCTAATTTTATATGCACTTAAATAACTTCTTTTTTCTATATATTTTCCGCCTCCTTTTTTCGTGCGTTAAAACCAGTAATAAAATTTTTCACTTGTTCTTTTTCTTTACTCTTATTTTTACTCACTCTCTTTCGTCTGACGTTGACACTATGAGACAGAGTTGTATTTAAAAGGTCGTAAATTTGTCTAAAAAAAAAACTAACAGCCCATTTTACAGCCCGTCTAGACGTAACATAATATGTAAGATTTTTCTGTCAGAGAGTGTCAAATTCGCTCTCTGAGAGAATTATTTCACGTGTAGATTCAAATATTAGTATTATAAGATGTATTATGAGACTGTTGTGATGAGATTTCTCTACACAACAATCTTATAAGATGAACTGTCAAAAAATACACACACACTGAAGTTTGAATGTGTGTGTGCTTATATCTTTTGGAAATTACTAAAAAAACAATGTTTTTTTGTAAAACTATTTTCTTTTAATGATTGTTTTACATTTAAAATCATATTTTTATAAAAATTGTGTTAAAAACGTGCGATTTTTTTAAATAAAAAGTACATGTTTATTCTGTGACTGATTGAAAATAATGATATCGTATAGGATTTATTAGAATACGTGTACCCCTTATTTAAGATTTAACATAATATAAACAAAATGGTTACTCTCCTCTGCCGGCGTTATCTCACATATTATATCAGCGTTAATCTCAGTTGTAGAACTGTGGTAAAATAACCTCACATAGTGTCTATATTAGACAATTTTTTATCGAGACAAACGTTAAACTTAACACGAATTTGTGGAAGGTGGCAACAGTTGCACAAAAACAACAATACGGCGCATTCATTATTGTTTTTTTATATATGCAGTTTGACAACTGTAACAACCAAAATAATAATCAGCTGTTTAATTAAGGTTCCCTTGTATATATTCGTATTGATTTTGACGTTTGTTTTGATAAAAATTTGCCTAATGTAGACACTAGGTCAGGTATACAGCTGAGATTAATGCTGATATAATATGTGAGATAACGCCGACAGAAGAGAGTATCGATTTTGTTTATATTGTGTTAAATCTTAAATAAAGGGTATACGTATTTTAATAATTCCCATAAAATATCATTATTTGCAATCAGTTGCAGAGTAAACATGTCCTTTTTATTTAAGAAATTCGCATCTTTTTAGCACAATTCATTAAAAGGAAGCAATTTTACAAAAAATATTGTTTTTTTATAGTAATTTCTAAAATACACTTGTTTTAGATGGGCTGTTATGGTAACTGATTTATTTTGAAAATTTACTGTAATTTCTATATTGTAAATATTTTAACACATATTTGAAAAAATCAAACCGACAAGTGAACACCAAGAAACTTTCAGAATACTTTTTGTACGTGCATTTGTTTACATAAAAAATGTAAATAAAAATACGTAACAAAACGTACACAAATAATGAACAAAATTTTAATAAATTTAATTTTCTTAAAAAATAATCAAATTATTAGTTGAGCACAAAAACCGAAAATCTAAATTATTTCATAAGCACAATACTCGAAAATGGGTTTCAATAGTGGACAGTCCTAACATAGTGTCTACATTAGACAATTTTATATCAAGACAAACGTCAAACTTAACACGAATTTGTGGAAGGTGGCAGCAGCTGCACAAAAACAACAATATGGCGTATTCATTATTGTTTTTTATATATGCAGTTTGACAACTGTAATAACCAAAATAATAATCAGCTGTTTAACTGAGGTTACCATGTATATATTCGCACTGATTTTGACATTTGTTATGATAAAAATTTGCCTAATGTAGACACTAGGTAAGAAGCGAGAAATGTGTCTGTCATTCCCGAAAAATAAAAGTCACGTTTCTCGATTCCTAGAACTGTCCACTATTGAAACCAGTTTTTGGATTTTGTGGAATGAAAGTCACGTTTCTCACATCACATTGCTTTTCTAGGACTATCCGCTATTAAAACCTGCTTTCGGGTTTTGTGTTCAAGAAATAGTTTAGATTTTATCAAAAAAATTTCATTTGGCCATATTTTAAAGTTTGCTGTAGAATATCTTCTAAGATCCTTTTTTTAGAAGTGACAGTAATGCTTTTTAGTTCCTCGGACTGTCCTCTATTGAAATCTAATTTTTATTTCACACTCATCAAAATCGAAATTTTGTTTGTTATTTGTTTACATTTTTTATATAACTAAACATAACTTGAAAAAAGTTTGTAAGAGTTGCAACTTGTTATTTATCTTCACGTGATAAAACAAACTTTGTACTAAATAAATTCCCTTGAACGATCTGGCTATTGATTGACTATTGACTTCATATAACAAAACAGCTGCTTTTGTTTACAAACATTGCAGAAAAACAAAATGTATTTCATCTGAAATTTTAAAAAGTTGTTAAAATTAGTTTAAATATAATACTGTATATTATTAATTATAATTAATAACAATGAGTAAATGTCGTCTTTGTCAACAAATAAATAATAATTTGACTATAATTTACAATAATCACATTAAATCTTTAGCACAAATTATATTAAAGTTTAAAGGTTATAAGGTAAAGTTAAAATCTTATTAAAACAAACTACATTTTAAATTGATTTGTTTACAGGATACTGTGGATATAAATGAATATTTAGCAATTTGTGAAAAATGCAAAAAAGGCATAGAAAATGTGGCAATATTTTGGGAAAATATACCTGAAGCTGAAGAAGAAAACGCTAAGGGAACTTTAGACTTAACTGAAGATACAGAAGAGCCAAATAAAGCTGTTAATTTTAATGAAGAACAGACAGGTATTCCCAAGCAAAATTCATCAGCCTTATCCTTATTAAAACCTGAAATACCTAGGCAAACATATGAGAAGGAAGAAACTTTTCATGAACCTATAAAATTACGCATAAAACTACCTTCTAAAAGAACAAGTTCTATTAATAATGTAGGTTTAAGTGATGAAACTATTAATACAAAACGTTTGCGACGACCACCCAAACGCTATGAAGATTTTAAAACTAATTTATCTTGTAAGCTAAGGGACAAGGCAACATTTCCAAAGAGTTCTAACATGACAAATGAGAATTTATTAGAAAATTTTCCTGAAATGGCTTCATTACTTTTACCTAATGGTCTTAATATTGGAAAACTTGTTGAAGTAGATAGCAATGGTGTTACTTCCAGAATGAGAATTATATGCCAATTTTGCCTTAAAGTATTTCGTTTTGAGAAGGAGTTTCAAAAACATTTGAAATCTCATGAAACAACTTCATTAAATGATTCTTTAGACGTAGAAAGATATTTATTTTATTGTAAATTATGTGATAAATCATTTCGTGAACATTATGCTGTAAGAAGACACTATCGAATTGCGCATTCCGAGGAGAGGCCACTAAAGTGTGAACATTGTGAAGCAAGTTTTAAGGTAAGTTTCTTTTTTACAGTTTTTCTTGAAAAAATCATAAAACAGATTCTGTTGCATTTTTCCAAAAGGAAGCATTTTAAATAATTTTTTACATTTTTATTTAAATCGTTTACTTTTTTTTTAATAAGTTCTCTCATATTTTTTTACTATAGTAAACATGTAATAGACTCCATTAGCATCAGTTTACTTTATATTTTGTGGAACAATTACAATTTATTTTCTTTTTAGTACAAATTCAACTTGGATTACCACATGGCTAAGCATATTCCCAAAAAGCGTTTTGAATGTGTCTTCTGCAAAAAGGCTTTCATTCTACGTTATGAACTGCAAATTCATCTTAGGACACATACAAAAGAAAAACCATATAAATGTCAGGTGAGCTCTTAAATAACTTTGTATACTTAATTATAATTAAATTTTTCATTATTTTTAAAGTTCTGCCCTTTGGCCTTTGCACATCGAACTAATCTGAAAACTCACCAAAAGGTCAAACATTCTATGGACTCTACAATTGATTCGGGTTTAAAAGGTTCAACAATTAATGAGAAAAATATAAACTCTAATGAGAGCATGAAAGAAAATCTATACGAATCGACTGAACTACACTTGAATGAAGATATAGAAGAAACTACATTATTAGCAGACATTCCTGAAATATCATTTCCATTAAATTTTAAAGATTTTTCTATTGCTTTGAATGATATAAACACCGCAGATCTAACAGCAGAATCTCAAGATCTTTTAGAGAATATTACTGAACCTTTATCTGTTTCTGTGGCCAAATATGATAGTACATCTTTAAGAAAATCTGAAAATAATAAAGTGGGAAACGAATTTATAAGTAATGCTATGGAAAAATTTAATAACGAAGCTAATTTTGGAACATTTCATTTAGATAATAGTATTTTAAAGATTTTACCCTCATCAGAACTTTTGGGATTAAAGAAATGGCCCAAGTCCTATCAGAGTGCAACATCTTCAAAACAAAATGATAACACAAAACAAACCAATAACTTAAACAAATTAGAAATGGAAACTACAAACTGTAACGATTTATATGGTGAAAACCCGCAGCATTTGGATCTTGAAAATTCTTCAATAATAAAATACAAACCTTTGCAAAGAAATGCATATAGAAATTTTGCAACAAACTCAAAAAATGTTCCATTTTATAACCACTCTTCTAATATTATAAACTTTTCTACCTCTAACGGAAATTCTCAATCTTCTATATCAAAATCTCAGCTTGAATTCAAATCGGACAATCCTGAAAATAAACAAGTTACAGATTTTGAAGTTCTTAGTGACAGTACATTAACAAAAGATGGTAAATTTATAAATATTTCAAAGCTTTCCAGTTCTTCAGCTTCTCCTTTGAACTTTAAACATTTAGGTGGTATTAAACAAGTTAAAATCATTGATAAAAACTTAAAATCTTCAAAAGATAAAGCGAGTATAAGTTCTCCTAATAACACAAATATGGAGGTTTACAACACACTTAATTCAAAAAGGAAAAATAATTGGAAGGTTATTAAGGTTTCTTCAAGACCTGTAAAAATTATAAATATTGGCAATTTAAATAAATTAACAAACGACAAATCTCAAGACATAAACCCTTTTAATGAAAACTCCAGCAGTAGTAAAATTAATTCATCTAAAACTGAATCTTTAGTGATAAATAATAAAAACAAAAACTCTTCGCCTTCCTTACAATCTTTATTAAAAACTGATTTAAAACATGAACAAAACAACTTATCTAACAAACCTTTAATAACAAGTATTGAAATTCTTCCCCCTCTTAAAACACTGCAAACTCTTACAAAGTCCACTTTATTAAACTCTTCTCAAAATCTTATAAAACCTCCCGCCACCTACAAACATCAATGTCCTTATTGCTGGAAATATTTTAAACAAAAATCTGCTTTAACTAAACATTTACGAACACATACCGGTGAGAAACCTTACAAGTGTAATTTGTGTCCAAAATCCTTTGCTGATGCTTCAAATTATAAGAAACATAAAATTTTACATAAAAATGCAGCCGAAGCATTAAATATTACAAGAACTTCTTCGTCACATGCCGTACAAAATTCTCCTGCTTACTCTACTGTATCAGATCCCGATCCAGATGGTATTGAAGTAATGCAAACTATAAAAAAGTTCGAAAGTTCTTCTACGGATGAGGATGAAGATGTAGGTGATGATGCTTCTTTGAATTCTTCAACCATGGAATCATATATGTGGCAAGATGCTTTGGAAAATGTTTTAATGAATAATGATATACGAGAAAATATTAAAAGAAATTTAGCAGGTTTTAATAATGCTATAATGCCTAAAAGTATGCAACAGTTGGCGGGAAAAACTCCCACAAATTTAGGGAGTTTGAATAACAATTTTTCCAGCGAGGATCCGGATTAGGAGGTTAATATTTTTTGGTTTAGTAGATATTTATTTAAACTTTATTAATTTAGTTGTTAAGTTAAAAATAAAAATTTAATTTTCATAGAAAAAAAGATTTTTCCTTTATTTGATCGGTTTTGGAATTTAAATTGATAAATTTTCAAACATTTGAATTTTATATATCACTGTATAGGAAATGCTATATTAGCGGATATGTTATATCTTTTACCTCAAATTCTGTTCCCCCAGATTTTTGGTTTTCAACCCAAAATAAAAAACTTTTTTCTTTGCTTTTTTGTTCTGTTGTTTCTTTTGGTGTTTTCATTTTTTTATTTGTTTTTTTTTCATACCTTTTTTTAAATCTAAAGTACAAAATAAACTCTTGTTTTTTTTCTTTGTTTAACAATTTTTTTTAATCAAATTTCTTTGTTAATACCACAGTTTGTTTCATGTTATTTTTAAGTCTTTCAATCAAACATTTAATAGATTTGGCCAAATAGTTTGCTGTTGTAATTGTTTGTTTCTTCCCCAACATTATTGTATTAAAGATTATTTTAAGCTAAATAACCAAATCTTAAAGATTATTGTTGGCAACTCCTGTTAAGTGTAAAGAGACTATTTTTTCCATAAAAAAGAAAATATTTAACTTAAAAAAAACTTAACATATTAGTTCTTAAAATTAAGGTGTAAAATGTGTAGGGTGTCTACAATAATAGTTGTGAGTGGCTGGCGTTTTCTCTTGTCTGAATAAACAAATGCAAAAAACAATACAATAATAATTATTTAATATGCTTAAGAAAAGAAGTAATAATTATAATAGAGAAAAATTAAAGGAACTTAAATACATAAACAGTATTATGGAGTAGATTTATACTTAAGTTGTACAATATTTGTGGGTGTTAAAAAAACTTTATATGAAAAAAGGTTTTAAATTGCAGCACTTAAATAATTTAAAAAAAAATAGCAGCTCCAAGGTGTTTTTCAGTGTTAAATATTTTTAATTTTTTGTTAAGAAATTACCTTTTTTAATAGACCTCTAACTTTTACCTTTGTGAAATAACCTATAAATTTTGCAAATTTTATTATGAATTTCATACTTTTTTTTCTTTTAAATCAACTTTTTTCAATCCTCTTGCATAATTGTTTTATATTAAAAATATTTTAAAGCTTTTAAATCATAAAATTTCTTTCCTTCCCTAAAAATGAGGTTAAGTTGATATATATATATATATCCTAACCTCAAAACTTTTAAATTTTAGGAAAGTAATGAAATGTATGTTTTTTTATATTTTCAAACCTATTGAAAACAATCCTCAAAACTTAGCCCTTTAAATTTAAATTAAAAATCTTCAATTCCACTTTCTTTCATTCTAAAAACTTAGAATATATTAAATGTATAAAGCTAATTGTTCTTCTTATGAATTCGAAGATGTTTAGCTTCCTTTAGATACAATTGATTTTTTTCTAAAACATTCTTCTTTAAAGCCTTTAATTCATAAATTATTTTGTTCATAATCTCAAAAATTTTAACTAAATTTATGCAGCTCAGTTTTTCTTATAAATTGGAGGCTATATAGCTTTAAACTTCTTTAATTTATTTTTCCATATATAAACAACTTTTCAAAGCAAGATTTTTACAAAATAAGGTGGTAAACAATTTGAACTTTTTATTTTCTTGAAAATATGATTAATCATTTTAACCCTTTAATTCATAATTTAGTGTCTTTAATAATTTTAATCATTTAAAGCTTTTAATTCATAATTTAATGTCTTTTCTAACCTCAACAAATTCATTGATTATAAAATAGTTTGAAACATTTTACAAATTCATGAATATCAATTAGTCATAAAGTTTAAAATTCGGCGGTTTGCTTCATTTAGTTGAATTTTAAAGTTTTTAATTGCAATTGTTTTCATTCTAACCTAAAAAAAAATATTAATCAATATTCCAAAGCTAAAGTACCCCAAATTATATTTAGGAATTAAATGTTAAGAAGTTTTTAATTTATAGTGATAATAATAAGAAATTAGAAGTTGACAAAAATTGCTTTAGATATTTCATATATATATATACATATTATTTTTAAAGTTTTAACCTCTAAATTTTTTTCAAGTTATGTGAATTATGATCTTTAAAAAATGGCAAGAAAATGTTCCAACATCTTCAACATCAAACTTTAATTCTAAACATTTTTATTATAACCTAAAAAAAAAATAATAATATTAATAACCAAACAATAATTTTTTTTGACCAAAATTATGTCTCTTAAAACTTATTTGCATTTAGTTGCATTTTAAAGACTTTATTGCAAAGAAACTTCATGCTAACTTTAAAACATCAGTTTTGAGGTTAAGTTCATAGTTGTGTCTTGTTTATTTTATGAAAACTTATTCGTATTTTAAAGAATTTAATGCAATTAAACTTCATTCTAAAGAATTAAATTTTAAGGTTAAGTTCTAAGTGGTTTCTTATTTATTTTTCAGTTAAATTAAAAAATGTTGAAAATACTACTAGACACTACTAAAAAAATTAATATTTTTTTTATAAAATTATGTCTTTCAAGATTTATTTATTTTAAGATCAAAGCTGTCGTATTTTGTAGTGTTAAATATGCGGAAAAAAATATTTCATTATGACGTGTAATTTTTAGGTTAAGATCAAAAGTGTTTTTTAATTTTATGTTAAATATTTTAACTTAAACAATAAAAATTTCGAGGTTATGCAAAAAACGTTTTAACTAATTCTAACAAAACTGTAAAGGGAAGTCTTTTAAAAATATGAACTTTTTAAAGATTATACTATTTTTATTTTTAATTTATCAACACTGTTCATTCTAACCTAATAATATAACTTTGAGGTTAAAACAATAACTGCTCCTCATTTGTAACCAGCTGTGCAAAAATATAATATTGCTTTTCATTAAATTTTTATTTAAATTTAAGTGATTTGCTGCTCTTAGTTTAATATTAAAATTATTTCAATTCTTTATAACCTTAAAAAGTTCACAATATCCAATAAATTTTGAAATTAAAACAAAAATTGAGAGACTTTACCTTCATTCTAACCAACAGATTTTAATTACTTAAAGGTTAGATTTAATATTTAACATGCTCAAAGTTTTGACCAATTTTAATTGAAAGATTTAAATTGAGTCTAACCTGACATTTTACTATAAAATCACTCTAATCTTAAAAATTTGATTTATTGTTAGATTCAGAAATATAACGTTATTGAAATATGACATAGAAATTTGAATTAAAAACCTTAAAAGGTTTAAATATAATCTAACCTAAAATAATAAATAGTTTTAAGGTTAGAACTAAAATGTTTAGGTTTTATTTTATGCGGATAAAAAAAAAAATTAAAAATTGGAAAATATTAGAGGCCTGTTTCGGAATTCCGAGGAACTGAATCTTTTAGAAAATTGCTAGAAAAAATACTAGATTTTTAACATATGTCTGAGTAACTTTCATATAAATTTTCTAAACGATTCAAGTTATGAAAGTGATGAATCTATAAATAAATATAAACTATGGACTGTTAAAAATTTAATAGCTGCTTCCTTTGCCATTCCGAAAGTAAATTTTTTATGAGAAAACATGTAAGCATGTTACACAGAATTTTTTTGAACCGAAATTTTGTTTCGTTTTACAAAATTAGTTCCTAAGTGTTTTCTAAAATTTAAAACCTTTTTACATAGATTAATAAGTAGATATTTATTTAGATACTTATGTGAAAGAAAAAAAACCTGATTCAATTATCAAAAACCCTATTTCATGCAACAACAAAATATATGTAGTTACATATACTTTATTTTTGTGTTTTGAAAAAAAAATTGTATTTTTTTTTTTTTAATTTAGTTCAAAGGGCCTCCCACATAAATTTCTGGTTGTATTCTATGCCTTTTTATCTTCATATAAGATTCTTCGTTATCCTTTTGTATTTCAACTGGGTTTTTTAGCACTTAAGTTTCTAAATTATTACAAACTTTAAAATTTGGCCACATTGTCTTACCAAGGCTAAATAATTAAACTTAAATAAAATAAAATAAAAATGCATAAACTTGGGTTAGAAGCGGAATTTTTTAAAATCTAACCTGTTAAAATAATAAATTTAATATGTGACGGAATTATTAAAAAACATATAGGGAACCATTAAAAGAAAGAAATTTAAATTTAATGACAATTTTTTAAAGCACCATTTTTAAAGTTATTACAAACAACTACTTAAAACTTACCGATTAAAAAAAAAGTATATTTAACAATATTTGTTATACAAATCGATTATTCTATTATACAATTAAATATTTTTAAAAAATTTAAAAAGGTCTAAAATATTAATTTGCATTTTTAATTTTTATTTCTAACCAAAGGTTATGCTTCCTTATTTTATATATATTTCACATAATTGTTCTTAATTATAATAAAGTAAAATTCATAAAGAAATCAACTCAATACTTAAAATAGTATAACAAACAAAAAACGTTTTGTATTTAGTGCTGTAGAAAAAGGTGGTAATTTGGAAATTGTTGTTCATTTACTTATTAAAAAAATAAGATTTTATTCTGTACTTTATCACAAAAAAATATATATTTTTTTATTTATATTTTTAAAACTTTTGCTTAGTTAACAAATTAAATTAAATTTAAAGATTTAATGCAGAACAACAAATTATTGAGATATTCTTTCTGTATTATTTCTTTAAATTTACTAAATTTCTTAACAGAGAGTATTTAGTTTTCGGGTAGTTTTGTTTAAATTTGACATTCAAATAAACACATGTCAGTCTTAAGTTTTGAAATACTCCTAAAAAATGTTTGGCAAAAGTCCTTGTAAAAAATGATGAAATTTTGCTTTAACTTCTTTAAGAGAATTTAACTTTTTGTATTAATTTCAATGTTAAATTTAAATAAAAATACCATTTGAAACCAAAACCATTATTAATTTTGGGAAATTATAGTGTTAAATTTGTTTAAAACAAAATTAAAAGTTTTTGTAAATTTTATAACAAATTTACAATATATATATATATATATATATATATATATATATATATATATATATATATATATATATATATATATATATATATATATATATGATAGAAATTAATGAAAGAAATTAATGACATTTTTAAAAGAATTAAGATTGAAGAGTTTTACATATAAAATTAACTTGATAAAAAAAAAACTTGATGAAATTCCATTATTTTAAAACATTTTCTAAAAGTTAGCTGATGCGATCAAATGAAAAGAATAAGATTTCTTTTTTACTTCGGCAGGGACAAGTTCTAGTACATAAGCCGAATAATACCGAATTTACTAAAAATGTGAATTATATGCTCTTTTTATGACTTTTTTTAGTGATTTGGTCCAATACCTTTAAATATATTAAGGTTTTCATAATCTAATTTGTTTAATTTGCAAAAAGTTTCGATTTCAAATCATGATTTGAAAGTATCATTGAAATTAGTTATTTCATTAATTTTTTTTTTTACTGTCATTCAATACAAAATATTTTGAAATTTTGAAATTAATTTCACTAAAGCAAAATACTTTAATTCTAAAATTTGTTTAATTTAAATTAATAAAAGTATTCGATTTTCTTGGACTAGAAAGTAGAAGAATAAAATTTTTAAATCAATATCCTACTTCTCTGTTGAAATTTTGAGTTTTAATTAATCAGATTAAAGTTTTCATATCATCTATATCTTTTCAATTTGTGTGCCATTTTAAAAGATTTCTTAATTATTGTTTTCATTTATTAACATTTTACACACTTTCAAAATTAATGTTAATTATATTATAAATTTTTCAACACCCATTTTTCATTCGAATTATAGTATTTAAGCTTCCAAACAAAACGTGAAAAATACTACAAACAATAGTATATGTAAATGTTATAAAGAATTTCAATATAATTTTCTTTTAAAAAAACATTATCCATGAAAGATATTTAAGATTCCTTTTAAAAAACTAGTGGCAGTATTGGAGAAATAAATTTTCGACTTCATGCTGAAATTTCTGTCTATATTTGTATTAGCAGTTGTAAAATTTGCTGCTTTAATTTTAGACGTTAAGTCTGTGAATGACTTTAAATGAATTTTGGTTTATTTAACTTTGTAAATGTAAAAGTTTAATCAAAGACTAATAAGATAGGAAGGTTGTCAAAAAAACCTAACTTCAACGAATAAAACACTAACTCATAAGTGAGTTTTCTGTAAATGATCTTACACTTATTTTGGTTGCTTCACTAACTTTGTAAATTTATACGTTTAATCAAAGACTAATAAGAAAATCCTAACTCTTCAGCGACTAAAACTCTAACTCTAAGAATGAATTTTCACTTTTTTCAAAGAATTAATGTTAATGATCTTAAATGAATTTTAGTTTTGTTAGAGAATATTAATTTCTTTTAAAAGACAAAAATTGACTTTTTGATCTAAAAAATAAATATATTTTGGAAACTAAAAAATGAAGCTATAATTTCGATAAGTTCATAATATTGAATTCACTTGTATGGTGGAAGCAAGAACGTTTGTAGTTCTACAAAATTCTGTCACTTTCCTATCTTATTAATCTTTGTTTATAATTGAATAAATTGAGTTAATTGTCAATATTAATTTTCATAATATTTAATTCAAACATAGTGTAGGCAGTATTATAAATACTTTTATTATTTTAGTTTATTTCAAGTTTAATTAAAGAGATGGATTTTTCTTAAATTGAAATTAATTGGAATAATCTAAGAACTTAAACTATTTTGTAAGTTTATATTCATTCAATAATTTGAAGCAGCTAGCGCAATAACTTTAAATTACATTTTTCAAATATTAAAGGCTTTTCAGTAATTACTGATAACAACGTTTATGAATGAGGTAAAGTCGTAATATCACAGACTTATGCCTCATTTCTATCAGAGACCAAACAATGTATTATTTATAAGATTAAGATCCTTCTCATATTCAAGAATATTTTTACATATTTATCATTACAAATATCTCTCCTTCATAATGTCTTAATTATTATGTATTATTATTTAACGATTAATTAATAGAAGCAAAATCTGAGCTAAAGTATTAAGGAACGAAAATGCAGAAATAATAATTTTGCAACATTTTTCTTTGAATAGCACATATAATGGCTATGGTTGTTGATGGCTGAGGAATTCCATAAGACAAATGAATTAGCAACTTTACCAAACCATTTTTTTAAGTTATCAGTATTAGTTTAAAATATCGAAATAAAGAAAATTGTTCAACTTAATTTTTGTAGTTTTCTTTTTTTTTTTTTTTGTACGCCTAATCTTAATTGTCGCTATAATCTTTTGAATTCCACCAAGTTGTTATCTAGTTAATTTATTTATTTTTTTCTTTTTTATAGATTGAAATTTTAAAATTTCGAATTTTCAATTCAAACTTAAACATTTTTGAAGGATATTCCATATATTCAAATGGAAATTCATACGAATTACAAGGAACACCTGGAGAATTATTCCGCTCAAAAAAAACGTCTTTCAAATTTGAACTTCTTGAACTTCTTGTAAAACTTCTATGTAAAAGTCATACAAATTTAAAAGATTTCCTTTTCGAATCAAATTACACAATTACCTCTGGGGAACCTTTATAAATTTAGAATATATTAGAATTACAGTGTAGTCCTTCAGAATGAAAAACATTGGTTTATACTACCAATTTCATATTTAAATTTATATTTTAAGAACTCTTCTATTTCAATCTTAGCAAATTATTTTCTTAAAAGAACATTTATTTTGAAAAAATTTAATAAATTTAATTTTTCATATTTGATGCAATTTAGTCAGTTTTTGCATCAATCCTTGTTAAATTTCATTATTCTTTCAAAAAAGAATGTTATAAAAAAACAACTATATATTCTAAAAATCCACTTCAATAACAAGGAACTAAAAATTCGTTTTAAGGAGCTAAATAGGTTGTGCGATCAAAATTTTTAAGGTATTTAAAGTACTCTCGTCTAACATAATCACACCTTTTATTTGACAAATTCGCAATCTCTGCTGTATTGTTGTATCGATGTATATCGTAAAATTGTTTAATTAATTTATTTTTGCTTTTAAAAATTTTTATTTGAAAAATATTTACTATATACATTGATACAAAAATAAAACAGAGTTTTATTGGGAAATTATTAAGAATTTTAGCACTTGTTATTGACTCTAAATATTAAAGGGAAAATGTATATAGTTGTTTATTGGTTTATATTTAAATATAAACGTTTTTAAGCTTAATAAGCCTTTATTTTAATAAAAACTTTACAATTTTATAGTCTAATTCCAAAACTGTCAAAGTATTGTTTAAGCTTAATAAACATTTGAAAACCCCTAGAAAATTGTAGTTAAAGTCTATTGATTTATGTAGAGAATGTTTTGAAACCCCTATATATTATTAAGCTTTAAAACATATTTTAACAATTTCTTAAATTTTGATAAATATTCATTTTTTCATTAAAACTGTAAAGTTTTTATTTATTTATTTTTTTAATATGATGTTTTTTATTAAAAAGGGGTTTGAGGGTTTTCTTATAAAAAGAGAGTTTTGAAAAAATTAAATGGTTAGAGAATTTTTGTGGTATTTAAAAAAAAAAAAAAAAAAATACATTATAAATTCATTGTACTTTTTGTTGTTTGTTGTTTAAAGGAAGACATTTTTTGTATCAATATAGCAATATAGAAAAATATGTTGAAAATAAAGAAATAAAGATGATAAGATTCAAACTAAAGTTATGAGGAAAATTCTTGTAACCATTTGATTTTTTTAAAAGAGAATAAAACAAATAAAAGCAATCAGAAGTATTAAATTTTATTAATATTAAATAATAGTTGTCCAATTCACAACCTATGTCGTACGGTTGTATCTATGTAGATCGTAAATATTTTTGTATAAATTTGTTTTATGACTTCGAAAATTTACGTTATAGTATATCGATATAATGATACAGCAGAGATTGTGAATTTGGTAATTATCAAGTGAAAATGTATTAATTTTAGATTTTTTTTTAAACATTAAAAATTTTAAAACAAATTTTCTAAAGGGCAACTATTCTGAAAATGTTCAACACATTTATTCGCTGAATTGTTCTTATTTGAAAAAGTCAAGATATAAAAAAAGATAAGTTCAAGCTAAACCAAATTGAGATGAAAATTAAATAAAATTACTGCTTATCCCACAATGTCGAACGAAAAATTCGTTTCGACTATTCGTACGGGAAACAACAAAAAAAATTTAAGTTTATTTATCGTTTTTCATTTATATTGTAGAAACGAATTTTTCATTCGTAAGAATTTTTCAACTTTTTTATTATTTTATTTTAAAATAGTTTTGAGAACTTTAAAAAGTTTTATTTAATGTGCATTTAAAACCATGTTTGTATAAAAATTGTTATTATCATTACGATAATTAATTATCATAAATGGGTGGATAGTATTACCCCTATTTATGATTATTATTCGAATATTTAAAATATTAAGAGGGAAAAAATTTACACATTTCAACATTTTCGTTGTAAAACTTAATATATTTCAAATATAATTTAAAATTCTCTATTGATATTTTCGAATGTGGAAAAAAATAGAAACAAAGATTAAAAAAATATAAAAAATCAGGACCAGGTTTTGTCTAATAGATTTAGATAACAGAATATTCAATAGACTAGACTATTATAGTCTATTTAATAGACTAGACTATAGTCTAACTAATAGACTAGATTAGTCTATTTAATAGACTAGATTAGTCTATTTAATAGATTAGTCTATAGTCTATTCAATATTAGACTATAGTCTAGTCTATTTAATAGACTAGATAACAGTCTATTTAATAGACTAGACTACAGTCTATTTAATAGACTAGACTACAGTCTATTTAATAGACTAGACTACAGTCTATTTAATAGACTAGACTACAGTCTATTTAATAGACTAGACTACAGTCTATTTAATAGACTAGACTATAAAATACTTAATAGGCTAGACTATAATCTATTCAATAGACTAGACTATAGTCCATTCAATAGACTAGACTATAGCCTACTCAATAGACTAGAATACAGCCTATTTAATAGACTAGATTATAGCCTATTCAATGGACTAGACTATACCCTATTCAATAGACTAGACTATAGTCTAGTATTGAATAGACTATAGACTAATCTATTATAGTCTAGTCTATTCAATAGACTAGACTATAACCTATTCAATAGACTAGACTATAGTCTCTTCAATAGTCTAGACTATAGTCTCTTCAATAGACTAGACTATAGTCTCTTCAATAAACTATAGCCTATTCAATGGACTAGACTATAGCCTATTCAATAGACTAGACTATAGCTTATTCAATGGACTAGACTATAGCCTATTCAATAGATTAGACTATAGCTTATTCAATAGACTAGACTATAGCCTATTCAACAGACTAGACTATAGCCTATTCAATAGACTAGACTATAATCTCTTCAATAGACTATAGTCTATTTAATGGACAAGACTTTTAATACAATCAATATACTAAACTATAGTCGAATTAATAGGATTTCCTATGATCTAATCCATAGACTAAACCCTAAGGTAATTTATTTTAGTCCACCCTGATTAATAAGCTTTTTTAGTATAGCTTATATATATAATTTTTTATGAAAATAACCAAATAATTCAAAAATAATAATGTGTCATTAAAAGTTTCAGAATATTATATTGTCCTTTTAGTATTGGCAATAATTATTATCTTCTTTAATTTGATCCATAATTATCCTGGTATTTTAACTAAATTTCTTCTGATGGCTTTTGTTGTTTTATATACCTACTTAATTTTAGCATAAACTTTCTTAAATTATGTGTGGTTATATAAAATCTTTTAAAAAAGCTTATGTTATTTTATTCGCAAAATAAACATTTTAAATTAAGAGTTTTTATGAAAAAGAAAAGTAAATATTTGTTAAAGATAAATTTAAATTTTACAATTGCATTTTATAATATATTTCAAGGATATTTATTGTTGAAACAATTTACTGAAATCAGATCAAAAATAATGCTTTAAAAATCAAAACTTTAAATTATTTAAGATATTTAATAACTAAAATGTTAGGAAATTTTTTTATTCTAAAAAAAAAATATTTGGAAACCATTTATAGCTTTTGTGGTATTTAAAACAAGTATTCAAGTTTTTCTTTATATAAAAGAACTTTCAAATCTCATCTTTTTACTATAACTTATTCATTCAATAAGAAACTTAGTGTAACTTCTTTCGCTTTGCAAAAAAAAAAAAAAACTTCTTTATTTTTAATTTTAAATCATTTAGCACTTTTTCAATAAAAAAAATTTTAATCTAGTTTCCTTTAAATTCTTTTTAAATTCTGTATAAAAATTCTATTATATTTTTGATAGTAATTAAATTCCAAAAAAAATCCATTTCTCGTTTTCAATTTAATTTTAAAATATTGTTCATGGGAAAATTTTTAATTTAGTTATATTGCAGAATTTTTCATGCTGAAACATATTTCAAAATTTAAAGGATTATTGTATAATCCGATTCGAAAAGAAAATGCTTTAAAATTCTATTTAAAATATATTTTCTCGAAAGCTTTTTCTTTCGAATCTAATTACAAAATAACCCCCTAAATTTCAAATTATCAACAATTCCAAAGGAAATTCACGAAATTGAAGTAAGTTTAATATTCAGTTTTTATCAATTTTCACATCGTGTAATAGTGAATTTTGAATTCAGTTCAAATTATTTCTATAATGGTAATCTTTAATACTTTCTAACTAAAATATCGAAATTAATTTTATGCTGGAAAGATGTTAAATTATGTGGCTTTAATGAATAGTTTATTCTAAAATAATCGATATTTATTTTCTTTTCAAAGTATTTAGTTATTTCTTTATTTTATTATGTCCCACGATGTCGAACGAAAATAAATCGAAAATGATTTCCATAAAATTTTTTTCCGACACACTTTATTTCGATACCGTGGGACAGGTAAAGTTAATTTTGTTAATTTGAAAAATTTCTTAATTTTTTTTTTTAATAACTTTCGAACAAAAATTTCGAAAATCTATTTTTTTTATTTCAATTTAATTCTAAATTTCAAACGAAAAGAATTTCGACTCACTTTCGTTTGACATCATGAACAAGGCGGTTAATTTTATTAATTTTAAAAAATCACAATATCATTTTATTTATTAATAAACTTCGAACGAAAATCTGTTATATTTAACCGCTGCTAGCAACCTTCAAAATTTAATAATTTATTTTTTAATTGGACAACTTTATATGATAAACATTCAAACGTTTTTTTTTCCTATAATTGAGACTAATTTCGAAAATTCAAACATATTTTCAAAATTCTGGAATTTAACACTGACATAAAAAAATCGCTAAATTGCATGCGTTAGAAATGTAAATATTTATTATTTAAAAGCTATTGTAATACAACTACAAATTAATTTCCAAATTTGGGAACTATTTTCCGATTTCTGGTATAGAAAGGTTTAAGAAATTGTTTGAAAAACACTGATTTTAAATATTTTAGAGTATTTTTCCAAATTTTTTTTTAAGTTTAGAACCTCTAAACAAGAGTATGAATAACGATTTAATTTTTTATTAAACAAAAATATTTACTTTTCTCTTATCATTTTAAAAAATCCTTAAATTTGTTTGTTTACATTTTTTCATAAAAAAGAAATGTATTTGAAATTAATGAAAATAAAAATTTTAAAAATTAAATCACATCAAAAGAAAATAAAAACTAATAAATAAAACTAAGAAAAATTCAAATTATTATAAATTGAATAATCTGAAAAGAAATCATAGACCTAAAAAAAACACTTTAAAAATTCAATTTAAAAGTGCTTTAATTGCTTTGTAAAGTTTTCTTTATAAGCAAAAGATTTGTATTTGTTTTTCTTTGAGCAAAATTTCGTTAATAAGAAATAAAATTTATAATTAAATTTTTAATGAAAAAAATATACATTAATTAATAAACAAAATTTGGTCAAAATTTCGAAGAAAACAAAAAAAGTTAAAAGAAAAATTAAGAGGAGTAAAAATTAACAAAAAATAAAACTAAAAATTATTATCGATAAAAGTTTAGGTAAAAAGTAAATACATTAAAAGCTGTAAAAGTTTAGAAAAGTTAGGAAAAATAAAAGAAAATAGCTTAAAAGTTGTATGAAGAGTAAAATTAAAAAAAAAAAAATAAATAAAAAATATGGTACCTTTCCTTAATAAAAAAAAAAGATTTAAAAACAACAATTCAAAATATTATTATTTTTTTTTAATTAAAATATGATAATTTGTTTAAAAAGAAAAGATACCATTTCTTAAAAAATAAAGTTAAAAAAAATAATAATTCACCTCCCATTATTTATATACAAATACATATAAATAATTGAACAATTTGTCATTTTTTAAGGACAAATTCACCATATCTTGTTCAATTTAATTCTTACATTCAATTAATTTTCTTGAGTTTGAGTTTGTTTTATATTATAAGGGACATGTAACAGCCACAACCGTCCATTTCCCTAATAAATGTTTAAAATTGTTTAACAAAAAACATTGGCTATAAAATTTTTGGTAAATGTAAAATTAGTCCATGAATTAAAACTGGGTGTAAATTGTAAAGCTGAGGCTTGTCTTTGTGGTGGTTGTGGCTGTTGTTGATGATGATTTTGTTGCGTTGGTTGATGTGATGTTGATCTCTTTAAAATACGTAAATTTGTACCCGAAGCCATACGTTGTAATTGTGGCAATTGTTGGCCTGTAGCCATTAATTCTGAGGTTTCTCTTTTAATCGAGGAAACCTCGGGAAAATGCAATGATACTGATGAGGGTCTAGGTTTTTGTTGCTCCTGGTCATTATTAATGCCTGGCTTGTTGACCTTTTGCAAAAGATTTGTTTGAGGTGTTGCCGCTGTAGATGTTGTGTTGGCAACAGATGTTGCAGCTGCTGCAGCAGCTGCCAAAGCTAATAAATCATTACCACTTAATGGAGGTGGTGTTGGAGTTTTATATCCTGCTGTTGTCATATCATTTATATTTTTGTTATTAAAACTATTATCATTATTATTTACATTTAATTTTGTATTACCATTATTATTCTTAATGTTGTTGTGGTTTTTGTTGCTGTTGATATTATGATGGTTGCTATTGTTCATATTAAAATTTTGCATATTTGAATTGGTAACAATTAATGATTGTTGTTTTTGTATACGTTGTTGCTGTTTATTATTATTGTTACCATTTGATTTTTGCTGCTGTTGTTGCTGTTGTTGTTGCTGCATGCACATTTTATCACTTTGAGATTTGGCTCTTTGACGTCCATTACTGTTATTACTGTTTTGTTGTTGTTTTTGTGCCTTGGCCAGAGCAGCCTTCATTTGCTGTTTCTCTTTGCGTATTAAGTCAAATGAACTTACAATCTGTAATAAAAAGTATTAAAATAAAAATGTTACTAAAGAAGAAAATAATAATGTATATCTATATAATTAATAGGTAAATACATTTACTATAATCCCATTTACTGTGAGTACAATATACATTCGATTAACTGTCATAACTTTTAATATAAAATTCAGAGGATTACTTTTAAACTATTATATTTTTTGAACAAAAATAACAGTTTTAAAAACGACAAATAAAAAAGGATCAAAAATAAAAAAATGCCAAAACGAAAAAAATCGTATAAACAAATAAGTTAGAGTGCTATATTCAGCTGTGCCGAATCTTATATACGCTTCACCCACCTGTGTTGAGATGTGTTATATGAAAATGAAATACATTATATTGGATATTAAAGACCCTCGCGAAAAAAGTTGTAAATATACCTCTCTGGAAATGAAGATTGTTAGGTTCTTATATGATTCCCAAAATATTACATCTGAATGTTTAAACACCTCTAAAATACGTATTTCTTTCAATACCATTATCAAAATTTTTCGTTAAAACAAAATTAATTTCAAATTATAATAGATGCATACTAAGGCCTGGAATATTCATTTAAATAATTGTTATGCCTCTTTTCAGTCGCTCAATATTAAGATTTTACTAAAATTGTTTGCCATGTTTTTTTTTTTATTCAAACATATAATTTTATATATTTTGGAAATTTTTCAACATATATTGGGTTTTAATGTACCATTGGAATGGCCTATTCTGACACTAATGAAGATTACACGTAATTAACCCTTCAACATAGTGAGGGGCACACACACTACTTTACATTTGCGCCTGTGTGTGTGAAGCAGCAAAAAAAAAGGAATTTGAGTGGACGCTGCTCAATTTGACACTCTTCAATTGTAGAAAGTAAACGACCAAACAACGAAACATATGTGTTAACCTTAATTTTTGGTATTAATGACTTTCTGTGTATCAAATTTTTATCAACATAAATCAGATTTTTGAGATATTTTAGATGGACTGAAAGATTTTTTTATTGTAATTTTAATTGAATGTAACGAAAATTAACTTTAATTATTTTATAATATAAAATATAAAAATTATAAAATAAAATAAAAATAAATAGTACATAGTATGTTTAATATAGAAAAGGGGTAGTTTTTTTTAAGAAAATTGGTTTCCTAGTAATTTCCGTTCAAATACACCTCCAAAAAAGTGTAAGGTAAAAGGATGGAAAATATTAAATGTGCACTCGTTTGTTTTTAAACACTATTGGATAATTTACTCAGGTACTAAAAAAACAGTTACTTTTGAATTTTTAAACAAAAATAAAAACAACTTAAATAATTTACTTTGAATATTTGTATTTTGTTTTTATCAATCAAGTTATACATTGCGAAATATATTTTTTAACTATTTTTTTTTTCTTTTTCAACTTCACTTGTAATTGGAACTTTGTACAATAAACTTTATTAGAAAATATATTCAGTTTTTATAATTAACATTATTTGTATACACCATTGTTATGAACCGTTATGAACTCGATTTTCATAAAATGTCATGATTTTTAAATTGTCGATTTTTATTTTTCCGAGCAGAAAAAAAGTTATTTTTTTAATTTTTACATTTTTTTTGGAAAATATTAAACTTATTTTATAATTTTTATTTATTGAAAATGCATTTTTTATTTATATAAGTAAATTTTTAAAATCATTGTTTCATTAATTCATGGATTCATTAATTCAAAAATTTATAAAATTATTATTTCATGAATTCATAAATGCATACATTTGTCATAAATACATAAACATTAATTCATATATTAATAAATTCGTTTATTCTTGAATTTATGATTTAATAAATTTAAGAATATATGAATTTATGATTTAATAAATTTATGAATATATGAAATTATGATTTAATAAATTTATGAATATATGAATTTATGAACTTAGGAATTAATGAGACATAGAATTTTTAAATTACGAAATAATGAATCATCGAATTTTTGATTTTACAAATGTTTTAAATTATGAATTCATTATTCCATAATTTTTTATTGTATTTATTAAAACGTTTATAAAATAATTAATTAATTACATTGTTATGAGAATTTTCTTAAAAGTATTACAACAATTAACATCTAAATAAATAAATAAGGAAACTACTAATATCACAGTATTAAGAAAAAGTAAAAAAAAACCTTGTACATACTTAAACGTTATAAGAAATTTTAAAAACAACAATCAATTATTACTCTTCGCAGTGGATCGGGAATCTATTAGGAAACTGGACTCATTGGGGGGGGGGGGGGGGGTTGTTACGTTCGGGCTTGGCTACATCAAATTTCGCTACGCGAAAAATGATAAAGCCAAAGAGGTTGCGGATGGTGCAGATAAATCTGCATCATTGTGAAGCGGCCTCGACCGAATTGATAACCTACCTCAGTGAGACCAATGTGGACGTGGCCCTAATCCAGGAGCCTTGGCTAAATGATAACCAGGTCTGTGGTTTAAGGGTCAAAGGATACAAATTGTTCAAGCCGTCCACTGAGGATAAGGTGAGAACTTGTATTTTGGTGAAGAATGATCTTCAGGTAATTCTTCTTAACTCTTTCAGTTATGGTGATCTAACGGTCGTCCAAGGAGAGGCATTGGGAGGCGGTAAACTGGCCTTGGCCTCGGTGTACATGCCCTATGAGGAGTTGGAACCACCAGATGACAGGGTGTGGGCCTTAGCCGAGTACGCAAGACGGAATGGAGTACGTCTATTGCTCGGTTGCGATGCTAATGCACACCACAGTCAATGGGGTAGCAGGGATACTAATAAGAGAGGTGAGTCAACTTTTGATTTTATTATTGCAAATGATCTTTTAATCTGTAATAGGGGTAATACTCCTACGTTCAGAACGAAGGATAGGAATTCAGTAATAGACATCACACTGACCAACTCGAGGGACCTAGTTGAAGACTGGAGGGTGGCCATGGAATGTACTTTCTCTGACCATGGTAGGATAACCTTTAGTCTGAACTTCCGAGGTTCTGAGGGGAAACCCTTCAGGAATCCTAGGAGGACAGATTGGGACGCCTTCGGGCGGGATCTGGGGTCAAGATTGACTGGAACTCCGTTGGAGATCTTGTCGAGGGAAAATCTTGACGAAATAGTGGGGAAGGTAACGGGGTCCATTAACAGAAGCTATGAGCTTAACTGCCCGGTGAGCTATCCGGGTAAGAGGAAACAGCCAGTCTGGTGGTCGGAGGAGTTGAAGGCTCAACGGACCACAGTTGGAAGGCTGTACAACAAGGCCCATAGATCTGGTAGGGACGAGGATTGGGGCACCTATAGAGTGTGTTTCAATAAGTACAAAAAGGACATAAGAAGAGCTAAAAGAGCCTCGTGGATTAGATTCAGCGAGGCCATTGACTCGGTCAATGAACTCTCCAGATTCAGGAAGATACTGTCAAAGGACCTTAGTGTTCCTGGGAGTATCCAGAGATCAGATGGTTCATGGAGTCTAGTTCTGAGTCACTTAATGTACTTTTGGAAACCCATTTTCCGGGTTGCAGGGATCCATTGGTGGAGGAATCAGGTGAGGTAGAACACTTCTTCACGGAGTCCACCAGTGGGATGATTGGAACAGTGGTAAGAGACCTAATAACGGTGGAGAAGGTCACATGGGCGGTGAATTCATTCGAGCCTTATAAGTCACCAGGCCCGGATGGTATTTTTCCGGCCATGTTGCAGAATGCACCGTTGGTGGTCCGTAAACTACTGGCTGAGATTTTTAAGGGGTGTCTAATACATGGACATATTCAAAGGGGGTGGAGAGAGGTTAGGGTTATATTCATACCGAAAGGTGGAAGGACCTGTCACTCGAAATCCAAGGATTATAGACCTATCAGCCTATCGTCTTTCCTCTTGAAGACTTTAGAGAGACTGATAGATCTATATTTAAGATCGTCTGGTAGCTCCAGCATCATGAGTAGTGCTCAACATGCTTACCTGAAGGGTAAATCTGTGGAGAGTGCGCTAGGTGATGTGGTGGGTTATATAGAACAAGGGCTTCGGTATAAGGAATACACCATGGCCGCGTTCTTGGATATTGAGGGAGCGTTCAACAATATTGAGATTGACGCTATCAAGCAGGCGCTGGTGAATCTTAAGGTACATGACTTCTTGATCGAATGGATAATCCTCATGCTGAGCAGCAGGATTATCAATTCAAGCTTGGGTGGAGTATGCTTAAGAAAACTAGTGACTAGGGGAACTCCGCAAGGGGGAGTGCTCTCACCCCTGCTGTGGCTAATGGCTGTCGATGTGATTTTGCGTCAATTCGACAGTAGAGGGCGGAAGATCGTGGCTTATGCGGATGATGTGGTCATACTGGTAAAGGGAAAATTTCTTCCCACAATCAGTGAGATCATGCAGTCAGCGCTGGGTGAGCTGTCCTCGTGGGCTGCTGATAAGGGGTTGGGAGTGAACCCGGAAAAGACAGAGTTGGTTCTGTTTACTAGGAGGTACAAGGTAGAGAAATTCAGACTACCGGTACTATGTGGGACTGAACTGAAGCTTTCAGACTCAGCGAAATATCTGGGGGTGTTCCTTGATAGCAAACTGACCTGGAAGAGGAATGTTCAAGAAAGACTCAAGCGTGGCCTCAATGCCTACTACACCTGTAGAAACTCCATAGGTAAGAGTTGGGGACTCAAACCGAAAGTTGTATATTGGATTTACACTTCGGTGGTGAGACCAATCCTTTCATATGGTTGTTCTGTCTGGTGGCAGGCACTGGAACGCAAGAGCAATAGGAGCCTTTTGTCGAAGGCGCAAAGGTGTGCTTCGATTGGCATCACGGGTGCAATGAGAAGCACACCACAAGCGGCTCTGGATGTCATACTTCATCTCCTACCCATTGAGGAGTTTGTGAGGGGTATGGCGGCAAAGAGTCTACTGAGACTTAGGGAATTGGGACTATTAGGCTCATCAAGAGCAGGTCACTCCAAGGTCATTTACGAGATCAGTTACGGTGAGGTTAATCTGAACTCTACGGGGGCATCAGATTACATGGCCGCTGAATCGGACTTTGGAGTAAATCCTGTCGTGGTGATACCTGATAGGGAGATCTGGTCCGGCACTGAGAGACTATATGAAGGTTGCGCAGTGTTCACGGACGGATCAAAGATGGTCGAGGGTACCGGGGCGGGGGTCTATATTATGGGCACGGATTTGAAGGGCTCTTTTAGACTCCCTGATGAGTGCAGTGTTTTTCAGGCTGAGATTCTCGGCATCCTGAAGGCCGCGGAAATGATCAGGCGAAACATTGCGAGAGGTACCGAGGTCACTCTCTATGTGGATAGTCAGGCAGCTCTGAAGGCCTTGGGGACACATTTGGTGAGATCCAGGCTAGTAGCTGCCTGTAGGAAGACACTAAGAGAGTTGATGGGGGACTACATGGTGAGACTCTGCTGGGTGCCTGGCCATTGCAATATTTCAGGCAATGAATTGGCTGATGAACTGGCAAGGCAAGGTGCGGCAGGGAACGTCTCGGATAGAGAGACATATGTGAAACCACCACTAAGTTTCTTCTATGGGAAGATCAATGATTGGATCTTGGTCAGAACCAATTCGGCTTGGGAAAGTAGGGAGGACTGCAAAGTGTCGAGGGCGATATGGCCGGTATTGGACAAGGCAGGCACTACCACTCTCCTGGGCATGAATAGGAAGAGTTTAAAGGTCATGATAGGGGCCATAACGGGTCACTGTCTGATAGGAAAGATGAGGTCTAGAATGGACGCTAACAGTTCTGATTTTTGCAGACTGTGTGAGGACATCGATGAGACCGAGTCTATTGAACACATTGTGTGCCATTGTCCGCGATTACAGCATCGTAGGATGAAGTGGCTGGGTAGACAGTTCCTCGACGGGCTAGGTGACGTTCGGAGTGTAGATCTTGTTGACGTCATAGGCTTCGTCATGGTAATTAGCTGCTTGAGGGAGAATCAAGGGTTTAACCCTAGGGGGATTGGTGGCATTGCTGGTCCCCCTCTGTGATTCGTTACGTTTCTGTTCTCTTTTTACCTTTCACTTTAGTTTTTCTGTACTCTGTATTTTCAATTTTATATATTCTATACCCTTATTTCTTATTTCTATATTCTATACCCTTATTTCACAACTGTTCTGTTGAAGGAACTCACAATGGACCGGGATCGGTCTCTGGGTGGAGATGTGGTACTGTCTGGTATCACATCTACCTTCTCTATCTATCTATCTATCTATTACTCTTTAAATAAAAAAGAGCCTTAGTGATTGTTCAAATTTCTTATTTTTTAATATGTAAATGTTCTGCATTTTTCATCAAATGACAAGGTCAGTTCCCTTGCAAATGAATTAAACATTTTATGATTAAAGTTTGTATGCAGTAGATCAGTACAATACTTGGTTTGTAGGTTATGAATTATTATCAGATTTTATTTTATATTATCTGTTATTTTCTTACGTAAGTTTTAGCAATATTTTAAAATTTACTTATGTACACAAAAAATGATTTTGCAATAAATTAAAATTACTAAATAACCTTAATATATATTCCAGAGGAAAGTAAAATTCAACAAATAACTTTTATTTCTACTCGAATTTTTTTAGTTTGGAAAATACAAAAGTTACAAAACAAAAATTTTTATTTTTTTTTTAAATTACTTAACATTTAACTAACTTATCCAAATCAATTTCTCCTTTGATGCGTAATAAATCTACTATATGTCGGTCACTTATATTATTCAGGCTGGAAAATGCAATATAGCAATTATATATAGTGCCAAACATTGAGTAAAGTTTGTATATTTAATTTTTTAGTTTCCCATATTTATTATCATTGATAAGTTTCCAAAAAATTTTCTCCAGTTTCCAAAGGAATTTCTAAATCATTTTGTAATCCTCTTAGCTCTTCTTGCAGTACAACGTCTTACCTTTGTAATTCACAAGTAAGTGGATAATTGTGTAATTCTATTACTTTTTCAATACATTTTAAATCTTGAAATCTTTCTGTATAATTAACCATTATATCTTCGACGATTTCGGCATATTTTTGTATTTTATGAAAACTATTGATTTTGTAAAAATTATTGATATTTTTTTAAGATTAATAATACTATTGTTTTTGAGTTGATTTATTAATAAATTATATAAAAAATATTTAATGTTTTCACTAACTGAAAAATTTTAATATTTTTACTTTGAAGAGTGAGGTTGAATTCATTTAATATTTCAGTTATGTCGCATAGAAACTCCAAGTCTAATTGTAAATCGTGGTCTTCAACCGAAGAAACGAGTTCTTCGGTGTCATGTTTAGGATTTAATTTTATAACATGATAATTTCTTTTCTTAAATTAAACAGTCGTTCCAAAATTTTGTCTCAACTAAGACAGCGAACTTCCGTGTATAATAAAATATCACCGAACTCTGCATTGAAACTATTTAAAAATTCTTTAAATTTTCTGTGTAACAGTATTTTCTAACGTTAATTCTTTTGTGAAAAAAGTAATGAAAGCTAAGCTATGAATTCCATTTTTTCGCAAAATTCCTAAAAGACCCTTATTTTTTCTCTCATTACTTTCGCGCCATCCGAGCATATAGAACTAAATTTATTTCTATCAACTGAAAAAAAAACTCGAGAGTTTATTGCATCATATAAAAATTTGTACCGTTACATGACCATGAATATAAACTGCATCGAAAACCTCTTCAAAACAAGATAAATTTTCATCAACTGTTTTGAGGCAAATTACAAGCTGTCAAATCTTATTAATGTCTGTACTTTCGTCCAGGGGGAGAGGTAGCCTCCATATAAAGAAAATATAAATTTTCTCATCTAAATGACTATTATAGGAAGTTTTAAACAAATTAAAAATAATTTTCGTATTAAATTTAGAAAAGGGTGAATAGATACAGGGGGAGCAGTAGTTTCAATATAAAGTAAATATTAGTTATCAGTTATAGGGCACCGGTAAAAGCTAGTAAATAACAAATGGAATACTTTGGAATTTTACATACTTAAGGAAGATATAACCACTTCGGTGCAGAAAAATATTTTATAAATGTACGACAATATTAAATTAAAAAGTGGTACGAGAAAAATTTATGAACCGATTTGAAATTAAAAAAAAAAATGTGCAGGAATTAGGCCCAATAACGTGTTTTGGCCTATAATTCGGTTAATACTGGCTCTACTAAGTTAACTTTTTCAACACAAAAATTCTTAAAATAATTTCTGATTTTTCAGTTAAAGAACGAAGTCTCTAAATTACATAGGTGCTTCAAAAACTTGAAAAATCAAATATGACTTATTTTATTGTTGTTGTTTTCAGTATCCATGAAAACAATAACTCTAAGAAAACCAAACATATATATATACCAAACATATATATATATATATATATATATATATACGAGCCGCAATTTATGAACCGATCTTGCTGAATTTCAATAGCAAAGTTATATCAATAATAAAATATTTTGCGATTGTGAAAAACGGGGAAAAACGACAAAATATAAAAATCACATAAAGGGAAAAAATTAAAAAAAAAAAAAAATAAATAAATAAACAAAAATCGAAAGAAAGCAAAATGGAAAAATCGTCAAAATAAAACTCAGATGATTTTTTTTACTTTGATATTTTTGGGCCGAAAATAACTGTTTTTATTTATTTATTATTATTATTATTATTATTATTATTTTTCGAGCAGAAATAAAAAATATTTTATTTTTTCAGTTATATAAAGTATATTTTCTGATGTTTACTGATAGTATTGTAAAACACAACAAAAAAATCAACAAAACGGGGAAAAAATAAAATAAAAAAATCGTACGAACGGGAAACTATCTATAAAATAAAATAAAAAATGCCAAAACGAAAAAAATGCTAAAATAAACAAAAACCGCCGGAGAAAATCGCCAAAATGGAAAAAACTCGTTAAAATATTATGCCAAAATAGCCAACAATAAAAAATCGACAAAACAAAAGAGTTGTTATAGTTACTCAAAGTTTTATTCGCCCTTTCTGTTTTAAAGAATTTTAGGAGAGAAAAATGATTGAATTGTTTAAACTCACAAGTGTTTTGCTTTTGTATTTAACCGTTATTTTTTGTTGGTTATTTTATTATTAAAATACAAAAATTGCTAATATGAAAAAAAGCCAAAATGAAAAAGCTAAAACAATAAAAAAAGGGAAAAGAAAAAAATAAAAACTCTATAAAAAGAAAAGAGATAAGGAAGAGAAATATTACAGTTACTCGCCCTTTCTGCTTTAAAGAATTTTAGGAGAGAGAAAAGACAAGCGCTTTTCTTTTGTATTTAACAGTTATTTTTTGTTGGTTATTTTATTTCTGACAAATTTTTTTTTTTTTTTTTTGTAGAAAAACCAGATCAATTATTAAATTGCATTATTAAATTGTTAAAAAAATGTTTGAAAATTTTTTATTACGAATTGTTCAGTATTTGATCAGTTACAATCGTTGAACGTTTTCACCTTTTTATTAGATTGTTAAGTATTGAAGTATTAAAGTAATTCACATCACCAGTTTCAGTGTTGCCATTTTAGCACTTTCAGCTAAATTTAGCATTTGAACAGATTAAAATGCATTGATAATTTATAAAAAAAATGCTAAATGCTATTTTTTAAATCAAAACTTTTTAGTTTTTTGAAATAATTTCTAAGTAAGTTTGACGATACTAGTTATCAGTTTTAAAATATAAGCCCTTTTTACTTTATTTCCTAGTATTACAAATAATTCTGAAGCAAAATTATTTCAAATATGTCATCTATATATATAAAAGAGAAACATGACTGACTGACTGATTCATCATCCAATACACCAAACGCCTGAAGATAGAGAGATGAAATTTGGACCGTAGGTTGACTAGATTTTTGGAAACTCGAATGTTTAGGGGGTAAAATAGCGTAAAAATGAGTAAAATCGTTAACCTTATATAGATACAAAAAAAATTTAATATGTATCTTTATTCATTTGAAAAATAAACTGAAAGGTATCTGGTACTTTTTTGAAAATAGGCCCTTTTACGGAGAAAACGGGTAAAAACTGTATTTTGGTATGTTTTGAGCACCATATATATCTTCCAAACCATTCAACATACAAATAAAATTTTCGCCGCATTCGTAACTTATCAGAAAATGACAAGGTACAAATTTGGTACTTTTTGAAAATTCGAACGTTTAAGGGGTAAAAGTTGTACCGATTTTCGGTACTTTTTTAAAAAGACATTTTTTCTATTTATTGACATATACATATGCGTATTCTAATATGGGATCTCACAACAATTTAGAAATTCATTGGAACATAATTTTGGTTACATCAATAGGGAAAAAGGTACCATAAAGGGATAAAAGCGGAAAATTACTCAATGACGAATATTTTATAATATTAAACCTAGAAACTGAACTTAACTATATGTAGTCTTAATTGAGTGAGAATTCACATGGCGAACTTTGTTCTTCTAATGGTGTTTTTTTTTTTTTTTTTTTGTAATAATTAGCCTAGAAAAATGAAATGAAAGATATGTGGATAACGATTTACTAGAGAGGACTTTGCGGTACTTTTTTTGTTCTTCTAATAGTATATATAAAATCATGAAATTAAAGATACAGGTCCTATATGAGTAAGAATTTACAAGGGGGGAATTTGTGGTACATTTTCGTTCTTCTAATGTTACCTTTTGAATTTTTTTATAACATTAACGAAGAAACATGAAATTAAATATACTTAGTCCAATGTGTGGGACGGGGGACTTTGTGGTACTTTTTCGTTCTTCTAATGGTACTTTTTGATTTTTTTTTATAATATTAAACGAAAAAAGATCAAATAAAGATACATGGTTCTATATGGGTAAGAATTCACAAGAGGGACTTTGTGGTACTTTTTCGTTCTTCTAATGGTATTTTTTGAACTTTCTATAATATTGAACCTAAAAACATGAAATTAAAGATACATGATTTATGTGAGTAATAATTCACAATGGGAGACTTTGTAGTACCTTTTCGTTCTTCTAATGGGACTTTTTGAATTTTTTGTAATATTAAACATAGAAATATGAACTTAAAAATATATATGTGATCCTAAGTGAGTGAAAATCCATAAGAAGGGATTTTGTGGTAATTTTCGTTCTTCCAATGGTACCTCTTGAATTTTCTATTGTATTCAAAGTAGAAGCATGGAATTAAATATAAACAGTTTTTCGTTCTTCTATTGGTATTTCTTCTAGAAACATAAAATTAAAGATGTATGTTCCTAAACGAATTAGAATCCATAAAAGGGACTTTGTGGTACTTCTTCGTTATTCTAATATTACTCTGTATGAAACATGAATGTGGTATTTCTTGAAAATCCTATTAATTGTTTTACTTTTTGGTATTTTTTTAACTACAATGCTTAAAAATTTTATTGTTGTTAATGCCCACAGAATGCCCCAACATTTTTAGAAATTTGAAGTCTTGGGGGATAAAAGCGTCTCCTAAACTGTTAAATGTAACAAAATTAAAAAGTTTTTTTTAACAAAAAAAAAAAAAAAAAAAATTGTTTCAAATTTTATGAAATCCGATTTTTTATTGGGCGATATATATACTTCTGTAGTTTGAACTCATAAATGGTTATGAAGTGGTACGATATCCCATTCTTTGGATATTCCTTTATAAATATAAATCTGGAATATTATAACTATTTCCAAGGGAGTTAGTTGAATTTTACGGGCTTTTTCACTTTTGGTATTACATATTGTTTTTTCTAAATTAAAAAAACTACCAAATTTATATTTGGTCTATGTAGGAGTCCTGCAGGTATACTAACGCAGTAACGGGTTAAACGCTAGTTTAAACTATATTTTACAAGAAACAAGGCCAACGAAAATATGAATTTTTCTTTACAAAATAATTTAGCTTTAGCTGTGGAACAAAAAATTTTGCATATGTTTTTACAATTTAGCACTTTACCAATTACATTTTCTGGTAACTCTGACTAGCTTTAGTCTTGTGAAAATGCGAAGTTTTTTAATTATAAGATTGGTGACGTGAATTACTTTATTGTATAAAAAAATTGTTTTATTTACAATAATTTTTTTATTTTAATATTAAAGGGGTAGAGGAGAACCCTACTTATAATCTAGTTAAAATATAATAAATTCCTATTAAAATAAAATTTAAAAAAATCTAAAAACTCACCTTTTCACAATTTTGCTGTAAATTATTTGTTTGACTTTGGCTATGAAACAATTGACGTTTAGATGATGCATTGTTACCACCATTGCAACCATTATTTATATTGTTGTTAATGTTATTGGAAACATTGCTGCCAGCAGCAACAATTTTTGAATGACGTTTTTGATTATTGTTTGTATTACCACCACTATTTGCAGTAGTCGTTGTTATTGATGATGATGTTGTTGAATTACAGTTATTGTTATTGCTGTTATTATTATTTGTCGTCTTACAATTACTTTGATTATTAGAAGAATTATTAAAATTATTTAATTTAATACCATCCAAATCACCCATTGATTTATGGCGTTGTCTTTTAGAACGATTTGAATTCGAATTTGAACAATTAACATTTCCATTTGTATTATTACCACAAGAAGATGTAGTTAATGCTGACGTTACTGTTGCACCAGCACCATTAATACCACAACTGCCAGCAGCATTATTTAAGGCATTTATATCATCATTAAAATTATTTGAATTATTTCGTTTTTGTTGTTTTTTACAACTGGATTTCGTTTGACCACCATTCATAATAACACCAATAGTGTTTAACGTTGGTGATGTAGATGTTGGTGAACCGCAATTGCCGCTGGCACTACCACCACCTGAGTATTTACGGCGCGTCTCGACACCATTACGTTTATCGTTGACCCACTTCTTGAGACGTTTAACGAATGGCATTATCATGAAAAAGGAATTGGCATTTATGCCCAATTTGGGTTTTGATATGGCATCATTTTTATTGACAGGCAGCGAATCAATGGGAAACCAATCACAGCATTTAATCTCATTACGAGTGCGTGGTGAAAATTTCGTTTCTAACGAAACATCACGTACAATATATAAACGAGTGTATTGATAATTGATAACAGCCTCAATATAATCATTTGGTACAATTAATTCAGTAATATCATAACCGGTTTCTTCATAAACCTAAAGAAAAAAATTTTAATTAAATTTAAATGCGTAAATTTTAGGATTAAATAAAATTTACCTCTCTTGTGGCACAATGCACCGGATCTTCATTTTCATTAACTTTTCCTTTGGGAAAACCCCATGAACTTTTGGCAAAATATGATTGCACTAATAGGCAATAATTGAGATCCTCGGATATTAAAATGGCTCCATAGGTGGGCACGGATAATTTGTAATTTTTCCAATCTTCCAAAATTTTATCTATAGAAGATAAATGGTGGCGTAGGAATGGGATGTGCTGAAATTTTAAAAAAGCTAATTTAAATAAAACCAGAAAGAAAATTAAGCTGATTTTCTTGACCTAAAGATGGAGATTAATTTTCATAAAAAATTCTTTGAGCTAGCAGTGGAGATTAATTTCTACAGAACATCTTTAAAAATAAAAGAAAACCCTTGAGATAACAACAGAGATTGATTTGTATGAAAAATATCATGTTTGCAGTGGAGATTTTTGTAGAAAATCTTTCAAGCTAGCAATGGAAATTGGTTGCTATAGGAAATACCTAAAAATAATCTTAGGAAACCACTTTAAATGGGTGAAGAAGCATTTAAAAGAAATTTCTTGAGGTAGCGAAGGAGCATTTCTATAAGAAATCCCTAGCGAAGGACTATGTCTGCAGAAAATATATTGAGGTGAATTTCTATAGGAAATCTCAATAGAAAACTTCTTGATTACTATAGAAATGTTCTTCCTCTAACATTTCCATAGGAAATTTCTTGGGCTAGCGAATAATAATTTATATAGAAAATCTCTTAAGATAGAGAAGGATAATTTCTATAGGAATCTCTTGATTTAGAGAAGGAGAAATCAATTGAGCTAGCGAAGGAGCATTTCTATAGGAAATCTCTTGATATAATGAAGGAGAAATCTCTTTAGCTAACGAACAATTTCTAAAGGATTTTTTCAGTTAGAGAAGGAACATTACAATTGGAAATTTCTTGAGCTAGCGAAAGAGCATTTAAATAAGAAATCTGTTCAGATTGATTTTTATAAGAAAACCTCAACAAGCGATATGAAATTCCAGTTCTACAAACAACTTTTATTTTTTCTTCAATTTTTATTAAAAAAAAGTAAAATAAAGATAAAAACAAACAAAAACTGAAATAAATTATTAAAAACAAAACCAACTCACCTCAAATAATTGTAGAGCAAATTGTTTAATACCACATGGTTGTAATTTTTTCTCCTCTTCCGATGCGCAAAAGAAATCCAAATAAAACCAATGAGCCAGTTCAATTTGAAAGCATATACGTATTAAATTACTTAGTTCCATATCAGGAACATTAATTATAAATCGACTGGCCAAATCATCAAGTATATCGGACGGAATTCTAAAATTATTTTTATTGCTGTTGCCATTACCATTATTATTACTGTTGTTGTTGTTATTATTTGAATTTGTATTATTATTGCCACAATTATTAGCTACAGCCGAATGTGTTGTTGATGTTGTCGTTATTGTACTAGCAGTTATTTGCTGTTGTTGTTGCTGTGTTGAAACATTTTGCTGTTTTTTATTAGTTTTTATAGATAAGGCTTCTAATAAAGCTACAGTAGGATCTTTTGCACTAGAGGTGTTGTTGTTATTATTTGTTGTTTGATGATGATTCGTTGATAGAGAATTGTGATGATTACTATTAGAAGATAATGTAGAAACAGTTGCTAGTGCTGTTGACGTTGCAGACAATTGTGGATTAACACCAGACGATCCTTGTTCTGTTGTAGCTGTTAAAGCTTGTAGACCGGCTGTTGTAAAGGTGAAACTATTTTTATGTTCTTGTATTTGTTGTAAATGTGGTGTTTGTATTGTTGTTGGATTATTTGTAGTTGACGACGTTGATAATGCTGCATTTGATGATAATGATGATGACGATGCAATTGTTGATGATGAAATAAAACCATGTTGTGGCTGTGGTGCTTTATGATGTTTGATATTATTTTTACTGCTGCTGCTGTTGCTATTGTTGTGATTCAAAGTTAAATGATTGTTGTTTATATTTTTATTGATATTGTTATTGTTCTTGCTAGTACTATTATTGTTGTTGTTATTATTGATATTCAGTGCATTTTTAAGCGTAATTGATGCAAGGAGCGCTAATCCATTTTGAGAGGCTATAGCTGCAAACAAAAATATATATATATATAATTATGATTATAACAATTAAACGTTATTTTAGCTGATAAGAAAAAAATAAATATGGGAAATAGTTTGATAAAATTTATTTCCCACAAATAAAAAAATGCTTAATAAATTTAAAATAAATGATTTCTTAACCAAGAAAAATTATTTTTCTATCATAATTTATTTTTACCATAACTTTTTAAATTCTATTTTTTATTAAAAATCAGTTTTTTTATTATAAATAAAAAATAACAAAATTTATTAAATTAAGATGAATACCTTATTTTTCATAATATTCTGAAAATAAATAATCGAAATTTGTTATCTGAACTGGTGAGTCATTGGTAGTGACTAATACATCTAGATATAAAATTCCCTATATAGACTATCAATAGAATTACAATTTTTAATGAAATACTTATTATAATGATAAGATGCATTTCATTATATTATTATGACATTATTGCGAAGTACAATGATACCCATTATTTTAGAATATCAAAATTTGAACTCTGAAACCGACTTTATGTGTCTTGTATTTCTAAAGATTGTTTTAAAAACTGGAAAACTGATGATGCATTTTGATAAATACTAAAAATAACTAAGAAATCCTAAATTTTACATCATTCTCCGAAATCTCAAGGAACTACAGACTACAAAAAAAATTTATATAGAAAACTAGTTTGAAACTTTCGAGGACAGTCGGGTGACAAGACTTAGAAAATTCATGTTGCGCAACTAGTTACCATTTGGTGAAAAGTTACGTAGTTATAAAAAGTGAAACTAAAAATTGACAATTTTTAAAATTTCTCATCATTCTTTAATAAATAAATACTCGGAAATGTGTTTAAAAATTTTGAAATGCAATAATTTGATGATGAATTTCCACAAAATAATTCGAATTTTAAAATAATATAAACTATTCACTCTGTAAGACACATTTTTTAAAATTTTGTGAAAAATTACTTTTTTAAAACTAAAATCGCTCGTTTTGTAAAAAATACTATCATGAGCAGTAAGGTTTATATTAGTATATTTTTCAAACCAGCTCCGATATTCATTTAATTTTTTCATTAAAAAGCAATGGTGGAAAAAACAATAATAGAAATAAAATTATTTCCTTTATATAACTTATTATTTCTCAGCAGAGAAGCGCGTGATTCATTTATGTTTTAAATTAAAAAAAATAATAGAAACAAATGTAAGTTATTAATAATTCCCAATATTTGAAAATTTACTCTTTACAAATTCACTTTTTGAAGTAACGTAAAATTTAATTAGATCGATCACAAAAAAAAATAGAGCTTCATATAGAATAGTAGAAAAAATGTATACAATGTAAAAAAAAATGTATATATTTATAAAAATCTAAATTTTTTAAATTATATTTATTAAAATCCATTTGTTTTTGATTATTTGGTATATCTTAGGAACAATTTACAATAATATTTAATTTAACAGAAGTTAAGACATAAGTATCAGCTAATATCGACCAAAAATCAAAATCCATGTGGCCATTAAAATCGGTACGGAACAATTACAATGAGATATACTATTCACTATCTTAAGAAAAATTTAAATTTGTGTTTTGGTTGTTATAATTACATAGTTTGTATTTTTTATTCCACCTTTTTTGAAATATATTTTCTATTTTATGAGCCATAAAATTCGGAAAACTTCTCCAGATGTTCTGTATCAGAAAATTTTGTATTTTTCCTTAAATTTTATAGTTATTGCCACGCATTTTTTTAATATATTTTTTTTAATCTTCCCGAAAGGTTCCATAATGGTTTCAATCTGGTGGTCAGATTAACCAACGAAAAAATCAATTTGATTACTTTGGAATTAATCATTCAACGGTTTTGGGAAAAATTCAGAATAAGATAACTACGTTCAATGAAGATTATTTTAAATTTTTCTCCTGAATTTTTAACATTAATAGAAATTATGAGACCAATCTCCGTCACAGAAGTTTTATTACTATTTTATAGTATGCGCCAATCTGCTTAACCATTCCTTTGCAAATATGTTTGTCAAATATTGACTAACAGGATTTTTTCAATAGTATATCTTATTTTATCCCTTCTCTTCCGAGTTTACACACCATTTTTCGCACATCAAGAATGAGGGATTTTAACTTGGGTATGCATTATCAAACTCTATCTTAGTAATCTTAAAACATCGTATGAAACCTACAAGAAAATGTTATAAAAAGTTAACTTATCTTGTGCTGATAATAATATTAGTACTTGATGGGGGTTTCAATATGATAAGCACTCAAATCAAAAAATAACTTGTTCTTAAATAATTGTAATTGAAATTTTGAACCAACCAAGTCAATAACTGGGTCGAATTTAAATCCTTCGTTTGGATCTAGTAAATCATATCATAAAAAGATTCAGCAAAATAAATCAAAATTTCAGAACAAAATACAAGATACTTGATAAAACTACTCTTGGGAAGACTTTGCGAAATCATATCATAAAAAGATTCAGCAAAATAAATCAGAATTTCAGAACAAAATACAAGATACTTGATAAAACTACTCTTGGGAAGACTTTGCGAAAATGAAACAATTCTTTGTCCCATGGAATAGACAGCTATTAGAATAATAACCATTTTCGTATTTATCTTTGCTTTTAATCTTTAGTGCAGTAAAATGTTGGTTTCGGTACTTATTTTAATGGCTAATTTTCATAATTTGTCCATATCATTAGATCCTTAATATTTTACCTACGTCTAATGAATTAATTTAGGTAACCTACACTTTGATATAATAAATAATCCAAGGAAATATCATTTGCAAAAAAATATTGGCTAAAAAATAAGGACTTTTATACAAATTGTATGCCGTTCCTATTTTATTGACTATATATGTATTTAGAAAGTATGATTTCTATCTAAAACCGTTAAAAAATTTAAAATTGGTGAAAAATTAATTAAAAAAAATTATTCCGTTAAATCGTAAAAAATCGTTTTTTTTTTTTTTTTTTTTTTTTTTTTGATGACTAGATTTTGAGGGTGTATCGACCATTTTAAGAACGACATAATGATCTATTCAATGTGGTCGTCCACACTAGTTCATTTCATAAGTATATTTATAATATAATAAAGACAGTAATAGTTCTCACATGTTCTGATAGCACTTTAGAAATTCTATGATATCGTGTTGTTTTGGTTTTGATAAAACAAAACCTCACAAAAAAAAAAAAAAAACTACAAATCGAAGTTTGTGTCAGAAGAAATATAATTTTGAAAATATTTTTACTTAAAATGTTCAAAATTTTTTGAAATTTCTCATATGTAATTAACAGGGGACCTGAATTATTATACGTTTTAAATATAACTTTATAAACTACTAGCTGAATGTCGTCCCTGCTTTACGTGGAATCTAAAATGTTAATAAAAAAAATTTGATGAAACGATGGTCCCGTAAAAATTAGGGATGCCAATGTGCGTGTAAAAAATTTTTTCCTTATATTTAAAATATGTTTTCATATGAAATATATTTCCCGAATACCGAAAAATCCCGGGATTTGAAATTTTAAAATCCTGAATCCCGATATTTGCAAAATCCAGTCCCGCTTGACATCCCTAGTAAAAATGAAGAAAAATTTAAAGTTACAAAATATTTTCACCATTTTTATTGATATAAAATTATTTATTGTTTTTATTTACATATATCCTATAGTTCCTTTATATTTAAAATTTTATTAAAATCGGTTTAGCGGTGATTGCTCTACAAATAAACACACACTTGATTTTATAATATTGGTATTAAAGGATTAAAGGATTTTTGCTGAAAAATCAACATTTCAGTTGAAAAAAAAAATATTTTTGGTGAAAAATCGGATTTTTGCTGAAAAATCAACATTTCAGTTGAAAAAAAAAATATTTTTGGTGAAAAATCGGATTTTTACTGAAAAATTTCTTTAAAAAATCTAATTGTTGGTAAAAATTTAAATTTTTGGTGAAGTCAAATTTGTATTAAAAAATTTTATTTATGGAGAAAAATCAAATTTTTTAGTAAAAATTGGATTCTCATTTCGTTTTTAAGATATACACTTATGGATAAAAAAATATAAAAAATAATAATAAATATTTCTCGATAAAATATTGCCTAATTTTTTTATTTTTATCGGAGCAATGGAATTCTTTGAGCTATTTTTCCACGTTAACTGGATGCTAATAATCTCTAATGGACCGTTCGAGAAAGAATTACATTATTAATATCTGCTAAATTCTCTCTAGAAGATATTGTCATTTGTTGATGTTTTATTTTACCTTTCGAGGTTTCCACTATTCCATTTTATTTTTAAAACTGATCTATAGCAGAAATTAAAACCAGCATTTTTAAGTATTAAAATAATTTTCCTCTCTTCGCCTGTATAATGCATTAAACATTTTTTAAATTATATTGGTATAATTAGGATTTACAATAAAATTTCAAGCCTGTCAAAAAACTGACAAAATTTATAAAAATAGCAAAAATAATAAAGTGCTTTTAATTTTTTGTCTAAACAACAAAAACTCTCTAAAACAAATAGAAGCCTAATTTGAAAATGGCGGACCTTTTTGATTCTTTATATCTTTAAACAGATTAACCACATTGAGATCTTCAAATCAACTCTAACATGAGCTTTTTTGAGTAATTTTTTCAATTGAGTTTTTTTTAGTTTCATATCTACGTCAATCTATGGTTCAACAGAAGACATATTAAAGAACGTAATGTCAGTTCGGATATTTTTTTGTTCAAATATCATCAATATATATATATATATATATTATGCCATGGGTTCGACCTATAGATTAATCTATGGTTCAATCTTTATGTGTTCAACTTTCATTAAAGTAGAGACAAAATATCGATTAAGTCTAAGACAAATATATACTAAAATGCGGGTAGGCGAAATTATCCAAAGAATAATCGAAAATATATTTGAGGCTGCAAGGGAAAATTACACAACACATGATATGCACAAATCGTGTATCCTAAAACATTTTATTCAATTCTATGCATGCGTCAATATTTTCAAAAAATTTAAAAAGTATATATTTCAGGAGATATTGGAATTTATAATATAAATTTTCTATAGTATTGTACGGAAATTAAAAATTATAAACTGTTCTCCCTAAAAGTTAAAAAGAAAATAGTTATGAATACATTTTTCCTTGTTGCCACAGAAATGAATATACTCCCTAGGAGGTAAACATGTACATATGTTATTAGATAGCGTTAAGTACCTAAATAAATACATATATACGTACAACCTGTTTTCATTAAATAACTGTTTTTCAGGCTTATATTCTAAAAAACAGTTTAAAGACTCCATTACTATATCGTAAATGGAAATGTAACGAATCAGCTCACACGTTTTGCTTATAAGGGTTATGTAAATGTAACGTTGTAACCAAGTCAAATTTGGTTGCTCTACATTTTTACGTGACAGATGTAAGAACAGTGTTGACAGCTTTTTATTTCAATACACAAAATTTCCGTAAAAAACCGCTATAAAAAGTTTATTAATTGGAAAACTTTTATTGCAGTTTTCTTCAGTAAAAATATTATTTAAATTATTAAAATAATGCGTAGAGTTGAAGCAACAACTTAAAATTAAATTTTTTTTTTTTTTTATAAAATAACAAAAGTACTCATTGTCACATTAGTTTTTGACTTGTTTTTTGAAAAACACATTAGGTTTAAACATAACTGTTCACATATCATTCTATTGTGTTTTTCCTTTTGGCATGTTTTTCGTTTGCCAAAATATGTTTACAAAATTTTGTTTTAAATAAAAATTTAACACTCATAATTTTTAGTTTTTAAACTGTATGGCAATTTTTACAAATTCTTTTTCCATCAAATTTCTATGTACTAAAAATGTCTTCCCTGTATGGAAATTTAGTATGTTTTTTGTGTGTTAAATAATTAAACAATTCGAATCGAGATGTTTTTTGACTTTGAAATATATGAAAAGACAAATCAATTTTTTCTATTTTTGAGAAAACGATTCGTTTTGCAAAAATCCTCTATAGGTGAACATAGCATAACTCACTTTAAATAGTAAATATTTCTTATACTGTTTATCCGATAGTAAACATTTAGGTATCGATTGAAAGCTCTTGAATGTGCATTTATAAAAACAATTTTTTTTTAAACTCCTTTAATATTTTGTCATTTCTCCTGCATAGTAATTCCAGGCGGAAGGGCTTTTAACTCTCTGGTATATTCAAAAGCGTCTTCACTTATATAACTTTTCCTTTTTAACAATTTTTTTTAATATGGTTTCTTAGGAATGTACGTTTTTCAATGGCCTATAACTTCGAAACTGTTCAGTTGCACTCAATAATTTTTACATCATTATTTTCCGCGTTAAAGTACTATCAATGATGAAAAAATAAAAAAAATGAACTGATTCAGAACATTCAATTTAAGCCATAATAAATTTTGTTTTCTACGCAAATCGCTTAAATAAAAACCTATAAATCTAACGATTTTTAATATTTATTTATTAATTTATTTGTTTCGATTAAATTTCAATACAACAAGACTCAAAGTCTTATAATTACACTATCAGACTTTTATAACGTAAGATTATAAAAATTAGAATTTTAAAAGATAAACATATAGATAAAATACAATTTATTTTTAATCATATATAATTAACAATAATATTCATACATTTTTTTTTAAAGCTGTTGTGTTGCTTATAAATTGAATGCTTGAAGGTAGTGTTGAGTAAGGGATAAAGTGCACGGACGCGTTTGGTTACTTTATCACAAATATGCTGTACGTGTTCTTAGATATTTGATACTACCCTGCAGAGGAATAAAACTCCCCTAAAATATAAATGTTTTGTAGGAAAAAGTTTTTGTGATCTATTATATGGAAATATAACCATACAGCTTGTGTTTTACTAACATTAACTTTTATCTTCTATTTATCAAAGTATTTATGTGTAGATTTTAAACTATCTTCCATTTTTTTATTATTATTGCGTTTGACACCTTACCGAAGCAAATAAAAGCACTGTCGTCAGCGTAAAAAGCTATTTCTTGATTCTTGCGAACAGTAAAATCGGAAATATATATTGAATAAAGAGTAGATATAATACCGTTTCTTGCGGCAGACATTCAAGGTTTTGTCTATCACTAGATAGTGTATTATCTATAGATACAACAAATGAGCGATGGCCTTCATGCCATATTGAATCGATGGCTTTTTCATTGTCAAGAAAAATAATTCAAGTGCTCTTATGATTTCTTTTGTTTGATTCAATAATATTAACGAATCTTTTTAGTTGATGTTCTGCAGAGTGCTCCTTGCGGAATCCAAACTGTTGAGGCTTAACAATATTATCTTGGTTGGAAAAGTTTAAAATTCTCTTATTAATTATTTTTTCAAATACTTTATCCAATTGGCTTAGGATGCTGATTGGTCTATAGCTAGGCGGTAATTTAGGATCCTTTCCTGACATAGGAATTGTTATAACTTTTGCCTTCTTGAGAATTACCAAAAACGACTGCTATAAAATTAGTCTTTTCATTGTCAGTTTTTAAAACTTCACCATTTACATGAAGATCAGTAAGAGGCATATTTTGTTTAATTTAAAGACTTTTTTTACTTTCCAAAATTTTTTAAAGTCCGAGGTCAAATTTGAAATAAATTTTGAGCAGGATTCACTTCGGTCTTTATTAAGGTGGAAATCAATAAGTTTATTTAATAGCTCAAAATACTTTTCAATTGATTTTTAAAATTAAAATCCCTACATCTTAGAAATTTACGTTTGTATTTATTTCTCTGACTAATTAACAGTTTATTAATATCAGAGATTTGTCTTTGGTAAGAATTTTTATGACCAACATGTATTTTATTACACGCTTCTTTAACTATAGACATTAATTTATTAAAACAAAAGTCTAGATTACTTGAATTAGTAACAGGTTGCTCAATGTTCATACGCCTAATTTCATTTTCCACCCAGTTTCTGATTTCTGACCAGTCTGCGCGGTAATGCAAGGGAACTAAATATGTCATATTTTGAACTTGTCCAGAAATAACTCAAGATATATGTACGTGGTCCATCTGTATAACATTTTGATATGTCTCAAGGTTTGAAAAATGGAGACACGAGTTAGAGATGTCGTCGTTATTATAGCTTTTATTTTTAGCTACCTCAGAATATAAATTACCATGAGGGCGAAAATTACGTGCATCATTTTAAGGTACTTGTCTTGGGAATTCAGGAAAATTATGATCGTCTTTGTTAAAATACGAAATAGTTCTTCTGCCGGTCACCATAGCTCTAGATGTTACCCGATGTCGGATCTCTAAATATTCTTGACAACTTGGGCACTTTGGGTCATCAGTTTTATGGTTAACATTCTTTAAGCTCTTTTTTATGCAGTTGTAGCACTTATAAATCACACTACCATCATAATTAATTTTGTTAAATAAGCAAATTACATAATCGTGATTTCCGGCGCAGGCTGAACACACTACGATACGGTTACAATTTTTACCATCATGTCCAAACATAGCACACTTCAAGCATTGTGTGGAACCTTTGTTGCCGTTTAGAGGTTTTCTCCAATACTCAGAGATATTACGAAAATATTTTATTTTCATAACCTCTCTTTTTGAAACATGTTTACGATCAAACTCGATAATATAGAGTGTCATCTTCACTGGATCTTTTTGTTACTAGTTCCTTAATGTTTACCGGGTTTATATTGAGTGAACTAAAAAATTCTTCGATAATTATCTTTGTGTCCATTTTTGGTATGCCAAATAATACCATTTTTACATCCTTAAACTCATGCGTATAATACTGGACTTATTATACGGCGATAACGAGTTTGATACAATTTTCGTACAAATCGATATTCGTTTATAAGTATATTTATCCCCAATTAATCCGATCACAGTTGAAAAACTATGGGTAGAGTCCATAATTATTAGTGGATTATTTTCTTTGACAGCAACTGCTTCTTCTTCGTCTTCAGATAGAAATTGAAACCTGTTGGTACTAATGCTGGGACCGTATAAAGTTTTTGGCACCTTGAATTTAGGGCTATTGCCCCAATGCTTTCTCCTTTTTTGAGCAAACATTGCTAAACAAAAGAAATTTAGAGAAAATGTAAGTAGTATTTTTTACACTTTTTAATTTAAAAATTCAATTAATTTTTTCTAACAAAAGTTAACACGATGATTTTATCTTGAGGCAGAGATGCCAGATGAGTATAGTTTATACGATTACTCCAAGAGAGAGAATTATTAAAAAAGACACACACATTTTTTGCACACGTTACAGTTTCTATTACTTGATTATTAATTATGACTACTGGTTCACAAGGTAATTTACAGTATTTCTTCAATAAGATTTAGATTTATTCGGATTAATACATAATCCATTTATACAGGACCACTTATGTACATGTTTTAGATCAGAATTTAAATTTTCAATGCATACATTTATGTCTCTGACATTTTTACATCGTCCGCATAGATATGAATATTACAATATGAAATTTTTGTAACAAGATCATTAACGATTTTTAAACTGCAAGAGATTTACTTTAAATATGTACAAAACAATAAAAGTACTTGCTACATTTAAGAAAACTCCCTTTAACTCACCCATAAATAACTAAATTATTAATAAAATTTTTCTGGTATAAACACATAAACTAATACTATATTCATATTTACCATTTTCATGTTTGAAACCTCCTGGTGTGTCTGAATTTAAGGCAATTTCCATGTTTCTTCTACAATCAATTTTTCTTCCTTGTTTTAAATTTGTATACTTTATACACTTTATACACTATTCGTTTATAATTATCACAATTTTACAAAAAAAAAAGGAAACAACAAAAACTTAAGATTTAGTTTTCTTTTATTTAACACAAAATTGTTTATTTTTTTGTTCTTTTAAAATTTAGTGAATTTTTCTTAGTTTTTAAAATTTGGAACTTTAAAGGAAGAATTTTCTTTTGCACAAAGTTGAAACTGCGTTTTAATTTGAAATTTTCTTTTAGCATACAAATTCGTTAGGGGTTTTTCTTCTTCTTTACTTGGAAACTTCTTTTGTTGTTGTATTGTGTGTATGAATGAAATATAATAATAAAAAAGGTGGAGAATTTCACACAAAATAAAAGAAAGGCAGCAGCAGGCTTGTAATTGTAGTGGTAGAGGTTTTTTAGTAGATGGAGTATATAAACAAAACGCAATATAACAAGAGCAAAAATACAAATTGTGAAAACAACAACACAATTTATATACACACGCACGCACTATTTGTTTTTGTTTTGTTATTATTACCGTGGTGTATGGTGGGATTTATTGCTGATATCGTTATAGCCTTTTTGTTGTCGCTGTTTTACTTGTTGTTGTTATGCTAGTTCTTGTTGCTTCAACTGCTGTTTTTATTTTTGCTGTTGCTGCTCTAGTAGTAGCTGCTGCTGTTGTTTTATATTTTGTTGTTTGTGGAAAAATTAAAGATGGCTGCTTTAAGGCAATGTTTTGTTTTTTTACTATGTTTACCAATTGCAAAAACTGTTTTAACAATTTAAATAAATTATATTTTAAATGATTTTTACTTTTATAACACGAAATTTTAAAAATATTAATTCTAGGGGGATTATTGTTTATTTTCTTAATGACTTCAATTGTTTGTTGTTTTTGATTAATTTTATTATAAAGAGCAGCCATTCACAATCAAATTATTGTTTGTGTTTACTCTTTAAAACAAGGGAGAGAGATGAAAATATAAAGTACTAAAATTTTTTTAGTACTCCTTTGTTTTTTTTTATTAATATACCACTACACTTATACGATAGTCTGTGTGTGTTTTTTTTAGACCATCGCATACACAAGCAGTTTTCTTCTTTTATTTCGCTTTGTATGAACTTTCTAAAAAAATTTCCGTCGTTTTTTCTTGCTGTTTTGAGGATTAAAATCACAAATTTTTTCAGTTTATTTTTTAATTATTATTATTTACACTATATATTGTTACAATTCACTAATTTTCTTGTAAAAATCTTGCTTTTTCCTTGGGAAATTGCTTATTTTCACACTCCTTTATATTTTCATTGATCTTAATTGCTGCGTTGTCGATAATAGACTGAAGTTGGCTGCAGTTTAGGGGTTGTCGAGTCGAAAAAAGTTAAAAAATGCAACATAAGCAGCGTTGTTTCATTAACGCTGTAAATGTAGAGAAACCCTAAAAAGGTTATATAAGAGACGGATAAATTTGGAGATAATTATTAAATTAAGAGGACTTTTGTTGAAGTAAAGAAAAACATTTTTTACCATCGTTGCTGCTTAATTTCTCCGGAACAAATCAAGATTACTAGAATCACTAAAATGAAATTATTTTTAGGAATGAATCAAGATAACCGGATCTATTGATTTTTAAATACTGATTCAATTGTTTTTTTACTTGTGATTATAGTAATGTAAAAAATTGTGTCCGTTCGTTCTTAGTTTACGAATCATAGGTCTTTATAAATGCCATATATATTTTTGAATGCCTTTATTAATACCAGTGTTATCTAAATTATATTAATGTCATTTAAAAACACTTAAAAATACCTTTTTAATTATATATAACACGACCATATACATTAACTTCTTAGGAGTAAAATTGACACTGTATCGATATAGCGGAAAATAAAAAAAATTGTTGATATTCGAAAAAAGGTTATTAAGTGAATCCGATGTTTGACATACCCTATATATATATATATATATATATATATATATATATATATATATATATATATATATATGTTATGTATATATTAATTTTCGCTATACCGATGCAAAATATCAATTTTACTCCCAAGAAATTAATGTATATAAAAAGGTATTTGTAAGTGTTTTTAAATGGTAGCAATGTAATTTTGGTCCAGAAAAATGTATAAAATTTTTAAAGGTCTATAACTCGTTAACTAACAACGATCAAAAGTTAAAAAAAACTACAAAATTATTTAAAAGTCAAAAGTTCCGATGACCTTGTTTTAAGTAATTTCTGCTATACTTAGGCATATACTTATTGCAGAAATATACATAAATTATATTAAATAATTAAATATACATAAATTATATTAAATCAAATAATTATTAACAGTAAATTCATATATATAAAATATCAAATTTAAAAATGGAAATAGCTAATATAAAAAAATCTCTTAAAGTTACATCCAATAATCTTTTCAATTAATACTATATTTTTTATAACATTGTTTATTTTACTATTTAAACGATTTTGTTTTTACTAATATTTTTGTACTCAATTTCTTTATTGATTGGAAATTCATTACAATTGTAATTAATTTTATAATTTTAATGGTCGTATAAATATAAATTAATAGGTTTTGAAAAACATTTATAAAGAATTTTTTTTAACTTTTGAACTATTGATTTTTTAAATAATTAAAATAAATATTAATAATTAATAATAATAATAATTTATTATAACTTTAACTTAAAATAAAGAATTATTCGAAAAAATGCAGAAATGTCGAATTAAAACATAAAACATTTCAATAAATTTTACTTATTTTTTTCGTTGAGAACTTAGCTTTTGTTCATTACTTTTATTTATTAAAAGTTTATTCGAAAATTAACTTTCACATTTGGAATACCAAAAATTTTCTTTATAATCTAGATTAAATAGCAGAGTCGAAATAAAAAATTTATGTCTTTGTTTTTAAATATTTAAAGTTTTAATACAAATTTTAAGTAATATACTTCTTTCATATTACTCTTTAATATCTTCCGGTGTCCACTTCCTATATAAGGTGAAATTTCAATTTAAGGTAGTACAAAAAGTTGCAATATGGTGCGTACGATAAACTCGACCGAGCCGAATATAACATTCTTTCTTATTTTAAATTCAACTCGTTTCTAAAAATGTATACTTTTTTGATTTCATTGAAAATGAATTTTAACTAGTGCTCTTTGGAAAATGTTAGTTTTTTCAATCAATATTTTTTAACTAGTACTTTTTCTTTTTCATTAATTCTTTGATAAATAAGTTTTTTTTCATTTTGTACTTTTTTGAACTCAGCATTTGCTACTTCTTTTAAAAATTAGAATATTTTGAGAAATTAGTTATTTTTCGACCAATCAATGTTTTAATATTTCAATCAATATTAATCAATATTTCAATCAATATTATAAAATTAAATTTTTATGAAAATTTGCAGTTTTTAATGAATATTTTTCTAAATATCACTTTTTTTGAAATATAGTACATATTGAAACTTGCACATGTTTAAACGTTTAATTTTTAAAAACTGGCTTTTTTAAAATTTTTAGATTTTTTAGTTAGTATTTTTTTAATTAATATTTATTTTGTATTTTGATAACTTGGCTCTTTTTCCTTTAAATCTTTATTTTTTTAATGGTACTTTTTGAAAATTATTAAATAATAGTTGGAACCTAAAATATTTGTTGCGAATTGATAGTTTTTTAAATAATTAGTTTATTTATTAGGAAATAGGTATTTTTAGGCCTGGTTGTTTTATTACAAATTTGGTACTTTTTAATCTTTTGATTGGTACTTTTTTTTAAAAAAGTTGTAGTTTTCTAAATTTGTATTTTTTTTAAAGAAATTTGGTTGTGGTTTTTTGAAAATTCGTGCTTTATTTTGAAAAATTGTCACCTGTTTTAACGGTACGATTTTTGCAGATTTTTTTTTGAAGAAGTACCAGTTTTTAATCAGACTTTTTTTAAAATTAGTAGTTTTTATAAATACATATATATGTTTCTACTATTTTTTATTCAATTATTATTATTTTTTTTTTGATACTTTTTTGAAAATTGTAGTAGTTTTCACAAATTTTCTTAATTGGTACATTTTTCGAGGTAGGTATTTTTTGAAATTGTTATTTGCTGATGGATTTTTATTTAAATTTGGTACTATTTTAAAAATGTATACTTAATTGTTTTTTATTTTTTATTTGTTCTTTTTTAAAAACAGTATTTTATTGCTTTTAATTATGAAAACAAGTCGATTTTTTAAATGAGTATTAATTTTGAAAATGTATTTTTTAATTGTTACCTTTTTTAAATTAATATATTTCAGAAAAATTGAAAAATTTCAAACTAATTTGGCAATAACAACAAAAAAGTTACATAGGGCTAATTTTTCCTTAAAATTCCTTATATCTCCGACATATATGGCATAATTTTGTTTTTTTTTTTTACAATAGCAACAAAATTCATCGGAGCATTTTCAGTATTTCTAGGTACTACATATATAGATGGACATAGTTATTTGGAATCTCTTACCTATAATAGAACAAGTTTAAATACTATAGCACCTCTGGTGAATAATATATAACAAATTATAATTGGCAGCTTGTAATTTTAAAAAGTATTTAAAATTGTTTAATGATTTCAGGAAAAAACTCTGACACTTAAAATGCGATATTAATGAGTTGAATATGGAATTTTAATAGAATTAATTTTAATTAATATCTTTCCCAAAATATATATTATTTTGTTTGTTCATATATGTAAATATTAAATTAAAATCAGTTAAAAATATGTAAAATATTGGAACAAATTAAATTTACCGGCCCACATTATATATCATTAGAAAGTTATGTATGTTTACTTTTAGATGGTATTAATATAATTTAAATCGCATATGTATTAATAAAAATAATGAGAGGAATATATAAAAACTTAAGAAGCCCATAACTACTAAACTAAAAGCGAGCAGGTAAATTTTTTTCAGTGCTACTGAATCATTATAAAAATGTATTAAAAATCAATTGGGCCGGTGATCTTCATTTATGCCATTGCAAACTGTTTTATATAAGTTCTTCCGATTTTGACTTAATATTTATAAATATTTTCTTCTCCATATCTTTTAAAGTTTTCATACTTTTTTACCTACTTTTTTCTAGCAACACTGTTACAACAATTAAAAATCATCTTCTGTTCACTTCACACCGCTAAAATATTGTGTCAAAGAAAAGAAAACAAAAAAGAGTACATCATACATAGACAAAAATTTATACACAAATTTGCATTGAAAAAATTATTTTGTAATAGTAAAATAAACAATACAACATTATTTAACGTATTTTTTTGGTTATTTATAAAAGTAGAACAACGATTTCAAGAAATTAAAAGAAAGAAAATTAAAATAAAATTATGAAAAGTGGAAAAGAATTAAACAAAAATTTTACATAAGAAATTTGCAAATATAAAAGTTAAAAGAAATTATATTGAATTTACTAAAATAAACGTGCGATAAATTGTTTATAATTAAAAGAAAAATAAAAAAGCAAAGTTGATATATATTTTTATTAAATTTTATTAAGTTAAAAAATAAAAGTAAAATATGTTCCTTGTTTTTATATAAAAGATAAAACGAACATTAATTAATATAACAAGAAAAAATGAAATACTATGTAGTAATTTCAATAATACATTTAAAATAATAATTAATAATACATATTGTGAACAAATATATTTTATTAATTTGGTGTTATAAATACGTCATTTCAATGTCTTTTCTGTCTATTATTGCGTTTAAAAAAATTTATTCAAAAAAGGTAATTATAGTAAAATGAAATCAAGATACCTATAGAGGCGTTAATTGAAGTAACATTTACATAGTATTAATTATTTATAGTTACTAATTATTGTCAGACAAATTTTATTTAATTTGAATGTAATTTAAGTAAATATTTCATGTGGTATTTGTATTAAAATCGATAAATATATAATACATATATGTACAAATGTACATATTTGTTGCTGCTATTTGTTTGTTAGGTTATTGTTAATTTTGTTTATTTTATTTTTTTACTCATGTTCTCTCTTCATTAAAGTTCAAAAAATACTCTTGCTCTCCAACACTGACATTAGAGTAGGATTGTATACAGCGCTACCATATTTTTGAATAGGAATTAGCTAATTTTACGAAATATGTAATTTAATCAATTAAAATTCCAAAAAAAAAAAAAAAAAAAAATAAGGATATTTTCTACACGTGATCCAACAGTGTATAAGAAATGGACTGCCAAAGGTTTCAGTCCAAGTTCTCTAAAGATCCCGACAGTATCATAAAATATGATTCACAGTCTTCTTCATTTTCACAACTCCAACGATAGTCAATAATCTCCCAGAAATGCTAACAATCTAGTGCTCAGTGATCACAGCTGTCAGATTGCGTAGCCGAGGCAATAAGTTTCAATTGTAATTTATCGTATAGGGGATATATTTTAATCAGTCCATCTGTGTTGAGTTAACCTCGAAAAGTTCTGCAGTATCATTGATTTGCAGGAAGATAACGGAATTCCAACCAGTCGATCAGCATCCTCTACATCAAGATTGTGGTTAGTCTTTCCGCAATAAGGTTAGCTTGGGTACTAGAGTTACCCCTTACTCAGATTTGCTGTTAGTTTGAATTTCTCGCTATCTAGTTAAGAGATGTCCGGCATTCGTTAGATGCTTAATCGCAGCTTGAATGTCCGTACAAATTTCTATATCTACAACAAAACTCCTCTAGTACAATAGTCAATACGCTGCCCTTTTGATCGCCGAGATCTCAGTTTGAAGAACGACACAATGATCCGGTAATTTAAATAAATAGCTTTTCCCATATGTTGTGTTCAACAGATTTATATCCATTGTTGAATACCTCAATCGATCCTTTTCTTATAGTTGGATGATTTTAGATTGCCACAGAGAATTTTTTTTGCTAAAAAAAGGGTATGAGACCACAATAGTATATATTCTCAGGACTGCTATCCAGATTCCTTAAGGCGGGCGCATGTCCGTGACTCCTGTCATGGTGTTGTACTGAGCGCTACTACTTTTATCATCGCTGAAATATGCAGAACTTTTTGGAGGATTTCGAAAAAGTGGGATTTATTAATTGCCATAGGAACATTAATATGGGCTCTATCACATGTTGAAGAGTCATTTTAAATTCCTGGGATTTAGTCCCCAGTACTTGCCTATCAACTTCTTACACATGTACTTCGTTCTGTTTGACACTTCTAGTTCAACGCCATTTAGTCGAGGAAGTGAGAAAGGTGGGATCTTATACCTACATGAAAAAGGAACGAGATCTGCCATTTAACACTGAGGCCACTCTCAATACTCTATCGACTGAGTAGGACAATTGAAATTTGTAGGCACGCACTGGTCAAAAATCCACTTTTTCTGGCATAAATTCAAAAAGCGTTGTTATTGCCTTTTTGAGGTAATGTCAAAGTCATTTTATCTAAAATTAACTCTAATATTTATTAATACCGATTTTAAGTATTTTTGCTTAAACCTCTATATTTTTTTATTTTTTAAATTTGCAAGTTTTTATATTTTTATTAATTAGTGAACCTACCCAATAGGTTACAACATGATATTTCATCCTACTTGATTGTGAAAACCAAGAAATTTCCTTTCAGGCTTAGCAAAATTTAACTGAAAGAAAATTGACGATTACAAGAGTTTGCCAAAAAAATGATCGCATTATCTAAATTGTAACATTAAATAGAAGCTTTGGCAAATACTTTGACGTTTTTACATTAATGCAAGTTCATACCCAAACATAACTTTTCTTCCTTCAAAGTTACAGATTATTTTGGTAAATAACCAACATGACCACAAAACTAAAAATAACGACATGCACGACTTATATAAAATTTAAAATAAAGGTCTTAAAATACATTTTCTAGGCCACAATTTACATTATACAACATTGTTATATATTTTTCTGTTTAGGAGATACAGTTTTTATAATTCTAACTCCATTTAAATAAAAGTTTTAAAAATAATATTTACTACCAACGTTAATGCTTTGTCAGACTGTCAACGTTGACACATTATATTTTTAATATATGTTCTTGATTACTTGGTCTGTTATAATTTATAAAATTTTTTTACAATTTCTTTTTATTTTAGAATTTTGTTTTGAAATTTCTTTTTTATTTTGGAATTTCTATAAAAAAATGGATTTTTGACCAGTGTCCTTTTTCTGATAAATATTCACATTTCATGAAATATTAACTGCTTTTTGAAAAAAAGCTCTGATAAAATTCAGTTAAAATAATAGCACCGTCATTAGAAATTATCAAATAAAATTTAATTTCTTTTCTAGTAAAATCATTTAAAATGACAATCTAGATGAATTTATTGCATATTTATTACTGCAATAAGGAATCGTTTCCTATTTATTGGTTGAAATATTCCATGTAATACATAGGTTGGTGGACGTGAACTTCACTGTTATATAAATATATATTCATTGACTTGTGGATCAGAAATGACATTGCATTCCACAAAAAAAAAAAAAAAAAAAAAAAAATTAATCTCGTTGGTGCTTGCACATCATTTCAACTTTTAATGGCTACAGGCTTAGTTTGACACTCTAGAAGTTAGCATATGTTATCGGAATACAAAGTAGGACAAAAAAAGTATTTTGACTAATGTGTGATGGTATTTTGCATACGATTTTAAGCTAAGAATTCAAAAAATTGGAAAATTTCGGGAAATAGAATAATCAAGCTAATAAGGGAGTGTTATTACATATATATATATTTTTTTTTCAAATACTTAAGTACTAACTTAGTCATTAAACATAATAACATTTATTAATTTTATATATTCTAACGAATTCAAGATTAATTCTATTTTTTTGACTGTCCATTTTCATAGCATTCCCAATATTTTATAACTTTTTCACAAAAGTTATGTGAAAATTTCGTTTATTATTTTACTTATTGTTGATCTAGTGCATAAGGTATATTTTCATAAAAAAGATCGGAAATAAATCTAACAATTCTTGTATAAAACCTGTTTAAAATAAAATATATTGTGGTGCTATTTTATTGACCGCAGCTGTATAAGAATGAAAAACATTTGTTACACAAAAAGTAAAATAAATAAATAAAAAATATATAAATAAATTAATTCTCAAATTTCTGAATTAATTAATAATTTTATATTCGAAGAAAATAATTTGTTACACAAAAAAATGCATCGCAATGAATTAAAAAAAACTATGACAAATATTAACTTTGTTAAATAAAGTTCATTTTTTTAATAAAAGTTATATTTTATTTACTCGATTAATATATTCATTTGAGTTTATTTAGTTTAGAGATTGTATAAAAAATTAATCAAATTTGAGAGTTTATAGTACTAAACCTAAAAAGTCGTTGATTTTATTGAAGACATTAACTTTTTTCTTTTTTGTGGTAAATAATAGGTATTCATGAAATCGACTTTCGAATAATCGAACAAACGTCCTTTTGTTGAAAAAGTCGACTTTTTTTGAAAATTGCCGAGAAATCAACTTTCGTGTTGCCAGATAGTCGAAAGAAATAGTTTCTTAGCAGTTTTTATTTCAACTACATCATCTAACATATTTTTGTTTGTAACAAGCAATATCATTGTATATATTATCCGTTAATTAATTAATTAATATATTTGATTGCGTTGCATATATTTTTTATTTTTTAAGTTTTTATGAGTCAAATAAAAAAATAGTCGAAAAATCTCTAAAATATCGTATAAAATCGAAGAACCTAACCTAACCCTAATACAAAAATCGTTAACCTGAAAATCTACAAATCTGGCAGCCTTATTAGATTGTTATAGTTAACAAATTTAACGGTATATCATCATTTTAAACTGTGACGCATAATGTAATTATAAAGTGAACGCACATCTACAAAAACAACAATTGCTTGTATTTTGTTAGTGTAAAATCACTGTACATAACGTAGTGTCTACATTAGACAAATTTTTATGAAGGCAAATGCGAAGTCAAACTGTATATATATAAAACATTAATGAATTCGCCTTATTCTTGTTTTTGTGTAACTGTTGCCACCTTCCATAAATTCGCTTTCATTTTGACGTTTGTCTTGATAAAAAATTATGTAATATAGATACTATGTAATGTCAAAATGATATGAACAAAAAATGGGAAAATGAAGAAGAAGAGTAAATAAATATTATTTGACAGTCTCGCGCGGTATGTATATGAAGAAAATTGTAAATTAGCTGGGCTTACGGGGTCATTTTCTTATTACACTATTTTGAGACCTTGTTTATTTCTTTTTTTATTTTTTTTTTTGCTTTGTTACATCCTCCCACTTAAACTTGTATCATGCTGGTGGTCTTGGTGGTGTTTGTCTTGGCTAACATTTATTAAAAGTTCATACAAACAAAAAATATACTAGATATGTTATATGTCATAAGTTACGTCTCTATACTAATATTAATATTTGTGTATAAAAACTTTACGTATGTGTTTTATTTTCTATTATGATATTACTAACTGCACTTTCTAGATGTTGTTGTAGTTATTTTTATTTATTTTATTTCTTCCTTTATTTTCGTTGTTGCTTGTTGCCTGACTGCTACAACAGAGGGGTTTTGCTTCGAGCAGCAATCGTAACATTATGTAGTTATTCGTCAGACGTATCCTTGTAACGGTATTATTTTCCTGATATTTAATCGCAATTTTATTTGTAAAGTTATTCGTTATTATTATTGCTCTGTGTGTGTGTGTGTATAAATGTGTTAGATAGAAATGCGTGGCAGAAAAAATTCATTCATACACTTTGAATGATTAATAGAGTGTGAGAACTTAAAGAAAAATATATTTGACTTCACAAAGTAAGTCTGAAAAAATTAAATCCTTAGAGAGTTTAGCAAAAGGTGTGAAAGTTGCAAAAGCATAAAAAAACAAAATAAATAAGTTTTGTTTGTTGTCTGTAAGTGAGATCATAATGGAATTAGATTTTTTTTATTTTTATAAAATTTGTTTAACAGTATTTATTTTGTAAAATGATATGTGTGATAAATTAAATAAGGATTAACATAGAGTGTTGACAAATCAGTCAGAAAAGTTTTATTTTTAGATTTCTTTTTTGGTAATTTATTAAAGATATTGTATGTTTCTAAAAGCATTTATATTTAATATTTTTACCTTCGCTTTTGTTTTTAGTTTAAAAGGTGGATTACTACGCTATAAAAGTCTGTAGCATACTTTTAGAAATAGATCGTGTTGCACATTATAGAAAATAATTCAAGGATCACACACAGATTTTTCTTGTTGCAATGCTGTATGTGAACCTCGACTAACTCGAAAAAAGAAGAAAATATAAACGATACTATTTACTTAACTCTAGGCTATACCAGCGCATAGTGGAACATTTACTGATAATAAGTCTGTAACCTTATAACCTTTGATAGCATCCCAACAATTTCCCAACAAATTTTTCAAAATTGAAAAAACCGATATATGCAAACTAGATCCCATACATAATAAAACTTCGTGCTTAGTTTTTCTACAGGATGTCAAATTTTCTCTCAAAAGGACTTCAAAGTCTCAAAAAATTCACAACTTAAAAAAAAAAAATATAAAATATTTAAAAAAATTATATCAACCCAATATGAATGTTGCAGCATAAAATGTAAAAAAAATATCCTTTATAAAAAGTATATAAACTAATAAATTTAATATTAAAGGGTTAAATTTTCAAAAATATATTTTCTTAATTTTTTGTACTACAATATTTAAATAAAAGATATTATATTGCAGGGATTCGTAATTTTCATTTGACATCCATATTGGGTCGATGTAATATTCGTAAATATTTCATAATATTCTTAAAAAAGGCGCATCTTTCGAAACTTTGAAGTCCTTTGAGAGGACATCCTAGAGAAAAACTGGGTAGGCAGTTTTATTATGGATGATTTTTTTCACGTGTCAGAATGATTGTTTTAGGCTGATGTATATTTGAAAATAAATAAAATAAATATATATTTGAAAATAAATAGTAGAAAGTATCATTTTCAAAAGCATATTTTCTGAATATTATTACATTGTAGGGATTCGAAGCTTTCATTTGACACCCATACCGTGTTGATATATAATATTCGTAAATATTATATATATATATATATATATATATATATATATGGGGTCTCTATATTTTGTTCTGTGAGTTATAAATATCCGGAAAAACGCATAATACCCCAATCACCTATAGTGGTATAGGGTATAAAAAACATTACAAAATAAATTATTCTTGCATGCTACAGTTTTACGGTATATCTCTTTAAGATATATTTCCAAATCTGTCTTCTTCTCTGTTGAAAACTTTAGAGCAGCTAATTATTAGTGAGGCTCACCACATTTATATTAAAGGTTAATTTGGAGAAATCGTACTTTACGATGTGGTTGGATACATAAATACTAAGGACCGAAGATTTTTTAAATGAGTGGATAGAGCTTATGCTTCGCCGCAGAATTATAAGCTCGAGTTTAGGGAACGAATGCCTGATAAGAAAAGTAATTAGGGAAACACCACAGAGAAGGTTTATTTCGCCTCTTCTGTTATAGAGGGTCGTAGCATAGTGGCTTATATTGATGACATCGTGATTTTAGATTCTTGGAAATTTTTTCCTATGATAAGTCATGCAGAACATTATCATCTTCAGTCAGTAATAGCAATGTGCCGGGGTTCAAATTCACCTGGAAGCATTGGGTGTATGCATTGATGGAAATAAATTTACACTAACTAGCATTAATAGTATTTTTCCCAAAGCTGTTCTTTTTTACAACTATATCATGTGAAAGTACTATAGTTTTACTTCCTTACCGGAAACCGTTTTTCGGTTTTGTAAAAACAATATCGGTCTCGTTTTTTTTCTAATTTTCGTTTGTTTTAAGGCGGTTAACCTGGATTTTTAAAAAAGTATTTTATTTAACTTTTTAAACAAAAAACAAAAAAGTACATAAATAAAAAATACATGACTAAAAATATAAGTTTCATGTAACTTGATAAATGCAATAAAAATGTCAGAAAGCTTTTTTTTACTTCGACAATTCTTTTTAAATAGTTGAAAGTATTGGACTATTGAGTGCGCACGAAAAAATTAGTGTTAACAATAGATGTGATTTTTGCTGCTAAAGTTCATAGGCAATATCATACAAAATTATGTGTGTGAAGATAAATATGCGAGTTAAATATGTTTTTGACGTAACGACTTACGTAATGATATATGTTATGACGTAACGGCATATTTAAATATGGCATATTTAAATATGACATATTTAAATATGAAATATTTAAATATGACTATTTGGTAGTAAAAAAAAGTAATAAACCGAATTTTGACAAAATTTAATGGAATATTAAAAGCTAATAAATTTATAATAATATAATATAATAATAAAAATTTTTAAATTTTTATTCTGAGAAAATATTCCAAAATTCAAGTTTGTGTATGTAAAACCTCTCAGAGGTTCGTCAAAAGTTTTGGACACTGAAAAAAATGAATAATGGAATCAAGGATAAATAATATTCTTGAATATAACCAGGCTTCCTGAATTATATATATGTAATTTTTTTAAAGTGTCAACTTTGCGAATATACTGTCCGTGGATACAAGCAGGATTCCTGAATTGTATTTGTGAATTTTTTTTAAAAATTTTCAAAATGTTAAGGTTTTTGACCACTGTGGCCAAACGGCGAGTTGGCATGCATAACCACCATATGCAGAATGGAGCCAAGGATGAGTACTATCCGCGGATATAAGCAGAATTCCTGAATTGTATTTGTGAATTTTTTAAAAAATTTTCAAAATGTCAACTTTGCCAATATAGAGTCTATCAGAGGTCAGTCAAGGATTTTGCCATTGTGGCCAAACGGCGAGTTGGCATGCATAACCACTATATGCAGAGTGGAGCCAAGAAAGAGTACTATCCGTGGATATAAGCAGAATTCCTGAATTGTATTTGTGAATTTTTAAAAAATTTTCAAAATGTCAACTTTGTCAATATAGAGTCTATCAGAGGTCTGTCAAGGATTTTGACCACTGTGGCCAAACGGCGAGTTAGCATGCATAACCACCATATGCAGAATGGAGCTAAGGATGAGTACTGTCCGTGGATATAAGCAGAATTCCTGAATTGTATTTGTGAATTTTTTAAAAAATTTTCAAAATGTCAACTTTGCCAATATAGAGTCTATCAGAGGTCTGTCAAGGATTATGACCACTGTGGCCAAACGGCGAGCTGGCATGCATAACCACTATATGCCGAGTGGAGCCAAGGATGAGTGCTATCCGTGAATATAAGCAGAATTCCTGAATTGTATTTGTGAATTTTTTAAAAAATTTTCAAAATGTCAACTTTGTCAATATAGAGTCTATCAGAGTTCTGTCAAGGATTTTGCCCACTGTGGCCAAACGGCGAGTTGGCATGCACAACCACTATATGCAGAATGGAGCTAAGGATGAGTACTGTCCGTGGATATAAGCAGAATTCCTGAATTGTATTTGTGAATTTTTTAAAAAATTTTCAAAATGTCAACTTTGCCAATATAGAGTCTATCAGAGGTCTGTCAAGGATTTTGACCACTGTGGCCAAACGGCGAGTTGGCATGCATAACCACTATATGCAGAGTGGAGCCAAGGATGAGTACTGTCCGTGGATATAAGCAGAATTCCTGAATTGTATTTGTGAATTTTTAAAAAAATTTTCAAAATGTCAACTTTGCCAATATAGAGTCTATCAGAGGTCTGTCAAGGATTTTGACCACTGTGGCCAAACGGCGAGTTGGCATGCATAACCACTATATGCAGAGTGGAGCCAAGGATGAGTACTGTCCGTGGATATAAGCAGAATTCCTGAATTGTATTTGTGAATTTTTTAAAAAATTTTCAAAATGTCAACTTTGTCAATATAGAGTATATCAGAAGTCTGTCAAGAATTTTGCCCACTGTGGCCAAACGGCGAGTTGGCATGCATAACCACCATATGCAGAATGGAGCCAAGGATGAGTACTATCCGTGCATATAAGCAGAATTCCTGAATTGTATTTGTGAATTTTTAAAAAAATTTTCAAAATGTCAACTTTGCCAATATAGAGTCTATCAGAGGTCTGTCAAGGATTTTGACCACTGTGGCCAAACGGCGAGTTGGCATACATAACCACTATATGCAGAGTGGAGCCAAGGATGAGTGCTGTTCGTGGATATAAGCAGAATTCCTGAATTGTATTTGTGAATTTTTAAAAAAATTTTTTTTTTTAAAAAAATTTTTTTTTTTAAAAATTCACAAATACAATTCAGGAATTCTGCTTATATGCACGGATAGTACTCATCCTTGGCTCCATTCTGCATATGGTGGTTATGCATGCCAACTCGCCGTTTGGCCACAGTGGGCAAAATTCTTGACAGACTTCTGATATACTCTATATTGACAAAGTTGACATTTTGAAAATTTTTTAAAAAATTCACAAATACAATTCAGGAATTCTGCTTATATCCACGGACAGTACTCATCCTTGGCTCCACTCTGCATATAGTGGTTATGCATGCCAACTCGCCGTTTGGCCACAGTGGTCAAAATCCTTGACAGACCTCTGATAGACTCTATATTGGCAAAGTTGACATTTTGAAAATTTTTTTAAAAATTCACAAATACAATTCAGGAATTCTGCTTATATCCACGGACAGTACTCATCCTTGGCTCCACTCTGCATATAGTGGTTATGCATGCCAACTCGCCGTTTGGCCACAGTGGTCAAAATCCTTGACAGACCTCTGATAGACTCTATATTGGCAAAGTTGACATTTTGAAAATTTTTTTATAAATTCACAAATACAATTCAGGAATTCTGCTTATATGCACGGACAGTACTCATCCTTGGCTCCACTCTGCATATAGTGGTTGTGCATGCCAACTCGCCGTTTGGCCACAGTGGGCAAAATCCTTGACAGAACTCTGATAGACTCTATATTGACAAAGTTGACATTTTGAAAATTTTTTAAAAAATTCACAAATACAATTCAGGAATTCTGCTTATATCCACGGATAGCACTCATCCTTGGCTCCACTCGGCATATAGTGGTTATGCATGCCAGCTCGCCGTTTGGCCACAGTGGTCATAATCCTTGACAGACCTCTGATAGACTCTATATTGGCAAAGTTGACATTTTGAAAATTTTTTAAAAAATTCACAAATACAATTCAGGAATTCTGCTTATATCCACGGACAGTACTCATCCTTAGCTCCATTCTGCATATGGTGGTTATGCATGCTAACTCGCCGTTTGGCCACAGTGGTCAAAATCCTTGACAGACCTCTGATAGACTCTATATTGACAAAGTTGACATTTTGAAAATTTTTTAAAAATTCACAAATACAATTCAGGAATTCTGCTTATATCCACGGATAGTACTCTTTCTTGGCTCCACTCTGCATATAGTGGTTATGCATGCCAACTCGCCGTTTGGCCACAATGGCAAAATCCTTGACTGACCTCTGATAGACTCTATATTGGCAAAGTTGACATTTTGAAAATTTTTTAAAAAATTCACAAATACAATTCAGGAATTCTGCTTATATCCGCGGATAGTACTCATCCTTGGCTCCATTCTGCATATGGTGGTTATGCATACCAACTCGCCGTTTGGCCACAGTGGTCAAAAACCTTAACATTTTGAAAATTTTTAAAAAAAATTCACAAATACAATTCAGGAATCCTGCTTGTATCCACGGACAGTATATTCGCAAAGTTGACACTTTAAAAAAATTACATATATATAATTCAGGAAGCCTGGTTATATTCAAGAATATTATTTATCCTTGATTCCATTATTCATTTTTTTCAGTGTCCAAAACTTTTGACGAACCTCTGAGAGGTTTTACATACACAAACTTGAATTTTGGAATATTTTCTCAGAATAAAAATTTAAAAATTTTTATTATTATATTATATTATTATAAATTTATTAGCTTTTAATATTCCATTAAATTTTGTCAAAATTCGGTTTATTACTTTTTTTTACTACCAAATAGTCATATTTAAATATTTCATATTTAAATATGTCATATTTAAATATGCCATATTTAAATATGCCGTTACGTCATAACATATATCATTACGTAAGTCGTTACGTCAAAAACATATTTAACTCGCATATTTATCTTCACACACATAATTTTGTATGATATTGCCTATGAACTTTAGCAGCAAAAATCACATCTATTGTTAACACTAATTTTTTCGTGCGCACTCAATAGTCCAATACTTTCAACTATTTAAAAAGAATTGTCGAAGTAAAAAAAAGCTTTCTGACATTTTTATTGCATTTATCAAGTTACATGAAACTTATATTTTTAGTCATGTATTTTTTATTTATGTACTTTTTTGTTTTTTGTTTAAAAAGTTAAATAAAATACTTTTTTAAAAATCCAGGTTAACCGCCTTAAAACAAACGAAAATTAGAAAAAAAACGAGACCGATATTGTTTTTACAAAACCGAAAAACGGTTTCCGGTAAGGAAGTAAAACTATAGTACTTTCACATGATATAGTTGTAAAAAAGAACAGCTTTGGGAAAAATACTATTAATGCTAGTTAGTGTAAATTTATTTCCATCAATGCATACACCCAATGCTTCCAGGTGAATTTGAACCCCGGCACATTGCTATTACTGACTGAAGATGATAATGTTCTGCATGACTTATCATAGGAAAAAATTTCCAAGAATCTAAAATCACGATGTCATCAATATAAGCCACTATGCTACGACCCTCTATAACAGAAGAGGCGAAATAAACCTTCTCTGTGGTGTTTCCCTAATTACTTTTCTTATCAGGCATTCGTTCCCTAAACTCGAGCTTATAATTCTGCGGCGAAGCATAAGCTCTATCCACTCATTTAAAAAATCTTCGGTCCTTAGTATTTATGTATCCAACCACATCGTAAAGTACGATTTCTCCAAATTAACCTTTAATATAAATGTGGTGAGCCTCACTAATAATTAGCTGCTCTAAAGTTTTCAACAGAGAAGAAGACAGATTTGGAAATATATCTTAAAGAGATATACCGTAAAACTGTAGCATGCAAGAATAATTTATTTTGTTGGCATGCATAACCACCATATGCAGAATGGAGCCAAGGATGAGTACTATCCGTGCATATAAGCAGAATTCCTGAATTGTATTTGTGAATTTTTAAAAAAATTTTCAAAATGTCAACTTTGCCAATATAGAGTCTATCAGAGGTCTGTCAAGGATTTTGACCACTGTGGCCAAACGGCGAGTTGGCATACATAACCACTATATGCAGAGTGGAGCCAAGGATGAGTGCTGTTCGTGGATATAAGCAGAATTCCTGAATTGTATTTGTGAATTTTTAAAAAAATTTTCAAAATGTCAACTTTGCCAATATAGAGTCTATCAGAGGTCTGTCAAAGATTTTGCCCACTGTGGCCAAACGGCGAGTTGGCATGCATAACCACTATATGCAGAGTGGAGCCAAGGATGAGTACTGTCCGTGCATATAAGCAGAATTCCTGAATTGTATTTGTGAATTTTTTAAAAAATTTTCAAAATGTCAACTTTGCCAATATAGAGTATATCAGAAGTCTGTCAAGAATTTTGCCCACTGTGGCCAAACGGCGAGTTGGCATGCATAACCACCATATGCAGAATGGAGCCAAGGATGAGTACTATCCGCGGATATAAGCAGAATTCCTGAATTGTATTTGTGAATTTTTTAAAAAATTTTCAAAATGTCAACTTTGCTAATATAGAGTCTATCAGAGGTCTGTCAAGGATTTTGCCCACTGTGGCCAAACGGCGAGTTGGCATGCATAACCACTATATGCAGAGTGGAGCCGGTTAACCAGTTCAAGCGTTTTTTTCTAAAATGATATTTTTCTAAAAAGTCAGTTTTTTTTTTTTTTGATACTCTACTCAGAGGGTTGGAAATTCTTTTATTTTTTTAATGGGGTTATTTTATAATGAAATAACTTCTAATGAAATTTCGTTGAGTTATTTCATGTCCATTTACAATTTGGAGTTATTTCATATCGTTTTGGAATGTTTTCACTTTTATTGGACCTGGCCAAAACAGATTTCTCGTATCTGAATATTGAATACCACTGGCTTTGCTAATGAAAGTACTTCCTCATAGGGTTTCGGCCGGGCTCAACTGTTTAGCTAAGTAAAGTTTTTTATATAGACGGCCTTCGGCAAATGCAGACAAACTTTACTTACCGAAACCGGTGTTTTAAATAACGCAGAGGAGAAAGTCTATTCGCCCGGCTGAAAGCTGGCTATGCAGAAAAACTTTACTTAGCGAAACTGGTGTTTTTAATTCCACAAAGGTGAAAGATCTTTCATCCGGCCGAAGGTCAGATATTCAGATAAACTTTACGTAGCAAAAGGGCTTTATTCTCTGAGGTATTTAAAATACTAGCTTCGCTAAATACAGTTTTTTGCAATCGCGAAACTACAACTTACTAATTGTTTATTTGATAATTTTAAAATGGGGCTTATTTCGTTAATTTTAGTACTTATATTTTATTATGATAAAACTCGAAATTGTTGGAAATTATATCATTTATCCCTTAGGAAGTTATTTATTTATTTATATATTTTTTTTTTGGCAGTTTCTTCATTTTTGTTGGGACTAATTTCATTGGGACTTATTTAATTTGGGATTTATTTCACAGTGCTGCCCATTCCAAAAAAGTAGGTGCTATGAAATAGGTCACAACGAAATAACTTCCAAAAACGAAAATGAAATAAGTCCCAAAAAATTCCATAGATTCTAGAAGTTCTTTAATATGAACTAACTCCTACATTTTTTTTTGAAATTATTGCATTTTTTCATTTTCTTATGAAATTATTTCATTAAAAAAAAGGAATAATGAAATTATTCCTTTCCAAAATTTATTTTAGAGTTTATTTCAGAATGAAGAAATCGTTTTATTTTTAGGGATTTATTTCTTAAATTTGGGATAATTTTATAATAATATAATGAGTCTTTTAATTAAGACTTTATTTACGAACTAATATTTTCATTTCTTTTAAGAAGTCATTAATTTCAGAAAGTTTGAAGGGTATTATTTTGAAATTTTACATGTTATATATTGTATTTCATTAGTCATTTGCTGCAAGTACCTCATAACTCAAAAAATCTAATTTTTCAGGAGATGCATTTTTAGTTTTTAAAATTATGTATATATATATATATATATATACATATATATATATATATATATATATATATATTTTTTTTTTTTTTTTTAATATTTATATGTAAATAGTATTATGGGCCAATTAAGATATCTTAATGATGTTAACTGCACAAAAACCGACGCGATATTTTATTAGAAATTTTCAATAGAAAACTTTTTTTAATTTTTTTTTATTTCTAATAAAAATAAATATTTCTAAAAAATATTTCTAAAAAAATAAAAACATTGAAATGAAAGCCGTTAGCACTACAAAGAAATTTTTAATAAAACAACCTTCGATTTTCACTTTTTTATTTAATAATTCACTTTTTAAATTTCTAATAGAAAACAAGAAATTTTCGTAAAATAAAGAATTACCTATAATCTTAAAAAACAACTTTTGAAATTAAAATGCCTTTTAATACAATTTCTTTTTTAATACAAATTTAATCTCTAAAATGTAGTTTTAATTTAAAATTGGTTTGTTCAATATAAAACTGCGAGATGGTTTGTGGTGAGCATTTCAAAGCTTCAAAGAAACATTTTTAAAAATATATGTATATAATTTGGGGCTTATTTCAATACTTTTTGAAATTATTTCTTTGCATTTATTTAATTTTTGTTTATGAAATAATTTAATTTTTAATACAATTTATTTCATTAAAAATATTTTGCAATTAATTCATTTTTATAATTCGTTTAACCGGATATTTATATTTGCCTTAAAACAATGTTTGACAATAAAATTCTAATTAATTTTATAACAAATTATTAGACCTATTATTTGTATATTATAATAAAAAAAATTTATGTATATACATACACTGGTGCATATTCCTATAAACGCACATCGATTTTTTTATTCAACTTATCAAAAATGGGATTAAAAAATAATTAATGTGCTACAAATTAATTTTTTAAATTATTTATTGACTAGTTTGTTATTTTTGATGAACTTTTTATAGAGTTTTTTAGAATTTTTGCATTCGGGCTTAAGTTCATTGAATAATTGTAGAAGTATGAATTGTAAAAGTTTTATTGGACACTCGGCACAATGGAATGCATTTTCTAGTCAGCCACGACCGTCATCAGCACTCTTCAGCGTTCCACCGTGGTGTTCTCTGTAAACATCATCCATTTAACTCACAACTGCATTAAATTTAAATCCGAACTGCAAGCCGGCCAGTCCAATAGTGGAATACTATGTTTATTAAACTATGACTTAGGTTGGTTCGAGACATGGATTGCAGCGTTATCCTGTTGGAATATGCAATCTTCATCTATTTTTTTGTCCATAAATGAGAAAAGAGCATCTTCCAATTTTTTCCTGGTCTGTAAGAAAGCATCGAATAATTCCATCCGAACGGTTAATTTTTCGTCCAATTTCCCTGCTAGAATTGCCCTGATCACGAAAAAATTAAATTTGAATTTTTTCCTGGTCTGTAAGAAAAGTTCCTTTGGGCATCCTTTAAGCTGATAAAATTTCCCAATTAAAATAAAAATATTTCCAGTAAACAGAGATGTTATCATCGGAAAGTTGCCTTAAGTGAAACAAACAATTAAAAGTGTTAACATTTTTTAATATTTTTTGCAATAACTATTTAGACAAATTTTTCTCGACAGCGTTTATAGGAATATTCCACTGAAATGTTACCAATATGTTCAGATTGCTAAATTAAAGAAAACAACAAAAGCAAGAAACAAATATTTCTTACATCGCTAGTTAGTGTAACAAAACAACATTGCTTTTGGTTAAGAGAAATGAATATACCTCAAAGAAAAACAAAAATTTTAAATGCGTTTATAGGAATATGCTCCAGTGTATGTACTTGCTAACAATATACTAAATTTGCACATATTAACATTTCTTACACTTATGATTACAATCAGTCAATTAAAAAAAGTTTTGTTTTTGTTAACATAATATTAAGAAATCTTGAAAAATCAAAATTCATTAAGAGTGTTTTTCTTATAATATACTCTATTTACGTAACAAAACAGTAGGGGTTAGAAAAATAGCTGCAAAACTAGTAAAAAAATTGGAATTCAAACCAAAACCAAATAAATGTATTTCTAGCCTTTAATCCAGTATTAAGCATTGAAGTATATTTTTATTACATTACTTCAATAGCGTTCTCCAGTAAAAAGGAAATTTATATTCAAATAAATTATATTTTATTTCAAAACTCAATTTTTTCAATTCTATTTCAAGTAAAAAATTTAAATAAATTTATTACTATTTGAATTTTTATAATTTGTGATTTTTATAATTTCGGATTTTACTAAAAATAAAATTATAATAAATAAAAAAAATGTACTTACATTGTGCTATTTACCTTACCACTACTGTTTCCTGTTTATTTCTTGCCTTTTATAAAAAGAAAAACTTAATTATAAAAGATACAGAAAGAATAAAAAACTTTAACTTATGACTTTAATTGTTCAAATTTATTTCATTTGCCGTTCTACATATTTAAATTGTAGTTCACAATTTCTACAAATTTAATTGACACAACAATAATTCAAAGTTGCGAGTTGTGAATAAATGACAGAAAACAAACAAACAAATAATAAAGACGTATGTAAGTAAACTACAACGGCTGCAACAACAACTAATAATAACTACAACACTGTCTATTGTTATTGTATGATATGGATGATGTTGATGATAGTTAGTGTGACAGTGACAGTTTGTCTTTGTGACAGTATTTAATGTTCGTCATACTGTCAAATTGTTTTGTAACTCATCAAGCAAGTGGAAGGAAATGTCTATAACCTTCGCCCTTTCTTTTTATGATTTCTTTGCATTTTTTTTTATATTATTTTCTTTGCTTTATATGAAATAAAATTATAATAGTGAATAGGGTGAAAGAGTATAATAGTGAAATATATATATGTATGTTTGTATATAATCATATTATAGTAATACAAATATCAAACCACTCAAATTGTACGAAGTTTTTTAATCGATATTTTGTTTGAAATTTAATATGGATTAATAAATATTTTAAATGAAATATGATACTTATTTGGTTATTTATTTGGATTATTTTTAATTGGAAATATTTTTTTGTAAAGAATATTAAATTTTTTTACATCACAATTTTTAGAACTCCCAGTATCGTTAATTTAAAGATTTATTCTTTCTATATTCATAATCTAAGTCAACTTGGAAATGAAATTGTGTAAAATGCAAATATTTAGAAATCCAAAGAGAAATGCAAAAGTAAAGCACTAAATCAAATACCAGGTTCTAAGCACGGCGAACCGAATATTTTTTTGCAGCCTTTATATTCACTACAACGAGTTGAAGGTTCAAGAAAATAATATTTTTGCTTGGCAAAAGAATAAAGATTTCATTGTGGCCAGCAAAAGCCATTTCGGTCTGTAGGTCCTTTCTCCTTGTGCATGAGATAAAATCTGCATTCTTGATTTTATTGTTTAATGGTCCCTACTTATACAGTAATTTGTGTTGGAACTAGGAAAATATGTTATGGAAGGAAGGTTAGAAGAAATAGTATTTGTGGTCATTAGTCTAGAAATTTCCCCAATTTCACATTTCCAATGAATCAATAGACCACCAATAAGAATTGAAAATAGTTGCTAAAGGGTTTTTAAAAATGGTGGATGACTGTTTAAATGGAATAAAACAAGCCGTATGTGCAGCTTTATTTGAAAGGTCTGTTTAAGCCATTATTTATGTATGCATGTATGTATGTATGTATATATGTATGTATGTATATGACGTCGATCAAATGTCTTTTGTTACTTCGCACTCTAGTGATCCGAATGATTAAAATTTCAATGACTCTGGCTGAATTTTAGCGATGTTCTAGGTTATAATGAATTTGGGCATCGGTCCATTGCTGCTTATTGACATAGACCTGCTTGATCTTGGTGGCCAATTCCCGTCTATACTAACGCCGCGGAGTTACTATAGCCTCTAATCAATCATTCATGCAGAATTATTATTGCAGCGCTCGATGTGTGGTAGTACACAGCTCAGTTCTGCCGTTGTCTTGGACGAACTAAAAATAATTGGCTATCACTGATCGATAGCTTTTGCCGTTGACTATGATGGTTTCACCAACGTCGAACAGTTGCTCATTTTGCTGAAAACTGTGGCAAAAATAATAAAATACAAAAAATTGAGAAAAGAATTTGATAAAAATAATGATTGGGTCTGATAGTGAACTTATAAAAGATTAAGAATCTAAAAAAATCTTGAATCGTTTATATAATGTTGTCTTTGTTATAATTTTGAGTGTTATAACCACTCATAGTTGACATTTTTTCTAATCTGCAAAAAAAACGAACATTTTAAGAAATTTATCATTTCTAGACACCGATTGTGTCCATACTATTAAATCAATCATTATTTTGGTATCATTTAAAAATTATGTTCATTTTTAATAAACTAAGATAGAAATATTTTCCTTTGGACTTTTATTTTTTAAGTTGTTGCAGTTTTTAAAAGACAATATATTTAGGTATTTTTTCCAAATTCAATAGAATAGAACTAAAAAGTTAAAGTTTTTTATAGAAAATATTACCTGTGGGTCTTCAGCTAGATAATATTCCACCTAATTCAACGAAATTTGCCTGCCCCTAGCTGCCACCTTGGGAACAAAACGAAAAAAACTGTGGCAACCTTGCAACAAAACCCGAAATATGTATTAAAAAGCACTTCACGACATTTTTCGTTAAAAAGATCATAAAATTTAAAGTGATGACAATATTTTCAAATTTAAAAAAAAAAAAAATATTTGAAAAGCAAATTTTTAAGCTTAAAAATGAACATTAATATATTGAAATAGGACTATAGGGCGCTTAAAGTTTTTGGCTCAAAATTCAATATTATACATAATATTGGCAGTAATAATACTCCACTATGTACATAAATTTGTTTCTTATTAGCTTGAAAATCGATAGATGTATATATTAATCAAAATTGGATGCCTTATCTTGCGCGTGTACATTCTAAAATAGTTAAACTGCAAAAATATTAAAAACGAAAACCCATATTTTTCTTGTTACTGATATTTTATGATGTTTACCCATGTTTGAGTGATTTTCCTTCCGAAAATGCCCTATATGGAAGCTATGATCAATAATGGACCGATCTTTTGATATTAACATCAAAATAAAATTTGTGCCCGTTTAAGTTATTTCCAGATGTGGGTAGTCAACCGATCTTATGAAATTTGGCAGTCATGTTAACGCTTATATAAAACTTATTTGTGCCAAATTTCATTAAAATATTTTCATATTTAAGACGTTTATAATCTTAAAACTCTATTTCGGTAAAGTATTTGTAATGGTGAAATAATGGATCGATCATAACCAATTTCAACAACTTTCGTACTTATGCCAAAATAATTGCTCGTACCAAATTTCATTAAGATGGACCAGACTGTACTACAAAATGACTTAATAAAGTAAATGTGATTGTATTTCTTAACATTTACATATAAAAAGATATTTTGAAAATGTGTATTTGATATGATATTGTACGTAAATTGTATACCTGAAAGAATTATTGAACGTTATCATAAAAACTTGGAGCTCCCTGAGGATCTAGAACCAGTTATGAGTGACAATGAGAAATTTTAAAAATATATACATTGGTTCAAAAGTTATAATTTTTGCAACGAAAAAAGTCAAAATGGGTCCCTGTGCGCCGTTTTCGAAGAAGTACGAACTGGTGATGAAGACGGAACATTGGCATCTAGTGAACTTCGTGTAGCTTTTTCAGATTTTTTTTTCCAAAATCGAGCTCTCTTCCAGACGTTCTAAAGGCAATTCCGTGAAATTGCAAATTCTTGTACTCGAGTAATTCTACTGCATTGAGTTCCTCTGCATTCTTTTACGGATAGCGGTGTTGTCCTCGCCCGATTTGATGTTCTTTTCGTGTACGGGTAATGACTGATTGTTTACCCAATCTATCGTCTTGAATATTGCTATCAAACGTTCGAGAAGCATTTTTGAAGTGCCACAACATATGCCGCAAAAGTATTTTGAAAATAAAGTTTTATCAGTAGGATATGCTACTAAATAGTTGCTTAGATCAGTGGCTGAATAATATACAGACACTGCCAAATATACATAGTCGCCACAGAATATCATCTTGGATCAAACCTTATAGAAAATTTCATAATATTTAAATAGTTAGAAGATCGGTTGGAACATCACACCTGTATTTCCATCACCAGTTCATCAAAAACTTTTGATTCTTTTACATTTTATCACTGAAAAATACAGATAAGTCACCATAAAATATCCGTCATACATGTTAACTTACAAAACTGAGTCTTGCGAGTGTTAAAGTCTATTCAGAGATTTTTACAAGATCATAGTTAATCGCATCATATATATTTCCTTTCGTGATCTTAATCTCTACACGCTTTTTTCATATTTTAATGAATATGAATAGTAAATATTGCTGTTGCCTGCAAAAGATTTCAGAAGATTGAAAGTTTGCAATAGAAGATCAGTAAGAAAAATATGAAACAGATGTTCTCAATGTTAATTTTTTTGAATTTCAATAACTCATGTGTCCATGATAACAATATTTTTGTTTAAATTTTGTCATTTAATGTTTACACTCAATAAAAATTTTACTATGGTTGACTGTAAACATTATATTTTTTTAAATATATTTACCAGAAACGAAATTTTATTAATATGAAAAATATCACTACTTTTACATTACCATTAAATATTTGCGGTCTTTTTCCTTATTCTTATTATTCCCATGACAATAAAATGTTTGAAATAAATATAATACTTATCCTTTTCATAAACTTAGTGGAAAAATTCAATACCTTTTTGTTTTTAAACATATTTTGTATTTAATGTATGTTTTCCAACTTCATTGTAATTCTAATTTAGTTTATATATGAATAAATATAAATAGACAAGTTTTGGTTATACTCGATATGATTCCAGCATTATAAGATACTGATTAACTACCATTAAAGGGTTTAGTTAAAAATACCACTTGTCCACAATATAATTTAACACTGGTCAATGACACATTGATCGAACGCAAGTTGGTCTATTTCTACAAGTGTTTGTAATTTACATTAGAGGAATTGGACACATATGCTAAAATCCGCGATTATAGCAATCAAAAGAAATATAAAAATTTATTATTTTCAAAAACTTTTTTTGGATTTTTTAAATATGAGTACTTACCGGTACCACATAGAACCATTTCATGTCTTGAATTTTTGTTGCTTTACTCCACCAAGTGTTGCTGGCATAATTGCATCAAAGGTTATTTTAAAAAATCAGAATTAAAAAAAAAATATTTTAGGTTTAAAGTCTGTTCCATAAAGGTAAACTTAAAAAGAGAATTCCCAATATATGACTAGATTATCGGTGTAACTATTTTTCAAAGTTATTATATTGTTCCATTTCATGTCTTGAATTTTTGTTGCTTTACTCCACCAAGTGTTGCTGGCATAATTGCATCAAAGGTTATTTTAAAAAATCAGAATTAAAAAAAAAATATTTTAGGTTTAAAGTCTGTTCCATAAAGGTAAACTTAAAAAGAGAATTCCCAATATATGACTAGATTATCGGTGTAACTATTTTTCAAAGTTATTATATTGTTCCAATAATTCGTCGATGACTAATGGATTCAATTAGTCCCAGATTATTTTCTTTCAGTATAGTCACATAATGTTACAGGCACATTGAAATTACCTGTCTAATAGACAACTGATTTGGATTTAACTAGAAATCGCTTTCTGTAATGCTCCTAATGCTAATTAATCTATGTATATGAATTACTTTGGAAATTACTGAGATTTTTTTTAGTATAAAGATCTCTTTTACCTCACTTCAATTTTCAAAAACTTGGCAAATTAGGACATATAAAAAATTTTAGATAGTTACACACCCTTATTGGAAAGACGTAGAAAATCCGTGATTTACTTAATGCGAATTTGCGATAAGTCAGTGTTAGTTGGATGACGAAAATTTATTATGAAAAAACATACTACTAAAGTTTGCATTGAAATGAAACACAACACACAAATATTGATATAAAAGTAGATTGGAATAAGTTACAATTATGGATGAAACAAAATATTTTATAGTTTTTTCTACAGAATTAAGAATTAATTTATGATTTTTTTTATTTTTATTGAAACACCCTCCATTATTAATTTGATTATACTTTGCGTAACTTTATGTTTACTGTACCATTCTAAAGTACTTTTATTCTGAACGGCACAATGTCAAATCAGTCCAAAAGAATTTTGAGACTGTATGTTTTCTTATAAATGGAAGCAGTCTTCTTTGTAAATACTCCTTGATATAAATATAAATGTTTAAGTTCAATATTGGCTCTAACTTTGTTCTGAACATTTGACACGTCCAGCCACATCCCGTATGGAAATATTTGGAATATTTCTTAAGAACTACTCCACGTTGTTGGCTTTGTGATCGTTTGGTGGTATTTTATTTTTTCCTGCTCCAGGTTTCTGATCACTTGTAATGTCATTGATTAACTTTCTTACAACTCTAGAAACTAATTGTCTGCTGACACGTAGCTCTTTTCCAATTTTTTGTGAGTCCAATTTGGATGAGTTTTAATAGTTTAAAAATAAATTTTATGTTCTACCTTTAACTCTCCATTGTGAAAAAAGCACATAAAATGTTTTGAAGATTCGTATCATTATAATATCAAAGATATACTGATAACAAAAGGAAAAATAAATTATCAGTAGACAAGTTGTAAATAAAAAGGTAGGGTTTCCTGGACAGCACATAGATGACAGTCTTTTTTTCGTTGGCAGCTTGAGTGCGTTTGAGAGAGTTCAAATTGAATTTCAAGTTATGACTTGAGGCCTTAATGAACATGATACGATAGTTTTTGCGGTTGGGACCAGCTTCAAAACCTTGATCAGCATTAATATTTCGATGTTCAACTTTTTACTAATTTATTTTTTCAAATTAAAGTACAACAAAGTAATAATTTGAAAATGAGTATTATTTTTATTATTTTTAAATCTAATTTGTAAAGTAGAAATATGTAAAGTATCGCTACAAGTTCTTAGGATTCTTTAGGAGAAGAGTGAATATAAATTTCCTTAGAAACAATAGTTTGTTGCTGAGGCTGAAACGACTTGAGCAGTAGGAGCATAAGTAATTATTTGTTGTACGGGGGGAACATATTGGGGAACTAAACCAACAAAATGTATTGCATTTTATTCGGATACCCACTTTACACCTTCAGATATCATGATAGAAATAATTATAACTGAGATTTTTCTAAAATACTCTGTAACGCTGTCTTTAGGTTCATGTAATAGAATGAACTTAAGGAAACTATTCTGTGGTAAATGGGTTTTTATAAATATATACCTATGAATGGAAGCAATGAAAAGGTTTAGTTCTACACACGCTACAAATTTATTATTTAGGGCATTTCAAATTTAATCACATCCACCAATTCACAATACACGTATATAAATCTTGTGATTTTTCTAACAACCGCACTTCGTCATAAAAATATATTCTTTATTAAAAATGACAAAATGCATTTACAAAGTATGTACGATAATAAAAACAAAACCACCTGGACGTAGAAAATAACTATAATAATATTTGTAATAAATATTAAAAAAGACAAATAGAACAATATAAATTTAATATAAGTAAGAAGGTATAAACTTTTCTGTAACAATATTACACCCTATCTTTCACTTAGGTAAATTTTAAATCATATGATGGAAAATTGCTAATCTCTTCAAAAAATAAAAAAAAAAAAAAAATGGAATAAAGCTTAATATGCTTAAAAGTCTGCATTGAAATCTAAGAGCGTTAGTAATTGGTTCAAATATTCCGTAGGAATTTTCAAATGTAAATAAAAAAAGTTAGCAAGACTAAGTGACGTAAGTGCTAAATGAATACAAAAAAAGTTGCGTAAATGATCGACAAAGTTACATATTTCCCTCAAAAATGTCTCCTAGTTTTTTTTCTTCCTTACTTTAATCAAAAAACGGAGTGACTATATTCGAAGTATTAACATTGATTGGATGTACATACTAGTCATAATACACATAGAAAATACCGTAGTTGTACGTGTTTGCATCACGTAAAAGTCCTATGTTTCCAGCCCCCATCCTCCTCTAGAGGATTTATCACCATTCGTGAAATTATAGTGGCTTTTATCCGATTACTAAGCAGTGAATGTAGTGAAACTCTAAATATTTATTAAATTGCTCCAAAAGATATTGGAAGCGGACATGAATCGGGTAAGCGGAAGAGTGGTAGTAGCCTATGTATAATAGACTCCAGAAATATATGTGCTATGTCCAGATTCCATCTCGAATCATAGATATATTATTTTTAAAAATATGTTTTTTCACTATGCAAAAATGAGCAATTTTTAAGTTGTTCCAAAGGACATTGGAAGCAGACATGAACGGGTAAGAGAAAGAATGACAGTAGCCTAAGTCTAGGAAATATATATTCTATGCCCAGATTCAATTTGGTATCGGAGAAAATGAAAATATAGAAAAATTTAGAATTTAAAAGTTGCTCCAAAAGATATATAGTAGCAGTGAGTATTCTATATTGAATAGATTGCAAGAAATATATGTCCAGGTTGAATTTGGGATTGAAAATATATATACCTATGTACGTTACAAATACGATCATCAGGGCAACCAGAAATATGCTCTAAAAAAGTGTTTTATGCGCACGAAGAAAGCTCTTAAAATATGAAAAAATGTGGAATTTAAAAGTTGAGTAGCCTATGTTTAATAGATTACAAAAATACATGTTCTACGTCCAGCTTTAATCTGTTATTAAAAATATATACCTATTTTATGTATGTCACAATTATGATTACCAGGGCAACCAAAAATATGCTGTAAAAAAGTGTTTTATGCGCATGAAGAATGTTCTTAAAATATGGAAAATGTGTAATTTAAATTTTCTCTAAAAGATATCGAATAAGCGGTAGAGTGTGAGTAGCCTATATTTAATAGATTACAAAAATTTATGTTCTACGTGCAGCTTCAATTTTTTAATGAAAATATATCTAACTATGTAAGTCACAAATATGATCACCAGGGCAACCAAAAATATGTTCTAAAAAAATGTTTTATACGCATGAAGAAAGCTCATTAAATCCAAAAATATGACATTAAAATTTTAAAAAATATGCTTTTAAAATATTATTTTTTTCTGTTCAAATTTTAAATTACCTACTATTCATGCTAAAAATAACTTGATTTTAGTAGCAATTACTAAAAAGTATTTACTTTTTGCACTTAAAAACATTCATAGCTAATCAAGGAATTACGAAATTTCTGTCAATTTATATTAAGGAATCAGATTTGAAAACATATGTGAAAGTAAAAAGAAAATTTTACTAAAATAAGGATATTCTAGGAAAATATGACAAAATATGCTGTTAAGCACAAAATATGCAAAAATGTGATGTTAGGATCAAAATATGCAGTAAAAAATCGATTCCAAAATTCTTAATATTGTCTGAAATAACTAACAGTTTTGTTCATTTTAAGTACAGAAAAAATATGATTTTGCATATTTTTGGTTGCTCTAGGTTGCCCCAGGGCATCAGCTTTGCAGTTTCAATCAATCAATGTTCCCATGTATGGCCTTTACAAAAGGAACAAAGATGTCACAAATATAATAATATATAGGGTTGATGAATGTCACAGTATCTTCTCGAGAGAGACCCAGCATTTTTTAACTATTTTCGATATGATGTAGACCGCTGTGAATCTTTTGTTCGATATCCTTATCGAACAAAAGAAGTATCCTCCGATACTTAATCCATGGAGTGGATGATTTTATTGAAATAAATTTGGTATGAATAACTCTAGAGTAGTTTGGCAACATAAGGGACATTCTCAAATTCAGCCATTCCGAATAGATCACACTTCCGAACCTTTCCATTTTGGACTCTTCGCTGGAAATTTAGATAACATATTCCTTAATATTATTAGCGTGTTATTAGTGTACACCAGTGAGTTCATCCCTAAGATAATCTAAGAGTTTGAAAACTTTATAAGAACCTATAAATCCGTAAGTCCAAAGGATTTGAAGAAAAAAATTGTCTAATAATAAATTATAAGAAGGCCTCAAGCAAACTTCTGTATCATATATATTCTATTATTTAATCTCCCACTTAATTGTTGCTAAATCTGCTATAAAAAAAATGAGGCATTCTGGGTTAATTAGTAAGGTCAAAGGTCGTGCGTATAATTTTTTAATTACAAGCATTTCAGCATTTCAACGACAGCCGGATGTACGAATCGGAATAACTCGATAACCACCGACCAAGGGCTGTTATTTTTGCACCAACTGTACAGCACAATTTAAGTATTGTAACAAGAGAAACTGAAGTACTAATGTCGTAATATTCAGTCAAAAACCAAAATTCTTTGTTCGTGGATAGTACCGTATCTGAAATCAGTAGTGATTCGAAAGAAAATTAATGCATTTATCTCGTCGTTATTAACTATTGTAGCCTATTCAATATTGGTTAGACGATTGAAAGTTTCAGAATTTTTCTTATCGTATTGCAGTCATTAGCCCTATTACCAATATTCAGTTAGCCGACATTATATTTATTTTTTTGTGATTGTCATCGTTGATGGTTTTTTATAACAATGAAGGGAGAAGCAAGCTCTGCATAGAATATATTTTAAGGGAGAGAAACTTTCAAAGAATCTGGAAAGTCTGAACATAATTCAGCTGTAAACAAAAACTGCATTACTTTATTGTAGGGTATACAAAAAACAAATCACATAATATAACGACATACGATGTTTTTATTTTCAAATATATTTTCAAATCAAAATAAAAAACAAGTCAAGCCCGACCATATGATTCCCTACACCTTTATATATGTATGTGCATTGAAATTTAGGGAGTGGTCTTATATGGGATATGCGTATAATTGTGTACCAATATTTGTATTAAGTGTAATGTATATTTCTATAAAACATACGTATACATAAAGTTGCAAATGAACCCCTCTAGAAATGAAGATTGATCTGGTCTTATATGGTTCCCAAAATATTACATCTGAATATTTAAATTTACATGAGTTGGATCATTTTAAAAACACCTCTAAAAATACGTGTTTCTATCCATATTATTATTAACATTTTCGTTAAAAGAAAATTAACTTCAAATTATAATAGAGGCATACTAAGGCTTGGAATATTATTATGTTTCTTTTCAGTCGTGGAATATTAAGGTTTTTCTAATGTTTTTGTAATTTTTTCTTTATTCAACTATACAATTTTATACATTTCTTACAATTTTCATTCTATATTGTTTTAGTGTACCATTGGAATGGTCTATTCTAATACTATTAAAAATTATACGTAATTAACCCTTTAACAGCAAATTTTATGAATATGTTCGAAAAATGTTAAATTAACAAGTTTTGCATGGAAGTATTTATTATACTTAAATATAGATGAATTTTTTAAAAATATAATAAAGTAAAATAAAATAAGTTCTTTTAAAACTGCAATAATAATAGAATTAAAGAGATTTTTGAAATTTAGTCACTATTTTACACGAATTTATGGTTTTTTGTGATAAATGTACGATTTGGTAATATTTATTTTCATAACTAATCATTTATTTGACACAAAAATTAACTTAACCAATTACTAAAATTATGTATATATTACTTGTGCAACTAAAGGGTTAAATGAATACATATATCAATAGTATTGAATGAGACCTTTCAAATGATGGCCTACAATATAAATTACTATGGAAAATGGCCAAAGTATTCAAACTTTAATACGATAGTATTTAAAACAAAATCATAGAAAATTAAAAAAAAAAATGTTTACTTATTATTATTATTATTATTAAACGTCATTTATCTATCAAATGTAATTTTTTTGACAAAAAGTTAAAAATTATCTACGCTGTTGATCGAAAATCATATTTTTGGAGGTATTTTAAAAATAGTACAGCTAACGTGAATGAAATAATTTAACCGAAATATTTTGGGGATTAGTTTAAAACGTATCTATCTTTAATTTTAGTATCATCTTTAATGTTCATAGTATCATCTATATGACATTTATACATTTAGTGTAATTCCCTTACGAAGGCCTTAGATGGCAGCTTTGATCAATTATGGACCGATTCACGCAAAATTTGGCACTGTAATTTCCACTTATATAAACCATATTTGTATTAAATGTTAACATAATACAAAAATTTCTGTGGGATTTATGCATATTAAAATGTTTTTTGGAATAGGGGTTCCTATGGGAGCTATAGTTATGAATCGATATTCATGTAATTTGGCAAGCGTATTTATACTTATATAAGAATTATTTGTGCCAAATTTCATTAAAATATTTCTATTTTTAAGTCATTTATGAGTGTTAAAACTGTATTGTATGGGGGCTTGTTAAAATAATGGGCCGATCTTAACCAAATTCAATAGACTTTGTCCTTGTGTATAAAAAATCATATGCATCAAATTACATCAGATTATCTTCAAAATTGCTACCTGTACTTTGCGCACAAGCTTTACGAGGACAGCCAGCCTGCCAGATAGCTAACCAGCCAACCGACCAGACGGACGGAAATCGTTAAATCGTCTCAGATGGGGGTCCAAAGATTTTTCTGTGCTTTACAACTTCTGCATAAACACATATACTACAACCACCTATGGTGGAGTAGGGTATAATTACAATGATTACTTCCCCCTTCCATCCAACAATAGGCCTGACCCAACAATTTAATATTGTAAGTAGTTAAGAAGTGCATGCATGTTGTGAGAAACCAAAAAAAAAAAAAAAAAAAAAAAAAAAACAACAAATCAAAATAATCGTAAAAAGAAAACAAGCTCTATAAGTTTAATTAAGTTTAATAGTAGCGATAGTTTAACAAAAATACAACATACATACAAACGCTCATTCACAATACATTTATTTATACTATACACTCGTGCATATACTTCTACAGTGTAGTGTATTCGTATACAATAACAAACAAATACAAAAATCTCACAAGACATGTCACATTAACTTTGTACATAGAACTTAGTAATACAAAGACCCTGCACTAAGCCGGTTGTATGAGAAAAAGTTTTCGAAAAATATCTAAAAAATAGCAGCTAAAATAAAACAAATTATTTAGTTTTTTGTAAACATAAAGTGACTCAGAAGTGAAAAAAATAAATAATAAATAAACAAAAAATATATAAAGAAACTATTGTTAAATTAACATTAATCAAGAGGGAACAACGGTTGTTAAAATTACAAAAAATAAAAAATAGATAAAAAATATATCTCAAGGCAAAGTATGCAATAATCTCAATTTGTATTCATTTGGTTAAAAATAAGTACAAATTATACAATATTTAATGCATACTACAAATTTCATTAACATTTTTATTTAAGTAAACAAGCTCAGCGTGCATAACAAAATAAGAATAAAACGCATCCGAAAGTGTTTATAATAAATTGAATGAAAAAAATATAATTAGTAAACAAAATGAAAAAAAAAAACAATAATTAAAAATTAAAAGAAAAAAAATACTGGTTATTTGTTTTTAAGTGTTAATAAATATTTATCTACAACAATTTACCGAGTGTCTTTCGATATTCATAAATGTTTGCACGCAAATAATCCACGGATATCTATATCGATTTCAGTTTTTAGTTCCGCGAATTTGCGAAAACACGTTTATTTAGCTTTTTTTCACTTTCTCAAAAACTTCAAAAAGTTCAAAAGTATGGAGCTTTAAATATCAATATCATTGGGGAGGTTTTGAAAATTTTAGTGATTTAAACGGCGTTTGAATTTTGCTTATGTTGGTTTTAATACAAACATTTCAAAAATAAGAAAGAAATATGCTATTTAAAATTTTTGGTTTTTTAACATATTTGGAAAGTATGAAATCTTTACATTAAAATATTTTTGGCACGCACATATCTACCATGCACAATTTCGCTTTTTCTAAAACATATTTACATTTTTTCATATTAAAATTCTAATTTCTATTATTTTTAAAATACTCATATTTAACACATTTTATTAAAAAAGAAAAAAAATATTAGGTTACTTTTTAAAAATTTATTAAATATAGTAAACCTTTATATACTAGACTAATTAATATTGCAATTTTGCAACTTTGCCATATTTAAAATTATAAACCGAAATTCAATAACTACAGAAATTTCTTATTATTTCAATTCTGACCATTCTCCTATAATAGTAACATACTATGGAAGGACTAACTTAGGAAATTATTCCACGAATGCTTTCAATAGGACAAATCGTTTAAAAGATAGAAAATACATAAGTAGTCATATCCACACGAATCCAAATTTTCTGTGTGAGGATGGTATTAATGAATGCGTTAATGGCTTCACGCCATTACTTATTTCAGCAATGGAACATTCTAATAGTCAAACTTCTATAAAGGATGATAAGATTACTTCCAATACTGAAATTGAAAAACTTCTTTTTAAAAGAAGAAAACTTAGAAAAGAATGGCAACAAACTAGATCACTAGCTGCAAAGCTGAGGCTGTCTATGGCAAGCAAAAAACTAAAAAGAACTCTTCAATTAGAAGAGGATCGCTAAAGTAAAAAATACATTAAAAGCTTAACGAATAATAGAAATAAAAATTTTTCAATATGGAAGACAGCGAAGGATATTGAACCACCGGTAAAGGCACAAAAGAAGGCTGACGGTACCTGGGCCCGTAGTGCAGAAGACTAGGTCAATTTATTTGCATGCCACTTAAGCACAGTCTTTCAATCCAATCCCCAAACAAATGATTTTGTATTGGGAGAGACATTTGACACTATGCTAAGTTATGACTATATAATTGTCAAATAAGTAAATATCCCAACTCACCTGCACTTCTAGCAATTGTTTTACATATCGTTCATTTGCTGTAACAACGTCATAACTCAAAAAATCTTTTTTCAGGAAACGAACTTTTAGTTTTTAAGTTGATATATTTAAAAAATGTTGAATGAAAATAATATTGTGGTAAAATTTATTCCCTAAGTTGTACATAGATTTTTTTCGTAGGCAGTCCTTAAATAGTTTCGTTCTTACTATATTTTATATCTTTATTTATTTTATTTTCTTTATATATTTAATTTTTTTAGCACCTTTTATGCCCAAGAGTCTTTATATGTCCATACTAGAAAGTATCTATAAAACTGAAATTATACCAAATTATACAAATTAACATAAAGTAGGATATTAGTTAATTAAAATACACAAAGCGTTTTGACATACATTGTTGAATGTTTGCAGGGGTTGGAAAATTTACTGCACTTGGTATGAAAGTTTTGATGCATCCACCGTATAGTCCGGACCTTGCACAGTCTGACTACCATTTGTTGCGGTCCCTGCAAAACACTCTTGATGGTAAAAAAAATTGGCCAACCGAAGAGCCGCTGAAAATCACTTGGCCAAGTTTTTCGCCGATAAACCACAGAAGAAAATAGTGATTCGATTTGCATCTTTTCTGTTTACGTCGCAATTTTCCGGATCCCATTAGCGACACAGACTGAGGCCTCAGATTAGATTAAAATGGCGAATACGTACTTAATTAAAATTGATTTTCAATAAAGAAAATTTTAGTTCAAAAATTTTCCAAAAAATCGCGTTTACTTTTAAATGTCCATTATAAAAAGGTTTGGCATAAATAAGCGTATGAGTAATATTTCTTATCACTAATATTACCCATACTCTTAAATCGTAACACTGTGCTTAAATTGAAACTTATTTTTTAATGAGCTGTGCACCTATGCACAGTGGGGCATTTTGAAAAATAATAGGCAATAAATTTTGATATTTTAAACTGCTGTTGAAATTTGGAACATTGATAGAAGAGGTGTTAGGTTTCAGAGTATTGTTGGATGAGGTCTGTAATAATAATTTTTGCGCGCCTAAGAAAGTAGTTAATGAGAGTTTCGAAAATGCAAAGCTCAAACAGCTATATATAATTTTACTATAATTTTTTTACTTGTCTGATATTGATTGTAATCCCTAATAAGTTTTGTTGTAATGCTATTTTAATCAAACGGGTTACAGATCTGAACTCAAACTAATAGCGTGCAACCATAGGTTTCATTTTATAACCATAATTGTTCTTCAAAGTTCGAAAACTTAAAAAAAGTGCTTGAAATTACGTAACTTTTTGCCATTCTTATACACTTTTTGGTCCGGCGTTTATACTTTTGGATCTCATTCGATCTTATCTTAGTGCTTCTTTGTTATTGTGTAGACTTTCAACATTTATATATAGGATAGTAGAATTTTGATCTCAAAACTTTTAAAATTTTAAAATTTTTGTTTTTTTTTTGTGCGCCCCTCAACTGAATAGAGATATTGAAACTGTAATTGATACTTGTTGTAATTATGCATATTTTTCGCTATATCCCGTTGATGTACCCTAGATAGTCTCAATGTTTGGAAAATAAATTCGAAATATTTTGAAAAAATCTGTTTTTCGCAAGACACATTCGAAGTCACTCTCAAAATATATTTAATGCAAACATTTATGGACTTTTTAAATATTACGCAAAAATTGCACTTTTTGTTTTCGTATTATGTAGAAAATGCGATTTGTACAAATCTTGGATATATAAATATAAAAATGATTATGAATATTTTTGGTTCATAAATTTAAGTCAAATGTCGTTGATAGTTAAAAACGGGACACATTTGTCAAAACACATTTTGCTAAGGCACATCGCATGGACAGCACGAAATATATGTTTGTAATACTTCAATGAAATGCATCAAAAAATTTCGAAAGATAATAATTTTATGGACCAATACCTAAGTAAAGGTTTGAAAAGCATTACAATATTAAATATAATTTCTTTGTAACATATTTGAGTAAAATATATTTTTGTATAATATATAGAGAAATAACTCTCGTAAACTCAAAAATGTGATTTTAATGTATCATTAAAAAATCAAAAATGTTTGATAATAGTCCAAATACAAACGCAAAAAATTCAAGATTAAAACTGAGAAATTAAACGGTTGAAGTCAAATTATCTTTGAGTTAAAATTTGATAATAGTACAAGCTCCGATATGTTTTTCACTCTCGTGGTGGTCAAATTTAGCCCACTGTAGTGCCGTCCGTGCTTCAGTTACACATTTTTGCCAACAATATTTTAAAAGCTTAATTCCACATATATCGATCTAAGTTTCATTAAAATCGGTCTAGCAGTTTAAAAGATCTAGATTTATTACGATTTAGAGAAAAAAAAAAAAATATAGTTATTGTGACCATAATCTAAGAGAAACATATTATGAATGGAACATATGATCACAGCGCAAAATGGAAATGATTATAAGTAATAATTATTATGATTCCATTTTGTCACATTGTGTACGATTTTATGGTTTGCTTTTTTTCATGTTATGGTTCTAATTGTACATATAATTGAACAATCTTACTACATCATTATTCCATTTTATCAGATTATGATTTGATGTTTTTATATTATAATACTATTTTATTATATTATTATTATTTCATCTTATTATATATTAAAATAAAACGTATTAATAAAAAATTGTTTTTATAGATTTTTTTATTGAAAATAGTAGAGAAAGAAAGCCAAAAAATATTTACATTTAATATTAAATATTACATTTATTTGTTCATTAATTATATTCATTTGTACCACCATATGTGTTTTAAATGCAACCCTTTAATGGGTTTAATCTTATATTGCTTAAATCACACCAAGTCTTGTCTATTTATATTTGTTCATATATAAACTTAATGAGAATTAGAATTTGTTAGAAAGCAAACATTAAAAATCAAATATACATATATATTTTAAAACAAAAATTGTTTGTGAAAAGGATAAGTATTATATTTATTTGAAATATTTCATTGTCATGGGAATAATAATATTAATATGGTTTAAAAACAGAATAGGAACTAGAAAAAATACTACAAATATTTAATGGTTGTAGAAGTAGTGATATTTATTTATATATTAATTAATTTAATTTTTAATTAATTTTAATTTTTGTTTCTGATAAAAATATATAAAAACATATAATTTTTGCAGTCAACTATACTAAACTTTTTATTGAGTGTAAAGGACAAAATTTAAATAAAAACATTGTTATCATGAGTTATTAAAATTCAAGAAAATTAACATTGAGAACATAATATTGTTTTAATGATAATGCTGTAACCATATTTTTTTCTCAGAGGGTATACATAAATATTATCAAATATATTTGAAATATTAAGTACTTTTGATTTGCGCTAATTTATTTAAATCTCAAACCACAATTTTTTAGACTAAATAACATGTCTTTCACTACGCGCATTTTTTAAATATATCAACAATCGTGTCATTGATATTTTTCAATGTTTGAAACCTCACGTTCTTTTCAGACATTTTTATTATTTTACTGCTATCTTCGTGTTTTCCTCAGTTAGTTAATAATTAAAATAATCTGTTAATTTAAAAAATAAACTTGTATGTTAGCTGATAAATAGTACAAAGCAATTTGTTTTTACAATTTACGACATCTTTATACATCTATAAATAGTATAACATAACAACTATAAATAGTATTTATCTCAAAAATAGTTATTTATTTTTTCCATTCCAGGTATGAATATTTTTGATTAAATATAAAAATTATTAATTATAATAGTATATTGAAGAATACGTGGATATTTAGATTTTATGTATAAATCAAACTCATATCTCAGAATACCTAATTGTGATTTTTTTATCTTTATTCGTTTTCTTAAAGTGCATTCAGAAATTTATTAAAAGTTTTCGAAAAATTGTGTAATAGAATCAAAACTCAAAAATGAAGAAAAATCACAATAAAAATTTCAATATTTTTGATATAAAAATAATTTGTTCAATTCTTGGTTCGAAATTAGTTTAAAACATGATTTATGTAACTAAAAGTATATTTTATTGATTCTGTATATTAAATTAAAGCAGTTTTATTAATTTTTATTTTTTAATAAAAGAAATTTAGTATAAAATTAATTAACAACGCAAATTTGTTTAAAATTAATTTAATTTTTTCTTCACTTAATTAGTACTCTTCTTTCTTAAGTTGGGCTTTTTATAAAATTGGCTCATTTTTTTTTATATAATTGGAAATTTAGTTTGGTACTTTTTTGAAAAATGTCGCTCATTTTTTGGTGAATATTGGATTTTTTTGTTTTTGAAAATTAAACTTATTTATTATTATTATTATTATTATTTATTATTATTTATTATTTTTTTTTTTTTGAAATTTGTACACTTTAAAGATCACTTTTACTTTTTTTATTTTTTGAAAATCAGTATTTTCTTAAAAAAATTGTTTTTGGAAAATGTTTACTTTTTTGGAAAATTAAATTGTGGAAATAGGTAGTTACTTTAAAAATTAGTACTTTTTTGGAAATGTAAAATTTGTCAAAACTGATGCTTTCTAAAATATGAATGATTGTATTAAAAACTATTTTTAAATATGGTTTTTTTCCTTTTGAGAAATTAGTATTTTTTTGAAAACTTATGGCTTTACGAAAACTTATTTTTGATTTTCTTTTTAGAAAATTAGTATCTATTTATTTTTAAAATTGGTACTTTCTTTGAAAAAAGGAACTTTTATTTTAATTTTGGTGCTTTTTATAAAATTGGTCCTCTTGAAAATTTTTTGGTATTTTTAAAAAACAATTCTTTTTTTGGGTTATGTACCTTCTTAAAAAATTTTCTACTTTTTTAAAAATTGGTAATTTTTAGATTTTTTTTCTTTGAAAATCAGTACTTTTGCTACGTTTTACGTTTTACTTTTTTTTAAATTGGTACTTTTTCCAAAATCGAAACTTTTAAAAATTGCTACTGTTTTTTTCTTTTGTAGAAAATTGGTACTTCGAAAATTAGTAGGTACTTATTTAAATTTGTACTTTGATACTTTCTTTATAATCTTTATTTTTTCAATATTAGTATTTTTTTAAATTGGAAATTCTTTAAAAAATTGAATCTTGTTGAAAAAGATTTTTTTGCTTTTTGAAAAGTGGTACTTTTTTCAAAAAATTTTTACATTTTTGAAAATCAATATTTTTTTAATTAATATTTTAATGAAAAAAAAAAATATATTTTTTAATTTGCTTTTTTTAGAATATAGATTTTTACCTTTTGAAAATTGTTTCTTTTTTGGAAAAAGTGGAACTTTTTCTAAATATTGATATTTTTTGAAAATACATAGTTATACGTATTTTTAAAAGATTTAAGACCGTCCGTCTTGGTAATCAAACTGCAGGTCACAATTTTGAAGACAATTTAGGCTTTACATAGCACAATGAAGAGCCCAATTCATTCATACCTTAATGAAGAATCCCTCTATCACTCCGAAAATCACTTTAACGTGCAGAAATCCCATAAAAATTTCATATCAGGTTATTATTTAACAAAAATAGTAATATATAAGAAGGAAGCACAGTGCCAAATTTTATGAGGATCGTTCCATAATTGACCATAGCTCCCATGTACGTCCCACTTTCGGAAATCACCCTAAAATACATAAATCCCATATAAATATTAGCAGAAACATAATATAATGCGTATGTATATCAATAAAATAATGCATTACAAGTATCGTTTCACAATTGGTTACAGGTCCCATATAGGACAACTTCTCGAATTTTGATGCACATACTGTATTTTGTAGGGTATTATGTGGCCGGGCTTAATCGATAATATCTTTCTTACGTGTTTTTTGTTGAAAATTGATAATCTTATGAAAAATATAATTCTAATTTTTGTTAAGCGAGTTCTTTTTCAGAATATTGGTATTTTCTTGAAAATACGTATTTTTATAAAGATGTATTAATTTTTATTCTTAATTGGTATTTATTATTAAAATTGTTATGATCAGATATTGTCCTTCTTCTTGGTAATTAATTTGAGAAAATAATTCCGGAGAATATTATTATTTTAATTTTTCAAAAAATGGTACTTTTTAAAAAATATAGTTTTAAAGTACTTTAATTATTTTTAAATTTTTAACTTAAAAAAATGTACTCTTCTTTTGAAAAATGAAAAATGTTGTTTTTTTTTGAAGTTACATTTATTTCAAAAATATATATTTTTTAAAAAATTGGTACTTTGTGGCTTTTCAAATGATATTTTTAATCGATAGACTTGTCAATTAAAGAAACCTGCAGATATTGTCCTACTTTTTTGTAATTAATTTGAGAAAATATTTCCGAAGAATATTATTATTTTAATTTTTTTTATAATTTAAAAAAATGGTACTTTTTTAAAAAATATAATTTTAAAAAGCTTTAATTAATTATTTAAAAATTTTTAACTTAAAAAAATATTTTTGCGAAAATTGGTACTATTATAACTTTTTTCTTTCGGAAAATATACTTGTTTAAGTGACATTTATTTCAAAAATATATATTTTTTAAAAAATTGGAACTTTTTAGCTTTTCAAATGATATTTTTAATCGATATATTTGTCAATTAAAGAAAACTGAAAGTTTTCTAGGGCCTTCTACATATATGTAAATTTAATTTTCGAAACAACAACAAAAAAATCTGTTTTGTGGACCGATGATTATTGATTTTTAATGGCAAAATTCTCTACAGTATTTCCGATATATTGATGTATTACACATATTTCTAATATATCTGCCGACTAAAGATTTGATTTCAACACAAAGAGGAACATTAAAAAATAGACAGTACTACCTAGAAGAATCCAAATTATATATTCTTTAAAGAGCATCAGATGAGTATTATAGAATTTACAAACGGATAAATATAAAAACAAAATTTAAATCCGATTTTAATTTAAATACAAAATTATTTTTTGAACAAAAAATAAATTTGTCTTATATTTACACTTCCTTTTTTACTAAGAAATAATATTGAATTAAAGTGTAATACTAGAGTAATTTAATACTTGACAGTAGATTCAAGACAGAAAATATGTACATTTGATTTCATCTTGAGTTCCAGGAGAATTTTTTATATGTTTTTTTTTTACACAAATTGCTTTCAAAAATATGATTGATATCAAATCAAAACGGTATAAAATACCATTTAGTTTTATTATTTATTTTCTAGCACATAATTAATACATTTTTTTATTTTATTCTTTTTTAAAAATGTTTAAATTTCTTTATCTATTCTTAACTTTTCTTACAGATTTTCTATGGCCATTATAATGATACAACATTTTACAATTTCCTAAAATTAGTTATATAAATCTGCTTGGAATTGTGTACAAGGATTTTTTTTATTATTATTAAACCTATATTTATCTATAAAAACCAAAAAACTAACGTTATATATTAAATAAACAACCAAACAAATTTTAATTGTTTACAAGGAAAAAAAGGAATTTTTGTCGTTGTCTACACGTAAAAAAAGTAAAATTTTATATACTTAAAATACTACATACACATGGTTAAAAGTTGCTGAATTAAATAAATAAGTTAAAAGAAAATCAAAAAAAAAAAAAAAAAAGAAACTACAAAAATAATAAGGAAATTTCGAATAACTAAACTAAGGAATTTTTTAATTGTCTACATTTAAAACGAAATTAAATACTTACTAAGAAAACCTTTAGATGCGTAACGAAGAAGCATTATTATATTAAACACAATTATAAAGTAAATGTCTAAATAAAATATTCTTGTTTAAAATGTTTACTTGAACGAAAACATATTGAAATCTAAAAGCTCTATATGCTACAAAAAATTTACATTATTAACATGCATGTGTATATAAAAAAGTTTTCATGTATTTAATTGTAAAATCTTATGGTGATTTAAAAATATAATAAATAAAAAATACTACAATAAAATCTCCTACTTGGAAATGTTAACAAAAGAATAAACATTTAAAATAGTCTACATAAAAATATACATTATCTACATGGTTTAAACATTGTCTACCTAAAGTCTACATCTATATTACAAAGAAAGCGATAAATAGATTTAAAATTCTTATTTTTTTACTACAATAATTTACAACATCGAAATTAATATTATTTTTGACAAATTTTACATTAAGTTTACACCGTGATCGGTCGGCTTTAATTACTCAAAAACTATTCTACAATTTTACAACGCAACTTGGAGAAATTTTCATTTCAAAACCAAAATACATTAACTTACACCAACGAAACTGCATCCACAAATTTTGAAAAACAAACAAAAAAATCTCAATTTTCTACACGAATTTTACATAAATTACCTAAATAATTACTACTAATAAGAATCTCAACACTACAGGATTCAACTGTTTCTTTTAAAATATTTTCCATGACAAAAAATTCTTATAGAAACCTATTAAAATAACAAACACATCCAAAAGAAAAAAATGTTTAAAATACGCCAACGTAGCTGTCTTTTATTAACGTTAGTCATTATATTGCTGCCATGTGCTATTGTGCTAATGATAATGGGTCCAGAATTATCCACCGAACAATCGTTATCACAACGTTTAGGTGAATGCCATATGCGTCTTCAGTACTTGGAGTCAATGTATCGTACACGTCAGGAAGATGTGGCCTTGCTTTCACAATATGTTGCACAATTACAAAATGTTACTGGTGGGGCGGTGACATCAATGCCTTCAAGTATTGATAAAAATATTTCAACATTTTATAATTCAGCCGCTGTAGCTCCCTCATCACTGTTGGATGGTCTGTCTGCAGAGGCTAGACAAATTTTACGCAATGCTTCACAATTGCATACATCTCAACAAATGCATTTGACCTCATCGGCCAATGTACGTTTACCCACAGCTTATCATTTCCTGCCTCATCTTTTAGATGATCCCAATTCTTTAAAGCCTGCTCTGCTTAGATCACATGGTCGTTCTGATGTCAGTATTGTTTTAGGCATACCAACGGTGGTGAGAGAAAAGCAATCTTATCTTTTGGGTACTCTACACAATCTCATTGAGAATATGAACGAAGAGGAACAAAATGAAACTTTGATAATAGTTTTTATTGGTGAGACTGATTTGGAAACGGTGCAGCTGATAGCGAAAAAAGTGGAGACAGCTTTTGAGCCTTACATTGAAAATGGTTTAATAGAGATAATAGCACCGGCGCCTTCATATTATCCTAATCTTGATAAGTTGCGCATAACTTTAAATGATTCGTTGGAGCGTGTGAAGTGGCGAAGTAAACAAAATCTAGATTTTGCCTATTTAATGGCCTATGCACAATCAAAAGGTAAGTTTAAAGTTATTAATAAATATTTTAAATTAAGCAAATTTTTATTCTTTAAACATACTTTGAAGTCAAGTCTTTCTTAGTGCTAAAAGAAAATCTAAATACTTTTATTTCATTTGTGGACCTTTGTTTTGAATAAGCAAGTTTTAAAAAATAAAGACACATTTTCTATTTTCCTAAGTGATAATTAAAAAGTGCAATCGTTTGTCAAATTTTGTATGGTGGTTGAAAATAACGTTCTCAAGATTTCTACAAACCAATTTAAAATAAATATGGAAATCAAAACGATCCATTCAATCCAAAGAGCAGTTTTAAAGGAGTTACTCTCTCTAGCTTAAATATTTTTTCTTACATACTATCTTGGTATGCTAGTTCTTTATTCTTGCATCTTTTATATAATTAATAAATGCTAAATACAGTATAAACGCGATAATCAGGATAATTGATTTCAGACCTTAATCCGGATTATCGAATTATTCGGATTATCGAGTTTTTTCCTGGTCTTATTTTGTTAAAGAAATATATCTGTGGTCAAAACGAAAAACTACATATTTTAAGTCATATCGTTTTCCATTTTCTTAATTTTTAGAATTTTAGTATTTCATTGCATATTGCGTTAGTTTTTTACAAAAAAAAAAAAATACTTTAGAAGATAGTGGTCTGCATAACAACATAATTCGTTTGATTTTATTTTTTTCGAAATGTAAGAAGTTTTTACTAAAAAGTGCATAAATTAACATACAATTTTTTCAATATTTCCTATATTGAAATTCATAATTGAATTTAATATCTCAATATGCAATCAAAAAATTAAAATTCAAGTACTTGAAATTTTATTTGAATTCAGCTTGAATTTTCAACCAATTACTTAAGAGTTTTTCAAGTAAGAACTTGATTGAAATTCATTTCAAACATTTTGTTTTTTGTCAAAAAATTAAATTTGTGGGAAAGAAAAAATGAGAAAAATACATAGCAAAATTTTTAATTTTTTTACTAATCTGTTTATTATTAGTAAAGAATGTTCAATACAAGAACATCATATCCTTTTTTCAAATCAAATATATTATATCCATTCAAGAACAATCAGAATTTTGATGCTCAAGCGGAATATAAATGAGAGGTGCTAAAGTAATTAAATTTTGTCTTAAGGTTTTTATGAAATGTATTTCTATATTCCTTTATGTTGTACATTTAAATTAATATTTTAAAATAAAAATTGCAAAAAAGAAAAAAAAAATTATGTTTATTTTGAGTTCATAACAATTAGCAAAAATTTAGCTGGAATTCTGTTATGTTTGCTACTTGAATTTTACTGTTACCAAAGGCTTAATTTATATTGTGTCTTCAAGCTTGAATTCAAAAGTAAATGTATTAACACTGTTATGTTCGATTTGAATTCAAGTTTCCTTTTCACTAAAGTATACTATTGAATAAATAGTAGAACTGTGATTCAACACTTGAAATTTGAATTTATAACTGGAATTCAACTTTCCTAACACTACACTTGAATTGTAGGCAAAATGCTTATTATGATACTTGTTTGAGATATTTAGTTTTTTTAAGACAAACATTTTATATTCATACATAATTCAACATAAGTCGGTGCGCTGACGAAAAGTCGTATTTGTTTTATTACTACTTTTCTTAATTTGTTTCAGGAGAAAAGAAGCAAAAGAAAGCATTGTATTTTGTCAATTCGCAACTTTTTTCATTTTCACATATATATATATATATATATATATATATATATATATATATATATATATATATATATATATATATATTTGTTCTTAAAAAGGTCCTATGTGTAGTGAAAACACATAGGACTTTTTGTAACTTTGAAATCCGTTGAGATAATGGAATACGCTTTGGTGGGTGAACGTATGACTAATAATAGTACAAGATGCGGTAATAAAAATAAATATAAAAAAAAATAACACATCGGACTCTTCGTCAGCGCACCTACGACATTCAAGATATAATTTAAAATTCCATTCTGGAAAAAATGTGTAACTTGAGATATTACCCTATAAACATTTGGAAGATGTTTTCCTGGTAGAAATTTACGCAATATCTTATTTTTATTATTTGGACAAAAATCATCAATGCGTTATTTTTCTAATATTGCATCTTTATCAGTTTGAAGAAAAAACAACAAAAAATCAAAATATTGCCCTTTTTTTCAGTAAAGTGATTGTCACCTCCGCAATAAATTTATGATATCCAATTTAGATCATCTGGAAAAAATTAATGCTATACTTCTATTTTTCAGTCACAATTTTTTCCGTTGTCGAAAAATTGTTCAAATATGAAAAAATATTGAAGAAATTTCTTCGCCTTTTATCAAAAAATAGATGTTTTATGTGAACGTTTCAGTTTTCGTGCTTTATGATGTTAAGATTTATATGCATGCATGCTTTAGAAGATGTAAAATATTTCTTTATTATATTAAAGTTAATTCTGTGTTTCGATTACGTTCCCGCATTCGGTTACGCTCGAATCGAAAATAGGTATTCTAAAAAAACCCTAATCGAAAGAAAAAGAAGAAGAGAAGAGTATGTTTTAACCAGCTGCTTTGTTATGAAACGTATGAAATAGAAACATAAAAAATTTTGTAAACATTGTAATTGTTAAACTATAAAAAAGTAAAATTTTATGAATAAATAGTGATAAATACATATATAAAAACTAAATATTGTGGTAACTATGATTAAATAAACTCATCAGTTAAGTGCGGAAAGGAAGAAAATGGCCAGGTTATAAGCAAACGATATTTGTGGCCAAACTATTCCAGTGTGAGGAATCCTGAAGCGCCGGAGCGAAATTTTCATTTTCTACACATCATTGCAAACGACAAAATTTAGTTTAGAGAAGAAATGGAATCGATAGCAGCGGCGTTGTTGTTGGAAGAGGAGAACAACGTGGTCCAGAATGTAGAATCAAGACTAGAAAAGCGGAAATTGAGAGACAGTTGCAATCCATTCGAACGGAACGGAACGCAGAATACCAAAGTTGCCAAATTGAGAAATTTACGATCCGAATCGAAACGCAGAGTAAGGAAGATTATTTCAACACTTATTTAGTGATAATTTTTCTACATATTTATTACATCTACCTGAAGATTATTTGGCGGTATCTTCTTTTTTTTCATATAGATGATTATCTAGCAATATTCCATATTGATATCTTATTGCTAGATGTATCATCTGTGACGCACAATCTTTCCCGATAAGGGAAACTTCCGCAATACGAATATGATTATTGCGACAATAAAATTCTTCTATGAAATACGAATTCGAACCACTTTCGTATTATTTTGCTTGTAGGGTATTTAAATATAAATATATATATAAATATATATATAAATATATATATATCAATATACATATCGGTGTGAAAAATATACCAAATAATTTTCGTACGAATTGTAGATAATTCAATATTATATACCTACCGCCTTTAATTTCAATTCAAAACCTAAAAAAAGTCTCCTGAAAAGTAATAAAAATCAATTATGTAGTTTTTCCTTTTTGTCATAGATATTAGTTATTTAATATATGAAAAAGTGAAAACATAAAGTTAAAATTTTTCATCCAAAAACATTTCTTTTTTAAGTTTTTCAACAGTTTTTATTTTTATTCTGAAAAAAATTTTGAAACAATACTTCACTGAAAACGAAGGAATTCAACCATAATCAATTCATACATCTAATATAATAACTAATTTTATTTTTCTAACTATACTAAAATACAAATACAAAAATAGTTTTTATATTCAATACGGATTACAAAGTTTGTATCAATTCAGATTATAGAGTGTGTAAGGTGTGCGTTCGAATAAAACATAACACACAAATATTGATATAAAAGTTGACCGGAATAAGTTACAATTATGAATGAAACAATATATTTTAGAGTTTTTTCTACAGATTTATTACGTGTAACAATAAAGGATAAATTAATGATTAGATATGCATTTTTTTTTTATTTTATTTCAAACACCCTCCATTACTAATTCAATTGTACTTTGCGTAACTTTTTTGGAACCAGCTGTCCAATTGTGTTTAAAATTTATCAAGGTTGCAGCATTAGTTTTTATTAATCCCCTTTTGACAAGGACCCAATATCTTTCAATTGGCCGAAGTTTTGGGCAGTTTGGTTGGTTGACATTTTTCGGAACAAAATTAAAATTGTGTTTACTGTACCATTCTAAAGTACTTTTACAGTAATGTTACGATGCCAAATCAGGCCAAAAGAATGTTGAGACTCTATGTTTTCTTATAAATGGAAGCAGTCTTCTTCGTAGATACTCCTTGTTATAATTCACAAATACGATTCACTTCTTTTATCACGGTTGCACATGGCTTTGAAAGCAAGAAACTTTTTGGAAGTTCATAAATGGTGAAATCAAAAAAAGCGGTTTTTTAAACCTGTTTTCGATTTTCTGAAGCCTCTATATAACTTCGTTTTTCCAAAGAAGATTTGTATTTTTTTATATAATATATAGATCGGTCATAAATATTTATATAAAATTTCGACGTTTTGAATTAGCCTTATCGGTACATAAGCAACGGAGTTTAGGCAAAAATCTTAAAAAATTATTAAAAATATGCACACACAAACAAGCAAAACAAATATGCATCCCTGCAAGCAAAATAATACGAAAGTGATTCCAATTCGTATTGTTTGGAAGAAAATTTTATTCCCGCAATAATCATATTCGTATTGCGGATATTCCCCCATCGGGAGACATTGTGCATCATAGACGATATATCTAAGCAATAAGAAATTAATATGCCTGGAAGAAAAATAGGCAATATTGCTAGATAATCATCTAGGTGCAAAAAGAAGATACCGCCAGATATTCTTCTGGAATATATAATAAATATTTATATAGAAAAATTATTACTAAATAAATCTTGAAATAATATAATAAAGAAAACGTTTACATCTTGTATTAATTTCTTCCAGATGATCTCAATGGGATATCATCAATTTATTAAGGAGCTGATAATCACCTTACTGTATAAAGGACGATATTTCGAGGATAAAAATAGTAAAAAAAAATAACTTTTTGTTGTTTATTGCATAATTTTCTTTAAACTGACAAAAATACAATATTAGAAAAATATTGCTTTGACGATTTTCGTCCAAATATTAAAAAGAAGATATTGTGTAAATTTCTTCTAGGAAGATATCTTCAATATGTTTGTAGGGATTGCGATGACTTTCAGTGTTGTTGTTTTTTGTACAAGCAAGCAATAGTTGTTGGACGTTTTTTAGTTGGAAATTGAAGCATTGCAATTACTCAGTGTTGTTGTTGTTTTTTGTATAAGAATGTATCTACTAAAGCCCTGCAAATCATGTCTTATGGGACATTGCAAGCCACTTTTTATTTTTAAAGTGCTTTAAATCAGTGTGTGAGCGGAGAAATAAATACTATACTGCAGGTACTTAAAACCATATAAATACTGCTTGTGCTGTTCAATAAGACATGAGAGTGCGTTAGCTCACATAATACAAGACATTTGACCACTTGTTTGCTTCAATAGGGAAAAAAGAATTTGTTTTCTTTTAATGTTTTTATATGAACAACATATGTAATTTAAAGTATTTTCGTAAGCAAGAAAGTCGTTTCAAAGAATTATTTATAATATTATTGTGATTTATGATCATAATAATTAATAAATATTAATAAAGTTACTTTTTATATATATATTGAAGAAAAATGAGAAAATAAATATAACATTGAAAAAACATGTGATAATTTTTATTAATAAACAGATTTTATTAAATATAAATATTTAAGTCTTTCAAATTAGTTTTATATATATATATATATACATATATATATATAACTAAGATATATATATATATATATATATATATATATATATAACTAAGATATTGTGTGAAATATTAGTGAAATCGGATATCGTTAACCCGTGCAGCATAGGATCTGAAGTTTGTATGGTGCGTTTATATGGAGAAAATATAACTTTTTACAGTTTTTACAAAAATTTATCTGTTAAATACTTCGCTTTGTAACTATATGTTAAATACTCGTAATTTCCACATAATTATCTATCTAAAAAGACATAAAAAGTAAAATAGGTTAAAAAATGTTTAAGTTATTACGAATTCCCCAGACCGTTAATGTGTTTTAGACCACTTGTATAAAGAGTGTACAGACAAATTTTTCATTTTTTGAGAAATGTTTAAATGAAATGACAAATTTTTAATTAAATTTGAATAATAATTACTGAAAAATATGTTCTTGTTTCTGCAGGATAATTCAAACCCTTTCCTACACAAAATAAAAATAAAAAAATTAGGTTAATACTTTGTATGACTAAACCGTACCTGCGATTTTAATTTTGCGGATTTTGGAGAAAGGCATTTTTGCAGTTTTTTAATTATGTCAATTTTTTTAGAACTAATATTCAGACTAAACATAGTTATCAGAGAATAATATAAAACATGTCTCAACAAATGTATTCTGAAGTTTTTAGGAAAATTGGACAAGGATAATCTTTAAAAAACGTAGGTCAAAGGTAAAAATTTGGAGAATTTGAAAGTTTTGAGGAAAACAACGAAAACTTATTTATTTTTATATTGATTTCGATAAAATGTTATGGAAAGTTAACGGAAAGACTTTCGCTGATACTATCAGTAAAAAGAGCAAATTTAACCCTCAACTGAAACGCATCTTAAATATTAATATCATGTTCAAATAAAATGATAATTATTACAAGTAAAGTCATACTAAACCATTAAAATTCCTTACAGAAATCAATGCATCTAAAGCACGTTGGCTGCTTATCTCTGTTTTACAGGTGTTATCATTGGAAATGTTGAGTGGAACTTAATAGCTTTATAACCTGTGCACGTGTGTTAAGGCTTAGCCGATCATTCGTCATAGGGAAATCCCCTAAGTATTGAATAATAAAAATAATCTTTTAAATCTTAGTATTTCATATGTTTCTTATTTAATTATGTATTTAAACCAGTGTTAGGTGAATTGAGATGATGTAGATGTATTTCTGAGTTCTTTTTAAGAGAATAAATTTGCGCGTTTGCACTATAAGAAATTTTTATTATTTTCTTACAATTAAGAATGTGCATATGATTTAAAAAATTGTTAATCGAATAAATTAATAAACGAATTCGTAGATACTTATGTAAACATAAAAAAAATAAGTAATATAAAAAATACAATTCAATGTTACAATATTCTCAAAAATAAAAAAAAACATTTTTATTAAAAACAAAAATTTTTCATAAATGAAAAAATTTAAAAAAAAAAAACATAAATTTAAAGCTTGTTTGTGTAAAATTTGTTTTTTTTATCCAATAGAAGTTGTATAATATTTATGAACTAAAGCTTATAAATATATGTTAACAGTTTCTGTTTTTGGTCAAATCTCAGTGTACCATTTTTTTTTTTTTTTTTTTTTTTTTTTTTTTTTGAAAAATAATCCTAAGTACCTACTTTGTTGAAAGCTAACAAGCGACTGAGTGAAATTCTTGTTGCTCAGACGTTGTTTGTTATGAACTTCGTACCACGAATGTGTAAATAGCCGATAATCTTCGCATCCTGAACAGTATGCACCAGGAATGTCAAAATTTGTACAATTGTACTTTTCTTGGTACAATTCGAAACTGAAAAATACAATGGTACACAAATGACTAATTTGGTACAATTAAAATTTGTTTCTAATCTCAAAATTTTATATAGTTGCTATAGAAAATCATCTTACCAAATTTCAACTCAAAGACAAAGCACTTGATAATTGATAACCAGTCTCACCTTTTTAAAGTAAAATTCTCGTATCAGGGTCTCATAACATTCGGAGACATGTTGTCATCAATAATTTGTATTGTTAATATTAATTGTTTAATAAAAATTATGCAGATATTAAGAAGGATATTATAATAGGATTATTTAACCTTTAATCAAAAGATGAAAGGTTAAATAATACTAGCTGTATTTTGTTGCTCCCGTTAAGTGTTAAAGTTGACTGTTAGCAAAATAAAAAAAGGACATTAACCCTATTTGGGAACACAAAATTTACAAGTTTTTATTTATAAAATTAAAAATTAACAAATTTTATATTTGAATTTAATTTTATTTTTATATTTTTTCATTTCTTGTCATTCTGATATTCATAATTGTAATTTTATTCATAAATTGGGAGCACTTTTATCGACGTTAAAGTTAACATATATAATTCTATACGTTAACTCCTAACGTATATAAATTTAAAATTTGTATGAAATTGCCTATGAACGTTAGCAACAAAACACAGCTGCTATTTCTTTATGTCGATGAAAATAACTTGAAAGTATTAGTTTTATTTCGGGAGTTCTACGCCATTTTCTAACTTCAATTGATGATTTTTATAACAATTTTCTATTTTGGTACAATTGTGGGAAAAAATGTACAATTTTAACAGCTGCTTAGTACAATTTAAAAATTTCAATTGACATCCCTGATATGAACTCCCAGCACTGATTTAAACCCCCAATGTATGTATATTTTTACAAGAAGGTGGATATCATAATGTTTCTCTTATCTTAATAAAGAATAATTAACTATAGAACTTTTTATACCCTTCATTTTTATTTTCGACCTCATGAAGCATAGATTAACAAGTAAATATTTATGTGAGAGAAAAAAATCTGATTCAATTGTTAAAAACCTAATTAATGCAACAACATACATAGAATACAACTAGAAGTTTATGTGAGAGACGAAAACCTAACTCAGTTGTCAAAAACCTAATTCATGCAACAACAAAATATATGTAGTCACATATATTTTGTGTTTATGTTAAAAAAATGAGTATATTTTTTGAAAACTGCCTCTCACATAAACTTCTAGGCGTATTTTATGGTCACATATATTTTGTTTTCGTGTTTTGAGAAAAATGAGTTGTATTCTATGTCATGAAATTGAATATAGTTCGAAATTAATATTTTACCTTGAATTGTGTTTATATTAAATCATTATTTGTTTAGCAAAGCTCCAATAATAAAATACCAAGTCGCCTCTTTTCTGGTAATTTGTATTTATTGAGTAAAAATATTAATATTGTTTTCTTTTTATCCTCTTTTTTGTCTTTCATAGTATAGTAATAATTTATTTATTTTCTCCTTTTCATCTTTCTTTTCAGGTACGTTTTATGTACAACTCGAGGATGATATCCTAGCAAAACGTCATTTTATTACGGCAATGAAAAAATTTGCCATTACCAAAAGTGCTTTGACTAAACCGGATCAACCACCATGGTTTCTTTTGGATTTCTGTCAATTGGGTTTCATAGGTAAAATGTTCAAATCAGCTGAGTTACCTTATCTTATAACATTTTTCCAAATGTTCTACAACGAAAAACCGGTCGACTGGCTGTTGGGCTATTTCATAGAATCCAAGGTCTGTCGTACCGATCAAGATCAAAAACACTGCAATCAAGAGCGTGCGAAGTATTGGCTACACTATCGTCCCTCCTTGTTCCAACACATCGGTACTAGTTCGTCGCTTAAGGGAAAAGTACAAAAACTAAAAGATAAACAATTTGGTTCTAAAGTTCCCACCTTTTATGCTCATCCCCATAATCCACCAGCCCAGGTTAAATCAAATATAGCCGCTTATAAAAATTATCAGCTGAAAAGGGCCTATAAGGGAGAAACCTATTTTTGGGGTTTACTACCACAACCAGGAGATTTTGTACAGTTTATATTCGATAAGCCCACTTTACTTAAACATTATCTATTTCGCAGTGGCAATTCAGAACATCCCTCGGATCGTTTCTACAACACCACCATAGAAGTATTACCCGCCGACACCTTAAGTGAAAGTTCTCCTGTTTGGAGTTTTTACAATTCAACCACAGATGGTTATCTCATAGTGGGTAATTTTGATACCATGGGTGTAGCAGAGGGTTCAATAGATTCAAAAATTGGTGCTATTAAGGAGATACGTTTACATGTGCATGGTGATAGTGAAAATTGGGCATTATTAAGTGAAATTGATTTACAAGTAGATAATAAAAGATGATGGAATTAAAGTTCTTAAAAATGACAAAGAGAAAGTTATTGATATTTTTTCTCTTTTTTCTAATTAGACAAATAGAAGAAAAACTAACAGATAAACACTCCTCCAAAACAAATTTAAGCTGTGTGTATTTGTATAGTTATCCATGACCTATTACTACTAAAAAAATGTTTAAAATAGAGAAGAAAGTAAACATACTTAGGTGTTTGAGTGTGTTTGTATTTTTTTCTAATGGGTTTTCTAAGTGTTTTTATTTTTTTATATAGATAAATGTAATTTCTATCACTTACAGAAACTCTTCTTGTGTATGTGTATCTAAAATGTTGTGACATTTTGTTTTATTTTTTTTTTAGTGTGTAAAAATTAATCAATAATTTCATACTAATTTAATATTGTAAAAAAAGTGAAAGTAAATGAATGGAATTTTTTGTAAAAGAATTAGAAATAGAAAATGATGCCATAATCAATTAGAATTTACTTCAAATGCCATCTTAATACTTCTAGAAAAGGTTTTTTGTTATATTTTATTATTTATTGCTTTCTTTTTTAAATAAAACTCCTATTTTTGTACTGGGTAAAGGAGAAACTCAATAATAAATTAAAAATTTATCTATAAAATTTAAAATTGTTTGAGAAATATGATCAGAGTGAAGATGAGGGAATTATCCGCATGTGCTCAGTCGTTCTTACCCCGAATCACCGTTGGAATGCATTTAGCGATGTCCGTCAGGCCATCTGTTCGCTTGTAAATAATATAAAAATGTAGTTTTTGGAGCAGGTTTTGTAAAGATAGTAAAATTTTTCAAATTATGCATAAAATGTACTTTTTAGGTTAAAGTCTAATACCGTTTATAAACCTACATTTCTCATGCCTGATGTAAAAAATATGGTGTCGCACAGTGGGGCCGACCGCAAAAATGTTGGTTATAGATCTGTACCTCCTAAACTGCTAGACGAATCGAATTTAAGTATATGGAAGAGTTGTAGAAGAGGACCTTAGCTTTCAGAAAAATTGTCTTATAGTCACCCAGTAACAATATGAGAAAAGCTACAGGGTATCATAGTTGATCACATTGAGTATGAAAAAATATCGTAATTTATACAAATTAAGTTCGATTTCAAAGATTTAAAAACTTTTGTAAAGAACTTGACAAGATGAAGAAAAAATACCTTCACTCACTTATGATTAAAAAGATATTTGCGCTTACATTTGGAAAATTAAATTTTTTTGCATTGACTTTTTTGGTTTTTATTTAATTTAATTTTTATATAACCAAAAAGCTCTACTAAATATAAGAAAATTTTTCAAGATCATAGGTATTCATATAATTTTGAGCATTTTTAATAATTTTCTCAATATACCTAAACATAAAAATGTAAAAAACTCGGATTTTTTAAAATATGTATGTAATCAATAAACACCATAAGTCCGGATTCCTTTTACATAGCCCGTTTGTCAAATTAAACAAAAACTTGGACGGCAACGGTAAACCATAATTTTATTTATTTTATTTTCATTTCCTTTTTTTTACTTCAAACTTTTTCCGATTTTGTTTACGAAATTCATATAAATTTTCATTTAAAAATTTTTTTGTGAGAAAATAAAAGCAACAAAAATTCGAATAGAATTTAAAATAAAATGTATTTTTAACCGAGCCGCATTGCACATTTTTCATACAAATTTATATGGACATTTCCGCTGCTAACACATACGTTTTTTTAGAGAAAGTTGTACTTCCAGTTATTTTCTCTGGTTATCATGGTGACAAAATAAGATAGCGGCGCTATCTTATTATTTTTATATCATGGCTAAAGCCCTTCTATTTTTTATTTAGTACTACCTTTTATTCAGTGCGCTTCCTAATTTTCTGTTTTTGGTTAACATTCCGCCCTGGATCTATCCGTCCTATTTTCATCTAAATTATGGAAGTCGATGATATAGTTATTCTCACAAAATTTCAAGACTTTTGCTGCGGTAGTACTTTAGATATTGGATAATCAATATTTTCTTTGTCTGGGGGTATTCTTCCCTCCAAATCTAACCGTCCAATTTTCATCTCAATTACAAAAGAAGAAAATAAAGTTATATAATAGTTCTTCAGATATGCGATAATTACTATTACATTTGCACGGCGGTATCCTTCCCTCTGCTCCTATCGAAAAATTTCGGAGCTCACAGAATAATGCTGTGAAAATTTCAAGAAAATCGGTCCAATCTATAAGGTGCAAACAAATAAATAAACAAACACATTTCATTTTTATATATGTATGTATATAGATTGCATTACGTTGCATTTGTTTCAATTTGTTTAAAACATAAATATACATAAAAAGTACTTCTTATAGCTTGTTTATAAAGTACCATTTATGAACCTGCATTTCTCATGCCTGTTATAATAAATAACTGTACTATACGTATTATAGTATGTTTCTCATATACAACATTGCCTTTTGCAAAATAAATGCTCAGGCGATCATGTTGAAGCTTTTAATATTGATAGAGTAGGAGTTAGGCTTTTAGAATATTGTTGGCTGGAGTGTATAATTGAAACACAGGCGTGGCTACAGAGGGCCAAAGTTGATCACCAGGAGTGTAAAAAACATATCGAAGCTTGATACTTTTACAAATAAGTAACGATTTTAAATATTTTTATATTTCTTAATCCTACATTAAGCGAAAACTTCCATGTGGAGTATTTGATTATATTTATTTATTTAATCCCATCGGATTCGTTCACGGGTGGAACCGGCTGTAAGGCATTTGATTCGATGGCATCTAGTTGGGAGGAGATCGTTAACTACTGGTTATAGATCCACTTTACGTTGGCTGTTTTCGGATCCTATACACTACATCTGGACCTACAGAACGCCGTCACTGCGCAAGATGGTCTATTTAGATACGTGTACACTGGTAAGACTAAATAGTCAATGGAAGAAAATTTAGAAAATGTTGATGGAAAAGGGAAGGAAATAGTGTAGGACGAAGCATTGACTTAGGAGGTGGCGTATTTGACATTAGAAATAACATTAGGAACTAAGATAGGTATAGTATAGGAATTGAGAAGGTGCGGTATGCTAACGCGGTCGATTCTATAGGAGTATCGGACACTGACTCTTATTTGTTAGGAGTACATAAGGACATAATATTACAGGAAAAACAATTTTTGACCCAACTGGTAGAGACAGATATTTTGGGCTTGTCGAAGAAATCCTTCGTAGAGACAAGCGCCGCGGAAAAAAGGTGATCTGACTTAGTTCTGATAAGGTACACGAAAAAAATCTTTCATTTTCTGTAGAAAAATAAAAAAATCTGAAACAAATTTATCTAAGAAAACGCGATTAATATTTTTAAATTGTTTATATAAATAGGCATTTAAATAATTCCGAATAATATAAATTTAATATGGGTTAAGGCAACATATTATAAAATGTTTCTCCCGTTTATGTTAGAAAGTATATTTACTGTAACCTATTTAATACAGAAATAGTTTTTTATACCCATTCATTTTAAAAGTACATTTTCCTTTTTTCAAGTTTAATAAGATGGCATAATTATTTTAAATATGTTTTATTTTTTTCTTTTTATCTGATAGATAAATTACTTTAAATGTTATTTTATTTTTTCATTCAAATATTGAATTTATTGTTATTATCTTTTTATAATAATTTTTTTAATGTTATATTAATTTTTGTAACTAATCATAAGTTCTCGAAAATATGTTTAAACGAAATTAAAAAAAATCATAAAATAAATATTTAATATTTTTTATAAGCCCAAGCCTATTTTATATATAATTTTTTTATACCAAATAAAAATAAAGGCTTGTTTATTGCTAAATGTATATTAATTATAATTATTAATTATATTGTGTACTGTGATTTGTTATTAATTAATTTAGGTATTAAATAAAAAAGAAAAACATAAATAAAAGAAAAATACTATTTTTTATTTCCCAAAACAAAAAAGAAACTAATAAAAATGAAAAGTTATAAGAAAATAAAATTTTATTTTGTAAAAATAAAATAAACATTTAGTTACTAAAACAAAAATTCACACAAAAAATACTAAAGACAAAATTAAAACAATGAAGAAAAAAATGTATAAAAAAATCATAAATTATAATTGTAAATGTAAATTTTCAAAAAAAAAAAAAACTGTTTAATTTTTATTAAAAAGGCCAAAAAAAAAAGAAACAAAAACGAAGAAAAAAAGAAATTGTTTGTTGCAATTAGACTGCTTTTTTTATGTGTAAAAATAAGATGAAGATGATAAACAAACAAATAACATTGGTGTGCTAATTAATTATTATTATTTTTTTTTTTATTTCTAATTGTAAGATAACTAATTTAAAATTAAACAAAATTCGACTAACGCGAATTTTATTTGCCCTTCGCCATTATTAGTAAGTGGGTTTGCTGTTTAGACTAAATCTTGTAGAACTTGAAAGCAGAGATGTAAACTTTTACTCAAATATAATTAATTTTTTTTGAAAAAAAAGTGTGCATAATAAAATAAAATTTTAATATTTTTAATTGAATTTTTTATTTATTTTGTAAAAATTATTGTAATTGTAGGTAAAAGAAGATTCATAATTTGGCGTTTTTTTAACTTCTTTGAATATTGATATTGAAAACGTAAGTATTTTCTATTTTAATAGATTTAAAAGAAAAACAAAACTAACTTTTAAATTACTATTACTTATAAACAGTGCTGCCGTTTTAGTTATTTTTAACCAAAATCGGTTATTTTATTTTTAAATGTGGAGATAGATGGTGACTTCTTTTCCATTTTGGTTTTTTTTTTTTTTGTCAAATCAAAATTTAATTTTTTTAAACTAATTTTAAAGTACCATTTATTTTACTCTGTAAATATATATATTTGCCAACAATAAAATTAACATCAATACGATTTTGTGTTAAAAATCCACAATAACACAATTTTAAAGACATCAATAATGCTAATCGAGTGTATTGCGGAACAGAAAATACGTACTCCATTGTCTAATTACACTATAAAAATTTTAGTTTTATTCCGCCAAAGATTATACCTACCATATAAATCATATTAATTAATTTTAAAGCTTAAGAAATTAACTCATTTGCTATATCTATTACCTAGAAAATTATATAATCAAAAAACTCCTGAGAGAAGCATACATATTTTCTTTGGTCGTTACTGGATTAAAATGTGACATATCTAGTTTAAGGAATTACAATTTCGTAGAGATATTCACAATATAATTTTTTATGATCTATTATGTGATAAGGGAATCTCATTTGAAAAAGGTAGGTGACAGTAAAAAGGAAATTTTATTAATGGAAAATTATGTAAAAATTTTATTGGGTACAAAATATGCAAAATTTGTCTCTAAAGTGTAAAATATAAAAAATATTCTCTTTTATATAAATTATGCAAAAATATTCAATTTAAATTGCTAAAATATGCTCTAAAATAAGGATTTATAATACAATATTTTATAGAAAAGCATGTCAAAATATGCTACTAAGAATAAAATATGTAAAAATATAATGCTAGGACCAAAATATGCAAAAATATGCTGTTTTCTTGATTCTTATTGATAGGGAAGTCGATATAACGATGTCCGTCTGTCTGTAGAAATCAGTTGTTAGAAATCACCGATTATCGGATATATATGTATGCTACTAAGGCCAAAAAATTCAAAAATATAATGTTAGGACCAAAATATTCAAAAACATGCTGTAATAAATCGATGTCAAATCCTAAAACGGATAAATGACTAACAGTTTGGTTCATTTGAAGCCCAGAAAAAATTATGATTTTGCATATTTTGGGTTGCCCTGAAAATTAAATTTGTATTATTGAACCATAAATTATAAATGTTTAAAATTTGTATGATTAAGAACCATTGTATTAAACTAGGAATATCAATGACTAAAAATACGCTAAAAAAAGGTTGGGTTTAGTAAATGAAAAACGTTAATTATACATGTTGCTTTATTATTATATGAAACATATTTATACTCTAAACCACCATAGGTGTTGGGGTATTATGCGTTTGTGCTAATGCTTGTAACGCATATAAGAAGTTATCCAACACCCACTTAAAGTATAACAATCGACTTAGAATCACTTTTTAAATCGATTTAACGATGTTCGTCCGTCTGGCGGATGGCTAGCTGGCTGTCTATGTAAACCTTGTGCACAAAGTACGGGTCGAAAAATTGTGAAATTGGTCACAGGTGTAATATAGGTCCCCTTTTCGAACACAATGTTGTAGGGTATCATATATTTTTGATTTCCTTAATCTTAAATTTATTAATATACTTAAATAACATTAATATTAAGGAAAGTGATAGTTATTAATTACCAAAAAATTTATTTACATACATTTTTTCCAGTGCATTTTGTAAGAAAACATGTGAGCTTAGCCAGCACAATTGTACTATGAAATTGACATCCCTATTTTAAACAGCTAAGTTTGAGTATTTTTCTCTTTTGAGAATTTTCGACACATTTAAAATCAAGTTAAGATTAATTATTAACTTTATAGCCGATATTAGAAAAATATTTTAAACCTGAATATATAAAAATTATATACTTTTACATAAATAATTTCAAAATATTAATTTTGATTTTTTTTTAATTTGGTTATTTTTTTAACATTTTGGTTACAAAAAATGTTTTGCCGTGGCAACACTGGTCCAAACATAAAAAATTATTGTGTGTATGTATATACAAACAACAATTACTGCTTGCTTATACGAAAAACGACAACACTGAAAGTCATTGCAATGTTTTTTATATATGTTTGTATGTGTATATTTTTAATAAGTTTTCCAGATTTTTACCTGTAACTCGGTTGTTTGTGGACCGATATCATTAATTCAAAAAACCGAAATTTTAGAAAATTATTTAGAACAAATTTTGAAGCTTATATGGAAGCTTCACAAAGTAAAAGTCGCTAGCTTATATAGGGACTTAGAAAAGTCGAAAACATGAATGGACCGATATTGATGATTGTTACTTGTGTCATTTTAATGAATATTCCCTATAATATATATATCCGCTAACTGGGGCTTTCTAAAAAGTGATTTCAACAGACACACGACATCGTTATATCGACTATATACTTTTTGGGGTCTTAGATGAATATTGTAGAAATTACAAATGGAATGTCAAACTTATATATACCCTTTACACCTGTGGTAAAGGGTATAAAAATTAAATAATATTTGAATATTCAAAAATAATAGTTTACGAATTCATTTAATATAAATTTTAATTTAAAATAATATTTTAATATTGTATATTTTAATAATGAAAACGTTACAAATTTGTTATGTTAGGTTATGTTGTTAGTTTATGTTGTTAGGAAAAAGAAAAATGTTTTATACAAAATTTTAAACTTTCCATAAATTTTACACATAGTATCTAAATGAAATATTTACATAAATTGGCCTTAATCGGCCTGTTTTCGTATTCGTTAACTAAATCAACGACACAAGCATTGATGACATCTTTTATATCGATGGCCCACAAAAAATCTAAATGATTATAATCAGTATAACTGACGCGATAAAGCTTAACATTTTCTCCTAAAAGATCAGCCATGCGATGAACGTCTTCTACTGCTGAAAAATAATCATTGTCACTGTAGAAGAAATTTACTGGTGTAGAGGGATGAATATTTTGAACTAAATAATCAGGAGCTACTTTGGTACCGTAAACGATTTTGTTCCTTATTTTGCCATGGTCATAGTTTCTAAAGAAACCAGATTCGTATTCCTGAAGGTAGTGAATCATTTGACCAGTTGAACATCCGGCTGGATGCGTTTCCATTATATCTTTAATTAATGTCTTTTTTTTTTAAATAAGTAAAACAAAAATTAATAGAAGAATAAAAAAAAAGAACTAAAAATTGTAACTGATATTTATACTTACGTAGTTTAAATGAGAAGAATCCCAACCAAAAATTAAAAATAAAATATTAGCGCACATTGAAATTAAAGGCGATTTTTCTTTGCAAATTTCTGAACCTAACATGTTGATCAGCTTATTGCTGGGCAAAAACTCAGCGTTGCCTATAAGTTCTGCCAACAAATTGAGATGTCCTAGCAATGGGGCTGCAATTTTTGCAAGTTGTGACTGCATATTATTCATAAATCCGACCGGCGCCAAAAGATGGGAAGTTTTTATTTTATTATTATACCTGGGAATCGCTGAAAGCAATACCATAAAAACGGTTGTACCTTGTGAATGGCCAACGTAATGTACAGCATCTTGTCCAGTTTGATAAAGAGTATAATCGATCATTGCTGGTAAATCGTATATTGCGATTTCATGCCAATCAAAGTCCCAAAAAGAAGGTAGCAAAGAAGGTAGCAAAGAAGGTATCGAAGAATGTTTCTTAGAATACACATTACCACGAGCATTGCCCATCCATACATCATACCCGGCATCTGCCATCATAAAAGCCATAGCATCGTTAGGGCCATTTAAAACCCATGAATCAGATGAACTTATTAAACCATGCATTAAAAATACTACTGGCTTCTTAATTTCATCTTTGTTATTTAATCTAGGAGAATATGGAATTCTAAACATTGTTAATAGGTAGCCGTCGCTAGTTTGAACGTTATGTTCCTCCAAGGGATAGCCATATCCAGCAACTCTTTCAGCCTAATACAAAATTAATGTATACAATTTCAAATATTTTCGTCTCAAAAAAAAAAAAAAAAAAAAAAAATTAACCTACTGTAGATACGAATCTCCGTGGTGTAGGGCATGCTGTAACCCCTAATACAGCTAAGCTCAATATTATTAAGTTCTTCATTTTTCAACAATTTGTATTTTTATTTTCAAATAATTTCACAATACTATTTTCGTATTTTTGGAACTTCTTATATATACACTCTTATCTTTGTTCCGTATTTTCGTTAAGATATCCTGTATTTTTATTGTTTTTAACGCTTATCTGAGTGTACGAATGTACACATATGGACAATAAAATAGGTGTGAATTTCTTCAAATGAAAAAATTTTAAAATTTTATGTTTTAAAATTGTTTTAAACTTATATTTATATTGTATTTATTAAATACAACTATCAAAGGAATAAAAAAGTTATTTTGGAATTAACCTACATTGGAGTCTAAAGATCGGAAGAGATTTTTTCTGATGAAAGCGCATATATTTCTGAGAACAATAAAATAGGTGTGTTTGCAAAAATTTTTAAATTACAAAATAATTTCTTATTTTTGAAACGTCAATAATAGTATTAGAAGACAAAACTACTTTTTTGAGTTTTCTTTATTATCCTTCCTATAGCGAAGATATACACTCCAAAATTCCTTGCTATAATATTATATTATTAAAAATGATTTAATTTTTTCTTACTAATTGGGATGAAAGACTTCTGAAATAAATGTTTTAAGTTTATTTAATAATTTTAGCCAGAATTTTAATCATAGGAATAACTTAATTATTCAGAAAATTTCAAATTGAATCTTAAGACCGACTTTCCCAACATTCTTCATGAACGAAAGTGTTATGTAAGGATCTCTATATTGCAGCATAACCGTTTTCAATAAATCCAATTTTTGAAACTCCGAGATTTTTTCGATGATGCAAGATATTCCAAGTAAGAGGAAACAAATTATTCAGACCAATAAATTATTATAGGAATAATATAATATATAAAAACCATAAAAATGTAATTTTATTATAAAAACAAGAATCTATCTAATGAAAAACGATGTAAAAAATTATTAAAAATGATTGAAAGCAAGAAATCCTAACATTTTATGAATTAAAGGCGTTATGGTAATAAGGCGTAGTATGTGAATGCCTTTAGTTGAAATTGTTATGTCTGAAACATTTTAATGGAAAGAAAAGTGTGAAGTTTTTGTGCAAGGATTTATTGAAAATAATTGTGCTACTCGTACCCTAATCTGAGTAAAATATTCCACACTTATAGAGAGTTTGGAAGGATAACGACTTGAATCTTTCATCAAGTCTGATGGGAATGTGGCCCTTGGAATATAATATGGAAGTTTAAAAATAATCAACTACATCCTATAATATAAATTCTACCTAGAATCCTTAAAAAGATCTAAATCAGTAATTTAAGAAGCATTATCGCTCATTTAGTAGTGAAAAAATCCTAATTTTTAATAATAACGTGTGTCTCCGTTACGCTAGGGATAATCAAGGAAATTCCAAAAAATAATTATGTCCTTTCATGCTGTTATTGCATTTCATTAATATTTACTTTTAAGAATTTTAAATAAATTTGTAATTTTAAATTTTTTGCGAACACACCTATTTTATTGTCCACAGAAAAATATGAATTTTCTTAAACCTCTTCCGATCTTCAAACACCAAAGTAGTTTTTTTTTTATTTCTTAGGTGGTTGTATTTAATCAATAAAATATAAATATAAGTTTTAACATTTTTAAAACATAAAATTTTAAAATTTTGTTCATTTGAAGAAATTCACACCTATTTTATTGACCATGTGTGTATGTTTTATTACTATAACTTGGGGTAACAATACATGTTTACGGTTAAACAGTTATCGGTGACATCCAATGCATTTTTTCTTAATCAATAGAGCAAGTATTCTAAGTATTAAAATAACATAAATATATATGCACAAAAAACATTTGTTTGCGTATTAAATTGGTGTTTCAGGTTTAATTTATTTTATCATTTTGTTTTCTATTTATTTCGTTTGATATATAGTATTGCTGAAAACGTATAAAATATAAATAAGTTATATATATATATATATATATATATGTATATATACCCTTCACCTATTTATCGACAAATAATACAATTTACGCCATAAGGTATGCTTTCATATTTTCACATTTATACTACCAAAAATATTCTAATTTTTTCAAACTAAAAAAATGTAAGCACAAAATTACTTCCTTAAAAAAAAAAAAACAAAACAACGCTGGTAGCTTCTAATGACTACTAAATTTATATACATTGTATGTAGATACATGCTTATACAAAAAACAACAATACTGAGCCATTTCAATGCTTCTATTTCCACTAAAAAAGTCCAAACATATATAAAAAATGATTGTGTGTAAAAACTACTGCTTGCTTATACAAAAAACAACAACACTGAGTCATTGCAATGCCTTTTTTTAAAAAATACTAAATTAAGTTATCTCAGTAAATTTTTATTTTTTAAGGAAAAAACTCATACATCCTTTGATTTTATCGTTTTAAGGGCTTTTTAAAGATGAAAAGAAATCAAAATTATTTCATTATTTACGGCATTAGTGAATAAGTTTATTTATAAAAAAGAGCTCATTCATAAACATAACAACAAATATAAGAAAAACATAAAAAATTCATAAGACAAAAGTCAACATACAGGTAGAACGTATGAATATTAATTAAAAATTTTGTACATAAAAAAATGAAACATAAAGGAAATCAGTATTTAGTTGGTCCACCTGGGCATTAATTACTACTTGAATTCGAAGGGGCGTGACACAACCAAATTCTCAGTAATTTCGGGTGTTATTTCGGCCCACACACTAGTTAGTAGTTTTGAGCGTTTCGAGACTTTTGATATCGTATCTATGGGGTTATGGTCTGGTGACTAGGGTGGTGAATTTGATGTATTAACGCATGATATAGAAGCCAGGAAAATCCATTGATTTCCCAGGCCCAAGCTTTCAACAGATGCCTTTAGATTCCAATATGTTCTTATATTGATAACGGTCCATATTACTTTCGACAAAAACCAAACGACCCACCCCGATGATGCCATAGCTCCCCAAACCACAACACTGCCACCACCATGCTTCACTGTAGGTAAAATACTTTTTGGATCAAGTACAGTGTTTGGATTTCTCCAAACCTTTGATCGGCCATCATTTCCAAAAATGTTGTACTTACTTTCGTCGGTAAATATAACAGATTTCCAGAAATTTATATCCTTCAAATGAACTTTCTTCTTTGCTTAAATTAGTGGTATTTTGCGTGCCGTTCTACTTCTAAAACCGTTGTCATGTAGTACATTTATTATTGTTCTGGGTGTGAAAGTAACATTAGATCGCGATTTGGGAGCACTAATTTTTGATTCTTGGTTGAATTCTTTAAGAATACTGAAAGCTTCCTAGGTCTCCCAGATCATGGCTTATTTTTGGTACTATTTGTGCTTTCATAGTTTCTTGTGATGATTTGTACAGTAGAACGACTTAATTTTAATATTTTACTAATTTCTTCATATGATTTATTTTCATTACGGAGTTTTACCACTAAATTCCGTGTTTATACCATGATATAAGGAAACAAGGTATATGAAGTAAAAAAGGTTTTTTGAAATATATTTTTGCCACATTACAACAAGGGATAGGATATTATTAGGATATTATTATCAAAATTGTGTAATTTTTTGTATATATATATATATATATATATATATATATATATATATATATATATAGCAAATGTTATTTAAAGTAGTGGTTATTTAAAGTATTATTAATGGAATTTTGACCTTTGTGTTACCTTAAATAAAAGTATTTAACCTGTTACAGTAGCAGTCAGTGTTGCCAAAACGGCGGATTTCTCGCTAGATCTAGTGGTATTTTGTTGTCCCGCTAAGTGGATTTTTTGTCTGCAACATTTTTTTTTAGCTGGCGGTTTCTAACAACTTTTCCTTTATTGTAAAAACTTGGGTTTGAAACAGAAATAAGAAAATTTAAAGATATTTTTTACTTTCACAACTAACTAATTTATCTAAAAAATTGTGATAACACTAACCTGGAAATGCTAAATATCTAAAATCAACTGTTTTTCTATAAAAAGGGTATTGAAATTAATTTTTTTTTCTAAATTTTAAGTCACCTTAACGTTGTATAATTTCATTCAAAAGAAAACGTTTTCGGAAATCAATGTATGTATGCATTCAAAATATAAATACAATAAGCCCCTTGGCTTGATGTTTTGTAATTTGACGATACAGCAGAAAAAAATTTTTAAAGAATTACATAGCTGATTTTGCCTGATTTTGTCAGACGAATATATGAAAATCTAAACAAAAAAAAAATAGATTACAAGTTTTCAAGTTTGATTTGAAAATTTGATTTGACGACTCTGGAATGCATTCAAGTTCTCAAAATGAAAATTTTGAAGGAATAGATAGATGTTAACTTTAACATGTTTAAAGCTTAAAAATACAATTTATTAGTGCCTTTAATAAAAAATATTTACTTAAAATATTACTTAAAGTGTAGGCGGTTTCTAGTTGATTTTCAAATACAATCTGGTGGGATATGGGTTCTAAGTTTTGGCAACACTGATACCAGTATTTCATTTTTTGTTGTTATTTTTATAGAGCGATGAATCATTAAAATAATGACTACTCGTATAATGGAGGGTAATTCATCTTTATTATGAACATAAACAATAAATTGTAATGCGCTTTATTTCTTTTATTTCGATTAATGTATCAATTGATTGAAAATATAATTCGTTTAAAAGTAAATTAAAGCAAAATTAAACAAAGAAAAACTCAGATATTATTGATATGGTAGCACAATAAAATAATAAATCGCTCAGACGTCAGAAGGCTAGCATGACGATGAATAGAATGAACGGCTCTACCATAGATTAATAAGTTAAAAACCTAATTCGTGCAACAACAAAATACATGTAGTCACATACATATATCTTGTTTTTGTGTTTTGAAAAAAATTATTAATTTTTTTTTTTGAAAATTTAGTTCGAAGTGCCTCTCACATAAAACGTTGGTTAAACGTTTTATGATTTTCTTTCTAAATATTAATTTTTAAAATGCTATTTTAATTTTTGTAATTTAATGGGATATTGGTATGATATGGGGATAATATGAAAGCTTGAAATGTTCTCTAAATGATTTGATGTATACGAGAGTACGGTTACATCGATATATTTTTGAGATAACGGTACTTTAGTAAAAAAATTTAGTTCGAACTAAATTTTCAGAAAAATTATTAATTTTTTTGAAAATTTAGTTCGAAGTGCCTCTCACATAAAGCGTTGGTTAAACGTTTTATGATTTTCTTTCGCTTCCTTCTTTATTTTGTTTTTCTTCTTGTCGCTGATTTTTCATAGCATTTTTGGCGTAAATCAAGATTACCAGCACACTTGATTTTTAAATAATTTTGATAATGATTCAGTAGCATTTTTATTAGTGATTAAAATAATGCAAAAAAATTTTTCCCGCTCGCTCTTAGTTTTCAAGTTATAGATACTTTAAGTTATGATGTAAGAATGCAATTTTCTCCTTTAATAAACAATATGGGTATCATTGGAAAGGTCTTGAGAAGGCCTTTCGATTGATATATAAAATGGTGGTGAGGCAATATGATATTTTATTACTTTTTACTTTTACAAAAGTACCGTTATCTCAAAAATATATCGATGTAACGGTACTCTCGTATACATCAAATCATTTAGAGAACATTTCAAGCTTTCATATTATTCCCATATCATACCCCTAGCCCATTAAATTATATAAATATAGCATTTTAAAAATTAATATTTAGAAAAATTAATTGATTTTACTAGGTATATATTTATCATAATTTAAAAATATATAATAAGTCTTATTTCTTTGTCATTTTTAGAATTTTGTGAAAAATTATTTAAAAAAAAATCAAAAAAAAGTTTATATATAGAGGAGAAAGTTTTTTAGCCCGGCCGAAGGGCTAAAAAAATATATTTTAATTTCAACTGTGCTTTTTTAAACTCTTGTTTTAATTTTTAATATCTATAATTCAAATAAAAATGTAAATTAAATAATATTTAGTAAGTATTTTTATTTATTTATTAATTAATTTATTTGTTTATTTTTGAGATTTAAAGAGCTTTCCAATTATATACGTATTATATATATGACTATAAACTTTTTTAAAACCTTTCTAGTGATATCCATATTACATATATAGTCATAAATTATGATATTAACAAATATATTACGAGTAAAAATCGATTCATTTCTCTGACTATTAATTTTTAAAGTGCTATATTTTTGTTATTTAATTGGCTAGTGGTGTAATATGGAGATCATTTGAAAGCATGAAATGTTCTCTAAATGATCAGATGGAGTACCTTTATATCGATATATTTTTGAGATAACGGTACTTTTGAAAAATGCTTTAAAAAAAGAGTAATTAAATATCATATTATCTCACCATGGGTTAATGATTTAACACATTTTATATATCAATCGAAAGGCCTTCTCAATGATACTAATATTGTTCATTTTCATTAAAGGAGGAAGGAGAAAATTGCATTCTTACATCATAACTTGAAGTACCTTTATAACTCGAAAACTAACAGAGAGCGGAGACAATTTTTAATGTATTTTTTTTTTTTTTTTAACCAAAAATAGTGCTTTTGCTGAAAAGAAAATTTGTTAAAAAATCAACAGTGCCGGTAATCTTGATTTGTTCCAATGATGTTAATATATATTTTGATTATGAACGAAATGGTGTGTTATGTTCATGACTGTAAATAAATGATTTTTTATAATGTACTACTTTTATGCAAATAATGAGGAGTATTTTGTTTATATTGGTTTAGACAGTGGTGGAAAATGTAAAATCCCATAAGTAAGAGGTATAACGAATACTCAATGCTTTTGATGAATTTTCCAATTTCTTTTTCTTTTCCAGAGAAGGCAAATATATTAGTTTTTGGTAGGTATTAAAATTATGTTTGAAAAATTCGATTGTAATGCAAGCTTTAAATGGGAGACTAAGGAAAGTTATTGAAAATTAATACCTGGCAGGCCTAAAGAACTTACCTAGCTAAAAACTCGTTGTACTATGTGATAGGTGAAAAACTCGTAACCCAATAGGGGTACATAAAATTTGATAAAGATCTCTGTTTAATTTATTTAATTTGCAGCTTTTCCGGATTAAGTTAAACGCCAGTAAGCGTTGGAAGAATAAATTTACTGCTCATGTTCTAAATAGTATTAGAAATAAAGTTTATCTTACCGAATTGTATTAAAAAAAAAATGTAGAATTTGCAACAATATACAGATTATCGTAAAAAGACAGTGATTATCACATAATTTTAATTTCAATATAATAAGAATAATTTAGAATCTTCATAAAATGGAAATTCTTATTTGTTTTTAATTTTTCTCCCACTTACTGTTCGCGATTACACTAATTTTTTGAATAAAAGGAAGTCAAATTGGCGAAATAACACCAGACCCGAAGTTGATGCAGTGAATAACCGGTTTGTTTATTAAATTATTAATATCGTATTATTAAAGTTATTAAACGGATTTTTATGATTTAAGTTGAATAATTTGTTGCGGGTGTCTTCTTCTTTTATTTTATTAATTTGCTTTTTTGTTAATTTTTGGTTACCTTTTATTGGTTTCTGCACTAAGTATTTCTGATCTTTCTTAAGAAAGCCTCGAATAACTCCTTCCGAACTATTAATTTTTCGTCCAATTTCTCTGTTAGAACAGCCTTGATCACAATAAAATTGAATTTTAATTTTTTTCCTGGTCTGTAAGAAAAGTTCCTTTGGGCATCCTTTAAGCTGATGAAATTTCCCAGTTAAAACAAAAATATTTCCAGTAAACAGAGATTTTGTCATCAGAAACTTAGCTTAAGTGAAGCAAACGACTAAAACTGTTAAAATTTTTTTATTATTTTTTTGCAATAATTTTTTATACAAATTTTTCTCGACTGTGTTTATAGGAATATTCCACAGAAGTGATCACCAATATGTTTTGATTGCTAAATTAAAGAAAACAACAAAAGCAAGACACAAATATTTCTTACATAAAAAAGTACACAACATTGTTCTTAGTTAAGAGAAACGAATATACCTCAAAAAAAAAAAAAAAAAAAAAAAAAAACAAAAACAAAAATGTTAAATGCGTTTATAGGAATATGCACCAATGTATATAAAAGAGTAACGTTACTACGTGACTGACTGACCGATTCAATATCGCCCAGCACAAACGATGAAAGGTAGAGATATTAGGCTTGGGCTTTAGGTTCGACTCCCATTGTATATATCCACTAAGGACGGATTTGGGCATTTTTTGGGCAATTTTTTACTGAGTCACTTTACTGGGTGCTATTTATAAATTTATCACAATTTCATTATTTTTTTCTTTTTGAGCATCTAACCTTTTTTGACCTTTTTTAAAGTTCAATTTATCCTTTTTCTCTCATCTCCAGGCAATCTGTAACTAAAAATGCAGTGGTTTAGTGAGAGTGAAAAAAATGCACTTAAAGAAAAGCTATAAATGTTGTCTTGTATAAAACGTATTTTTTAATACATTTTTGCTTTCCTTATACTTAAATTTGTTAATATTATTAATATACTAAAATAACACTAATATTAAAGAAATTTATGGTTATTAATTACCAAACAATTTATTTACATACGTTTTTTTCCAGTGCATTTTTTACTCTTTGAACAATCAGAAACGAATAGATGAAATAGTGTAAGAATACTTGTGAGCTTAGCAGACACAATTGTGCTATGAAATTCACATCCCTATTCTAAAAAGTAAATTTGAATAATTTTCTCTTTTGAGAATTTTAGACACATTTAAAAGCAAGTTAAGATTAATTTAACTTTATAGCCGATATTAAAAAAATATTTTAAACCTGAATATATAAAAATTATATCAACATTTTAATTTTTGTTATTTTTTTATAATTTTTTTGCCCTTCTTTGAAGAAAAATAAAAAATAAGTGATGTGCTGAACACCAATTTGATTTCAGTTATTTTCTATCAGGTCTTGATTTTTTCCCCCGTTAATAAGGCAATTACACGAGTATATTTCGCAGTAACTCAAGAATCGTATGATTTATATCAATAAAACACTATAAGATGCAGACGAAAATTGTCTTCTAGTCATATTAACATAATTTTTTTATCTGCTTATTTATTTAAATCGTACCATCTTTATACCCTACACCACAATAGGTGTTTGGGGTATTATGCGTTTGTGCTGATGTTTGTAAAAAGTTATACAACATCTTAAAGTATACCAATCGACTTTGAATCATTTTTTAAATCGATCTAACGATGCCCGTGCGCCTGGCTGGCTGTCCATGTAAACCTTGTGCAAAAAGTACAAATCTCAATTTTGAAGATAATTCAATGAAATTTGCACTTGGGATCTTTATAATACAAGTAGCCTATTGAAATTGGTTCACAATTGACCATTGCTCCCTCTTTCGAAAATCACTTTAACGGGCATAAATCCCATATGAATATTAGTATCAAGTTAATATTCGACACAAATAACTTTTATGTAAGTATAAACAACACTTCCAAATTTTGTGAAAATCGGTCCATAATTTACAATAGCTCCCATAAAAACCCACTTCCAGGAATCGCCCTAAAGTGCATAATGCATAGATGTTAGTATCAACGTATTTGTATATTTTATTTTATATTTAGTAAAATTGGCCACAGGTGTAATATAAGTCTCCTTCCTGAATTTTTATGCTCCTACATAATGGTGTATTGTATCATATCTTTCTTGATCGACTATATCTTACTTTCTCGTTTTTTTTTGCCCATCGGTATACTAAATGTGTATCCACTTAAAAGAAAAGAAAAACATCGAAAAAATTTCAATTAAATTATTAATCAGAACTTTAAAATAATTTCAAATATTTTTATAATTAAATAAATTACTCAAAATAAAATTTTACATAGAAAAATCTAAAATCCAATTTCAATTACGAATAACATATATATTCAATTATTTTATTAATTGAAATTTATCCTATGAAAAAATTGTATATTCAATTATTCAAATTATCACTTATTTTTATTTGTAATTGATTAATTTATTAATTAATACAATAAGAAAAATAATTGAAACGGCAAATTGTTTTGTTTTTAGTAAAAAATATTAGAAAATTTTAATTTTGATAAATTGAATAATTGATACAATTAAAAAAGTAATTGGAATAGTTTTTATCCTTGATAAATTGTTTAATAGACCATATTTTTTCTGTTAAATCTAAAATTCAATTTCAATTACGAATAAATATATATTAATTTTTTTTTTATTGAAATTCAACCTGCTATTATCACTTTTTATTTATTTTTGATTAAATCATTAAGGGTTACAATAAGAAAAATAATTGAAAGCAGATAAGTTGTTTTATTTTAAGTAAAAAATTAATCAATTAAACGATTTATCAAAGATACAAATCATTCCAATTACTTTTTTGATTTTATCAATTACAATTTTCTAATATTTTTTACTAAAAATAAAACAATTTATCTACTTTTGATTATTTTTCTTATTGTATTAATTAATAAATTAATCAAATATAAAAAATAAGTGATAAATTTAATAATTGAATATACAATTTTTTTCATATATATTTATATATTTTTTATATATATTTTCAAAAAAGAAAAATTGAAAACTTACAAAAATTTAACATTTTTATTTTATATTTTGAATTCTTAGAAAAATTCGAATAATCTTTAATGCGTGAGGGAATAATTCGAATAAACCGAAATGCCTTATTCGAATTATTCGTTTTATTCGAACAATGAAAAAGTCGAACTATTAATACTCTAAAAAGTCGATATAAAGAAATTTAAACCCTATCGTTAGTTATTTCAAAATCAGATATTCATGATAGTTTGTCCTAACTCCGTAAGAATTCAAGAGGGGGACTTTTTGCTACTTTTTTTTTTCTTTTAATGGTACTTTTCAAATTTTCTATAATAATGAACCTAAAAATATTAAATTAAAAATATTTGTTTAGAATTTTCTATAATATTGAACCCAGAAACATAAAATTAAAAATATGTCGTCATAAGTGAGTGAGAATCCACAAGGGGGGGACTTTGTAGTACATTTTAACTTTCTATAATATTGAACGAAGAAACATTAAATTACATATACATGGTCCTATGTGGGAAAGGATACACAAGAGGGACTTTGTCTTGAATTTTCTGCGATATTGAGCATAGAAACATCAAATTGAATATATATGGTGCTAAGTGAATGAGAGTCCTTAAGAAGGGATTTTATGGTACTTTTTGAAATTCTTCTAAATCAGTTACTTCGTTCTTCTAACCTTACTTTTTGATTTTCTTGTAATAATTAAACTATAAATATGAAGTTAAATATATATGGTTCTATATGGGTGAGAATTAAAGTTTTTCACGGGAAATCCCGCGACGGGAATTTCGCAAAATGTTTAGTCCCGTAATCCCGGGAAAGCATGCGGAAATTCCCGGTATTTCTTGTGTATGCAAAATGTTTATATTTTCTTACTTATGTATGGTTATTTCATTTTTGTTTCTATTTATTTTATTTAATTTTGTTACGAGTTTAAATATCTTAAGGGAAATATATTTGTTTCTGAGTTCTTCATGAATTTTTGTATAACAGATGGAAAATAAAATAGTTAAAAAAGAAAAAAAAATTACAAAAGGACTGGTAAGAAGTAAAACCCGATATTTGAAAAGTTATTTGTTTGTATTTATAAAGCACCAGTGAAAATATGTGCCTAAAAGTATAAAAACTATTAACTGTATTTGGATTTTTTATGAGATAAATTACATAAAGTTCACTTATGAATACAATTTAAAGGGTCCAATTGTGAAAGAACTGAAAATGAAAATGTAAATTAATTTTTGAGCGCAATTTTTCCTTAGCTGTATATTAATAGTGTAGCGTAAAAATAGAAGGAATTTAATTATATTTTTATATGAGAAAAACCATTATTCATAGAAATGGTTTCACGCTTCAGCGCTTTAGAAATCTGCAAAATTCTTTTGAGATAATAAGCTTACTTCCGCAGAATTATCGAGGGAACTTTTACCCACATGACAATATGAGAACCAAAATAATGATTCGACTTTCGTATGAGTTGTTATATAATAAAAAATATTAATTTAATTTTTAAAATGTCAATATTTCAAAGAGAACTGAATTAAATTATCGTTTTATGATTAATTAGTTTATTTTAAAATTTGTTCATTCATTTAACCGAATTATTTTATAAATATTTAAAAATTTTTAATTATTATTATTTTTTTTTATGGGAATTCCCGGGAAATTTAAAAATCAATCCCGATTTTTCGGGAGCGGAAAAATACCGGGAAAAGAAAAACTCTAGTGAGAATCCACAAGCCCTATTAAACACATTTTTCTAATAGAAATAATTTGGTAGTTTTTGAACCTTCGAACGTTTAGGATGTACAAAATTGGTACTTTATTGGTATCTTTCTAATCTTCTAAACCAAAAAAACATAGAAATCAATTTTAAATACTCGTATTATTCTTTCTTTATCACAAATATATCAAACATGTCGTTAGTACTTTTTGAAAATCTTATTATTTATTTTACTCTTTGGTACTTTTTTGGTTGTTACATACAATGTCTATAGATATTATACAGCAAATATTTCAACCCCCTCAAATAAAAAACACAGTTGCTAATTTTATGAAATCCGATTTTTTTAATTGGGTAATAATATAAACCTAGAGGCATGAAATTGGAATCATTAGTAGATGACCTTGATATCTATGTTATTCATTTTCTGAAGCCATCAAAATTATACTGTAGGAGTCCCGCAAGCCCGTTAACGCAGTAGCGGGTTAAATGCTAGTTGTAAATAAAGTTTATTCATAATATAACCAACATTATGATAAAAAAGAAAAAAGTGAAACTTTTTGCCGTTTTAATTTCTTTAAAGAACTTTCAAGGAAAAAAATTCTTCAATTTTGAAAAACGTACTGTTGAGACTCTAACTCTACTCATGCGATTTAGAAACTGCGGAGTCAGGGGACAATTACAAAGTTCCCTGACTTTGTAATTGTCACCTGGTATGGATGATAAATACTTTAAAACTGTATCAGGTACGGACGGTATTTTCTGGCCGTAGTACAGAACATTGCAGATTCTGCATTACTACGAGTAGTTGTAGTCTATAGGGTATATATCTTTTGAGATCATTCCAAAGGGGTGTGAAGAGAGGTAGCCAAGAAGGCTAGCCAATCAAAACCGAAGGATTTTAGTCTGATCAGTCTATTGTTTTTTCTGCTAAATTTACTTAAGAGAATAATTGATCTTTATACATATGTGGTAAATAATTGACGCGAATGTCATTAGTGATCTTTATCTCAAGGGTGAATCTGTTGAAAGTGTGATTCATAATTGGTGACCAGGACTTAAAAATCGAATGGATCGAAAATTGAGTTAGGTACGGTTGCATGTGTCTACATTATAGGAACATTTTCAGTAATCGAATAGATTTCCTGAAAACTATAGAATATTTCAAACAGAGATTCTGGGTGTTTCGAAAGTTGCATGGTGACTCTTTATATTCATAGTCAGGTAGAACTTAACAGCTTTGAAGGAACTTTGTGTCAAAGCTTAACTAATCAGCAATTGCAAACGAACAATTAGTTGATAGAATATTATACAATAAGGCTTTGCTGGGTTCTGTGTTACTGCAATAACATAGGCAATGATATTACCTTGAAATGGCTCTTTAATGGATAGGGGAAGAGTTTGAGATCGGTGAAGCGAAGAATAAATTTTAAATTCAAGGGTTTGAAGAGATGTATTTTAAGCAGAACTGATCGTGCATGGAAATGCAGAACAGAAAGTGTCAATTGGCATATGGCCATGTTTTGACATAACAGGATATGAATAGAAGAAGTTCAAGAATCATACTGGACATTGTAACGATACATGATACGATAAAACCAGATATATGAGACAACCAGATTTCTGCATACGGTTGAAAAGCCTTCTACTTCCCAAAAAAGTTTAAAATTCTCCTACTTCACAAAAAAGTTTAAAAAGAAAGTCAATAAAAGAATAACAAAATTATAGATGCATTTATATGGAACCTATCTAAAAACATATTTTTTAGCATAACTCACAATTTTGAGGGAGTACTGGAAATTTTTAAAATTGATATGGCCTCAAAAAAGCCTATAACGTGCAGACATATTAATTTTATTGTAAAGAGGTAAAAAAAAGAAGCAATCAATAATAGAATATTACGTAGGTATTAGATATTTTTTTAATGTATGGACCGACCAATTCTATAGTGAATATTAATAATTTAGAATAAATGCAATAAAATAAATGATTACTCAGTGTTTCAATTATTTCAAAAAAGAAAAAATCAACAACCAAATGCGTTATAATTAAATTAAAAAAAAAATTATTTTTAACGTATTTTTTTATTTAGATACTTTTTCATGACTGCACACTGGGCCAGGATCCCCGAATTTTGGCCATTTGACGAAATAATAAATAATCACAGTTGACAGATTTGTTGTCTCTGAATACGAATATGGTTTTTGATTTTCCGAATTCGAAAAGACGGAAACAATATGGCGGATCAAATTGGGCAATAATTGGAATACTTGGTGTTCTTAAAAATACATATCATGTACAATGTTTTTGGGGACGCTGATATCGATTCTGTATTTAAAAAAAACTCAAAATGGTGGATCCGATAGGCGAAAGCAATATGGAGGATCAAAATGGGTCATGATCTCCGAATTTTTCCATAATTAGAATACTTCGTGTACATAAAAAATACATATCAAATATAAGGGTTTTGTGGGCGCTGATCACGATTCTGCAACAAAAAATTAGAAATTCAAAATGGCGGATCGAATAGGGTGGCCAACAAATTTATTTTATAACTTTACAAAGTTTGAAATAATACCATTTGACAGATTTGTATTCATTGAATACGAATTTGCTTTTTGATTTTATGAATTCGGAAAAGCGGAATCAATACGACGGATTATAAGTAGCTGAAAGGGAATTTTTTGGCCTATAGGACAATATTGTATTTGAATGCAAAATAATATATATATATATATATGACTTATATTTATGAAGTTGTTAATAATAAATTTAAAGTAAATAAAAAATAAATAAATAAAATAAAAATTTATTTTCATATTAACGCGATATTGGATTCAGCATTGTTTTATTTTTAAAATTTTATGTAAACAGTACTTATTGACATTTTACAAATTAACTATATGTTAATATAAAAATAAAGTAAATTGTCTTCGACAATGTTTTTTCCTTTTTTGATCTAAAATCATCGTAAATTTCTATAAAAGAAGTTTAAAAATTGTTTACAGTATAAATGGAGAGGTTTGAAGTGTCTTTTTAATTAATGGGCTATAGCTTGCGAATTTATGAACAGTGGCAAATGTAGAAAAGACCTCGGAGAATCTACCAGTATTATTACTATGAAAATATTCCTTGGCTCTGCTTGGCACTAAGCTTTTGATTTTATAGAAAAATCATATTTTTGTCAAAAAAAGCTTACTATTTTTTATGAAATTGCATTATAATGTTAAGATTTAAATTTTATTTAGATATTTATTTTCATCACTTTAACCTGAGACTATTTTCGAACACTTTTTTGGTTATTTATTAATTATATAACACTATTAAGTAAATTCAAAATTGCAGAAAAAATATGATATTTTGATTTGACCACTTACGGTAAGCCGCTTAATATAAAAATCTATAGGCATAAAATCTAAAATCTCTAAATTACAAATCTGTATAAATTTTTTCCCTCTACCTGAAATGGACTTTTTGCCAAAAAAAAGTACTCCTTGTGGCCCAGACTACACTGTAGTAAATAAAAACAAGATCAACACAAATGTCTCAAAAAATTAGGCAAATTATTTAATTTGAAACAAAAACAAAAAAAGCTAAACCAATAAAAAATATTTAATAATATGTTGAATACAAAAAATGTATATTGTATTAAATTGTTTAATTAAATTTCATTTACAGAAGAGGTGTTTGCAGATATCAGATATCGATTTGCTATACTAATCTGAACTTTATGCAGATAATTGAAAATGTAATAAAATTGTACTTTCCATACATAAAAATTAGAACAGAATAAAATAATCTCGAAAAATCCTAACAACATACAGTTGATAGATAACAAAAATAAAAATTATTTTATAATAGAGAAAAATTTACACAATGTTTTTTCTTTTTATTTACTTCTATTTTTCACCCAAAAATTTAAACATTTGCTTCTTTTAATATTTTTTATTTATGCATGTGGGTTTATGTATGTGCTTGTCCAATAATAAATGTGTGTGTTTAGCAAGTATATACTTATATCGTTTAATATTAAATATTATATTTTTACTATATTTATTTTTTCATTTTCCAATATTTTATATTTGCAATTGTTTAAATATTTTCTTAAGATACTTCTGCAAACAAGCTTATTATTTATTTTATTAAATGTGTGTTTATTTTTGTTCACATGAATAAATAAGATTTTGATCAAATTTTTAATACTTTTTTTTCGTTTAACAAATTTTGAAATTTAAACCTATGTATAACAATACGCATAATGAATATTAAATACATGATGGAAAAAATAATAATTGAATTAATTTAAGAAAATTTATATAAAGAAAACCTTTTATAAAAGTATTTTTTTTTTTTTTTTTGTTTTTTTTTTTTTTTGATGATTTGGTTTTTCTAATAAAAATTAGTCATATTTCTCAGTCCTCAACATATAGTGGAATATTTTGTATGTTTACAAAAAAAAGACCCTTAATTTTGTCGTTAAGTTTACTTGGAATAGGTATTATCATTTTAATTTCCATAATGCATCCAATTCATTGAGAGGATCTTTAGTGGCCTCTTTTTCTTGAGCGGTGACTTGTGGAGCAATTTTCATTTGATAAGAAGTCATAATGCCTCCTGCAAAGTTCGTAATGAAATTTTTATTTTATTTTGTATTGAATGAATATTAAACTAAGCATTAAACTACTTACTTTTATTTAAAACATCATGAGCATGATTTAAAACAATTTGCAAAGATTGCTCCAAAGTTTCCACATCACGTAGGGCCTTTTGACGTTGACTGCAAATGCGCAACCAAACATCTATGACATCTATTGGAAAAAAATAGTGATATGTGATTTTAAATTTAATGTAATAGTTTTAAATAAATCTAATAAATATTGGAATGAAAGATAATTATAAAAATCAAAATCCCTGACCAAATGCTGGGCACAGATTAGGACTGCTTGTATATGCAATACCATTAAGCATTAGGCCATTGTTCTAACCAGATATCAACTGTGCAACAACTAACTTTTGTTGACGCAGCAGATTTTCTTTTTGCTTGCGATAGATACACGACATTCATGCCGTAACCTGCAACTGTGGAATAGGACCCCGTACTAATGGACTGCAGAGACGCTGGAAATTAAAAGACGTGAAAGTAAAATAGGAGTGGCGATAGGACTCCTTGTTAAATTATATGAGAATTTAAGCATTTATCTCGAAACTTCACGAACATCCATCTGTTCAAGTTGTTTGGCATTGTGGACTGCAAGTTATTCGAGATGTTCATGATTATTCATTCCAATGACCTCTGTTGGTTCAAGCCATTTACGATTTGAGTTACCCATTCAATGATGTGTTGGTATTGTAGGTTTCTTGGAATACATGATGGTGACGAGATGCTGTTAGGTCAGTTGAGAGAAGGGAAGGGATATTGGCCAATTGGATTGTCCCAAACTCACGTCCTCCCTGGATTTTGGTACCAGGATGACTCTTAGCATTTTCCAATTAGGTACTAAGTAAGACCAGGTTCCTCACTGACGGATAAAAAAACATTAACAGATATTCAAGTGCCCGTTCGTCAAAGAATTCCGTATCATCTTGGAATTTCCATCGGGGCCAATTGTTCTGGAAGACTAAGCATTATTCATGGCCTCTGCAATATCAGGCTATCGGTTATGGTGGCGTCTGCAAACTCCTATATCGAGGGCCTTTATCTCGAAAAACACAACTTTTTAGGAGATCAAAAAACTGTTTATTTCTTTTATTTTGCAAGTATTCAAAAAAATTTATTTTACAATATATTTACGATATATTTACGTTATTATTGGAGTAACAATTATTTATCGCTTAAATGAAAAACTATTAGAGCAAAAGTTTTGAATTTGTGTGGGAATTTCCTTATCAAGAATCATAACTAATATGAACATGGGGCGTGCAGCTCTAGAGGAAATGTTAGCCCCATACAAGATAAATTTTAATTATCGCATATCTATGCAACTATTACAGTGAAAGTCCCGAGATTTTGTGGGAATCATTTTCTTGTCAAGTTCCACAATTGATATGAAAATAGGTAGGGTAGTAGCCGAAATACAAAGTACATACAAATACATGCATTGTATATCTGCAGAACTATTCAACCGATTTAATTTTTTGGACAAATTTATATTCAGTATGTATTAGTTAAGTTATATTTAAATTTTAAAAAATAAAATAATTACTCAGACATAGAGGGTTTTGCACTAAAAAATAAAATATTTATTTTGTTAGATAGATGGATACAAAAACGTTGATAAAATTAGAAAAACTATGAATTTTCATTTCAAATTTATATCATAGATGAGCGTTGTTATAGGGGATATAATGGCATCAAAAACGCAGTTTCATGAAATCCTGAGATATAGGGTTTTGAATATAGGCTTTCGATATTCAAGTTTCAATTCTTAACATGATTTTTTTTTTTCGCTTTGTTTCTTTCTTGGTGCTCAATAAATAGTAGGCGAAGTGCGAGCATTCTTTAGGGTTCGTATGGTGTCATTTTGAAACTTAATCGACCATATCGTACTTCTCGGCAAGATGCCGAAATATTGACATCTTGTTAACTCCTATGTTCAAGTTTCAGTTACTCAAATGATTTCTTCCGATTGATTTTAGGATTTATCTGGTGCTATCCAAAGGTACTTGAGACGTCAAGTTATCAACTCATCTGCACTGATTTAGCTGGAAATGTAATCGCTTCACGGATATATACATATAAAGAATAAAGGATTAAAACAAGCGTCTGCTGCGGTGGTCGATTATCGAAGAATAAAGTAATAAAGCAAAAGACGGCTGTGGTGACCGCTTCGCGAAACTTCTTCTCGACTTCGTGTATATTGGTGGGTGTCCGAAGATAATTAACACGCCTATTGGTATATTCTGAGAATATTTTCATTTACTAACCTATTTGTTTTATGGTCTAGCTGGGCGATCCGAAGGTTGTCAATTTGATACTTCGGATGTTATCAATTCATCCGTGCTGCTTTAGCTGGGAAGTGTGGAAGCACCAAGGATATAAATGAAGAATAAAGGAATAAAGCAAACGACCGTTGAGGTGACTTCTTGACTTCGGAGGTTCCGAAAGGTCATTAAAACCCCGATTGTCCCTGCCAGTTAATTCTCTTCGCTTGGATTCGTGGATCTGTTCCGCCAACTATACATCTCTTCCCGTCCTCAAGATTCATGTAAGAATTGACGATGTGCGTTCAAATCCACTACAAACAATTGGGTATCATTATACTGGTCTACAATATATTCATCTACAAAATTCATCAAAAAACTTATCTCAATTACTTCACTCTGAAGGTCATTGCAGTTAAATTGGCACATGGATGCACCTTAGGTGTCCGGATTGAAATCGACAGAGTTAGAGTGACGATGGATGTTTTTGTTATTGCGTAATGAAAGTGTGGCATACGATGATGTCGTTGATTATAACGTAGTTCATCAATACTAAGAAAATTTCCGCTTCATGATTTAGTGCAGAACTGTTCCTGAAAAGACATCAGTCGAAACAAATGTTGCACCTTGAGTTGACATTTTTTGGCATATTTGTTTTAATTCTGCGACGGACTAGAAACATTTAAAGCAACAATGCTGGTAAATGCTGCTCCGTAACTAAAATTATCATAGTTTCAGTTGTATTGACAGCACTTGGATGGGGATTTCCATATGAGTGTAATATGGAGATCTAATTGAGGTAATCATTAAGTATTATTTGTTTGGGGAATAGACTATAACCATGATTTTTTAAATTATCCTGAATATCATAAAGGATAAATTTTTGGTGACTCGCATGTTAGTAACCTTAATGACCTATATTATATGAATACCACTTAGTTTCCACCTGAATCAAACACAATAAACCCTCTAAGTTCTCACTTTTACTTAACATTTTTATCCATTTATGCACTTCCTTGTATTGACTTTTCAGTTAACGCCAAGAAAATTTACTAGACCCACGTTGGTCTTAGCTTAAATAATATAACCTATGAAACCTAAGCCAATGCTTACTTTTCATAACTTTTTGGATTATAATGTATTGCAGATATTATAAATTTTAAATTATTAAGATATTTTTGTAGTTGGACTTTAAATTGTTACTAATTCCACATCTTTCATTTCGAGATTTTTATATAATAAAATTTAACTTACTTATTAAAACCGGTCGTTTATTTTGTGTAGCCAATATGGCACTTATGCCAATGGCCACTATTTCCGATCTTTCAGAACCAGTTAAACAATTCAAAACCAGTGGAGAAGATGGCGTATTTAAATCCAAGCAGCGTTGTTGATGAGCCTGCAAAGCATTACGTGCTATACCCACTACTAAGGGAGGAGTGCTAAAATAAATTTAACAAACAAATTTAATAAATAAAATACTACAAAATTAAAAAGGTTTTTTTAAATACTACCTTTTAGTCCATGTTTTAATTTGCAATATTGAAAGTTCGATGATGGCATCTGCGCCCAACATGGAAAGTTTTAATTGATATTCTACGCAATGGGATAATTGTATAATTTTAATGCATTTAACTGTAAAATCATCAAAATTCGATTCTTTATCAATCGATTGAGGCCAGAAGGGATCAAGCATCTGTAAGAAAAGGAAATTTATAGAGAAATAATTAGAAAATGTAATTAAATAAACAAAAAAGCACTAAAAACTTTTTTATTTAGTAAATTATTAATTAATTTAATATCTGATTTACCTCATTTGGTGTATGTAAACAGAGTATGGTACGTGCTTTTTGTGACCAAATCATGGACCAGAAATCGTTAATCGTATTCTGTTGAGGCGTTTGAGCTATTATGAAATTCGGACAGCCAGTACTTAAATTCTAAAAAAAAAGAAATTTATGGAAATAAAATAATTTTATTAATATTTTATATTCCTCTCGCAAACCTTAACAAATGCTGCATTTATATAATCATCTGTTTCCTTATCCAATTTAACACGGGCATGATCGTAGGGTAAACAATCTAAAGATCGATTTTTCTCGGGAAATAATTTTGCTATTGTTGTGGTTCGTGTGGGGGCATCTTTAGCCAATAGATCCTCTAATTCTTTCCATTTGGTGGATAAAGGTGTGTGGCCATTTAGCATTTTAACATTTAGCGACTCAATGAATTTTTCAAAACGTTCAACTTCTTTGTGGAAATATTTAAGAGTTTTGTCATCGTTAAAGGGATCTAAAGGTTTGAGTTGGAATGTGGAACCGGAATGTTTTTGATCGAGGTTTGCAGGTTTATCACTGCGCATAGAAACCGAATCCCAATCGATGTTATCCAAAGAGGAAAGGTCTGAACAATTTGAGAGATTATCATAACTGGATTTACGGGCAGCTGGTGAGTCTACCGGGGAAGTAAGTTGTGGTAAAGGTATTGCTGGTGAAGTGCCAGTTAGGGGAGAAAGTGGAGTATTTACTGTAGAGTTGATATATTCCTAAAAATAAACAATTTTTAAAAAAATCTATAAAAACTAATTAAAAAAAGAATAAATAAAACCAACCTCTACTTGTTTAATTTTCTCTTCCTTTTGTATAGTTTCCTCTTCTTGTTCTACTTTTTTAGCTGTAGTAGGTGCTGCCACTTGACTAGCCGGAGGACTATTAACCACCTGAGGTTTCAACACAGGTTGTGGTAGAATTGGTGGTGGTACTGCTACTACTCCCGAAAAATCTATATCACTTAATAAATCAATATTTGAGGATTTCTTATTATTAATCACTGGTTTAGCGGCTGCTGGTTTTGTTTCATCCGCTTTTGGAGTTTGATTTTGTTGCTTTGCTGGTGTCATTGGTGATTGTTGACTACTAGTGGCATATGTATTACCACTCTTGGTAGTTTGTGTATTAGCTGTGGTACCAGTACCACTCTGCATATAAATATTGGTGTGTGATTGTTGCTGATAATGGGTCTGTTGTGGTGTACCAGGTCGTACAGTCATCGAGTCGGGCTGTACGTTTTGTGTAGGTGCTATTAGAGGTGTTACACCATTAGTTTGATAACCATAAGGAGCATTATAGTAATTCATATTATTGGCTGGTTGAGTTGATGATTTCAAGTCAGTATTAGCCGTAGCCGATGGTGTGGGTTTGGTGTGAGAAACTATGGGTGACTGAAAAGTAAAATAAGAAGATAAATGTTACAGTATTGTATTTGAATAAAGGACTCTTATATAAAAAAGTTATTTGACCAATTTTAAAAGGAAAGTTTTAAGTGGAAAAGTGCCCATCTGGCAGAAGGATCTGAAAGTCAACTTGGTGTAGATTTAATATATACCTTACAATTATATTTTCTTATACTTACATCAAAACCTGTTGCCACATTAATTTTTCCAGCACTTTGCGAATCAGTAGTACCAGTAGTATTTGTAGCCACAGCTCCAGTAGTATATTGACCATAAAACTGTGGATTAGCCGGTGTAGTCTGTTGATAACCACTATTGTAATTAAAATTTCCCGTTTGAGGATTATAACTGTAACCAGGATGCATAGTGGAATGAGAGGATGAACCAAATGATGCTGTATTAGTGGTAGTACTGACAATATTTGTAGCAAAAGCAGCTGTAGCTGAAGAAACTGGTGGAACAGCCGTGAAAGGCGATTGTATATTACCAATAACTTGTAAAGGTGTTTGAGATTGTGGTGGAGTTTGCTGCACGTTTGGTTTAGCAACATGAGCTGGTGGTGTTTGAGTGTTGGCTTGTAAATTATTAACCACAAATGGTGCCTGCATAGTGGGTGGAACATTAGCTGTAGATGATTGCAGAAGTGTTGCGGATGAAGGCAAACCCTGTTGATTAGTAGCCACATATAAAGGTTGATTTGTAGGTACACTTGTGGGAGGAGTTTGGTAATTATTTTGCAGTGAACTTTGTTGATAGTTGGTATTTAAATGGTTACTTGTTGCTGTATTAGTGCCATAGAAATAAGGTTGTGGAGTATAGTTAGAAGAGGCTGTAGTTACAACTGGTGATGTATACATTTGTGATGAATTTGAATTTGTTTGTGAAGGATATAAAGAATTATTGGGCATATTAGGAGCTGGTGAAACTGTTGAAGGGTAAGGTGAGGATGTAATGTTATTGTTGTTAATAGGTTGTGGACCAAGATAAGTTTGTTGAGTGTTTGCAAAATTTTGTGAATTTTGTAGATAATTTTGATTGTTGCCTTGATAGACCAAAGGATTTTGTGGATTATTTCCCACAGAGTTATAAGATATTTGATTGTAATTTCCAGTAGCCCCCATGTTTGTTATTTGATTGGTAGTATTGTTAGCAATCAATGCTTGCTGCTGCAATGTTAAATTTGCCATGTTGGTATTTAAGGCTGTAAATTGTGAGTTAGGTGAAGCCTGTGGTTTATAAGCCGGTGGCGCTATATTTTGTTGATACTGCAAAAACATGGGATTGGTATAACCAGCTCCTTTAGCATCATAGTATTGTGTATAAGGTGGTGGTGGTTCATTGGGTCCCACTGTTGGAGGCATAGTGCCACTTGTAGGTGGGTAATAAGAACTGCCACCTGAACATACGGCTTGTGTGGGATTTTCTGAGCCCAAAGGATTAGGTCTAACTGGTGGTATGTATTGCTGAGGATTAGCCGCATTGTAGGCAGTATTTGCATTTGGAGTCATTGCAGAAATATTTTTCTCTTTGGCTGCCTTTTTGGCATTCATGTAATCACGCAATTTTGGTGCTGCAAAATTGGTGGAGGGATCGGCCATGGGCGCTGTACTGTTCAGTTGATAGGAATCTGAGGGTAATTGGCTGTTAGGTAGTGGAGAGGAATAGGGTTTGGGTGTGACACTTTTCAAACGTTGCTGGCGTTCTTCGGATTGTACATCGCGAGCAGATTTGCAGCGTGATAAAAGTTTTTGTACATTGGCTAAAAAGATGAATAAAAATTATTATATTTTAAAGATTTTCTTTTTCTACAACATACCCGATAATTTATTATAAAACTCCAAACCTTTGGCCGATTTGGCCAACAAATCCTCATAGACATCATAAGAAGCCGCCAAAGATGCAAAGAAACTTTCTCGTTTATTTTTAACATCAGCCAAAGTTTTCAATACTGGTGCTGCCTTGGCATAGGATTCAGTTAAAGCTTTTAAAATATTTTCTTGAGCCAAAAGATTTTGATCAATTAATTGTGTCAAACGTTCATGTTTGGCCAATTCACGATCAAATAAACCTTGCAAATCTTCACCACAATCATGGGCTATAATTTTGGTAGTAATATCATCATCATTGACCGCTATACGCAAATCAGCATGAAATTGAGAACGTTGAGCCTTCATTTCATTAACTTTATTAACAATTAATTTAACATCTTTAAACACTTCCGCGGTATTAAGTTCAGAACTTAATTTCGGCACCGATTGTTGTATATCCTGCAAAGGTTTGGCTAAGATTTTTAAATTGTTTATATGCAACTCCATGGCTTTACGTAAAGTGTCATTAGATTCACCAGCTCGATTGTGAGCCTCAGAGTATTTTTGAAATTCTCTTGTTAGTTCGGTAATATGAGCATTAGGTGTTCGTTGTACTCCTATCAATTGCTGAAAATCCTTTTCTTCTTTTTCCTCTTGTTGCAAAATCATAGAAATCTCTTTAAGATTGGCCTCTACATCACCACAAATTTCTGCCAAACGTGACATAGATTGTATCAACTCAGGTATAGCTGTTTTATTCGCATTCAAAGCCGCACATCTATCAACTATACCCTGAGGTATTTTATTGGCCTTTTCTTCGTTAATGTTTAAATTATCGAGTGTTAGAGAACTCATAAAACTTGCCAATTCACCATCCTTTTCTTCAATTTTACTTCCATATTTTCTTAAAAGTTTAGCTTTTTCTTCACTATATAAAGAGCTAGCCTCGTGGGCCTTCATGGGCACTAGACGTGAAAATATATCTTCACCAGCTACGTCGGGATCTGTGGCAGAAAATCCTATGCCATTTACTAGATTTGCTCCTTGAACAGCACTTATTGTAGCTAATTCGGGTACAGATTCATGATAAATAAATTCATTTTCATTTTTAGCATTTTTGCGTTTTGCCTCAACAACATCGGCTGTAAAGATAAGAGATTCGTTTATCTCTTTTATATCGGGTAGACCTTTGGATTCTTTGCGAGCTTCTTCGAGTTTTTCCCAAGCGGCCTGGAAAATTGGGATATTTTGTTTAGCAGATTTAAATAAAAGTATATTTTAGTTCTAGTTTTAGTGATAGGAACAACATATTTTTTTTTAAATATTTTCTATTTGAAACATAAAGCCACTTTTTTTCATAACAAATTCATTTATTAATATTTGATTGATTGACCGGAATTACATAGAACCCTTTTTTTACATAGCAATTTATTTTCAAAGACCAATGTTTATATAAGTTACATAAGTTTGCCGAATCTTAAGAACTTTTTACTATTGTTTGTATGTAAGAATGTATATACATTTTTTAATCATAAATCCTTAAAAATTTAAACGTATTCTTAATCTTGTAGTTTTTTCTTTGAATAAATTAATTGATTTGAATAAATTAACAGATTTGAACTCAGAACATTTTAAAGGAAGCGTTGATAAACATTATTCAAGTCTAATAAAAGAATAATTAACATTCTTAAATGTAGAGATATTCAAGAGTATTTCTAATGAGCTGGCAAGAGACGGAAATTTTAAATGCTGATGGATATTGACAATCTTGCAGTATCTCACTATATACAGATCAGTTAGCTAACGTTAGCTGCAACTCTATAGATAAAGATTTAATGACGCATGATTGATAATAACATTCGATTTTTCTTAATGTCTTTCAGCAGTCTAGAAGTGATCTTAAAGGCTGAATAATTAGTTTTTAATAACACGGGTATACACTGATTCTGCAGCAGTCAAATCGTATGCACAATATTATGCAGTACTAAGCCTCTAAACCACTTTCTTTTGAATTGACTCGAAAAAATTTAATTTATATTGTGATATTTTTAATATTTCTACGTAATTTGTAAATGAGTATGTATCTTCACTAGCTTTTGAATAAAATCAAAATTTATGTATTGATTTGAATGAAATATGTCTTGATCTATTTTCAATAAATTTATTTTAATGATGAGAATCAAAATTTTCATTTTTGACATTAACAAATTTTACAAATAGCTATTTATCGCGATAATCACAATCAATTCAAAAAAAAGTGATTAATATTGCTAGTACTTCAAAACAACATGTATCCGAATCGACTGTAATATTCCGTGCCGCAGAAAAAATTTTCATTTTGTAAAACTGCGTAATTAAATGATACATTTTGAAAATTTCAATACTTTAATCCTTTTTTTAGGTCATTACAGCCATTGTTATGAACTTAAAAAATATTCATGAAAATATTTAAAAAAGTTAATGACACTTATTATCTACATGAAGTAATGATACACAATAAGGATATATTTGGACCAGTTGGTAAAAAAAATCATACACAATAACAGTCTGAGGTCTTGCAGAGTAAATAAATTTTTACGAAGACTATGTCATGCCTTGTTATAATAAAATAACTTATGGTCTGGTTCAGTACGACAATCAAATTGTTTGAAATTAAAATTTGTATGAAAATTACTCACTTCTTCAAATATTTTTTGAGTATTTTTCATACAAATTTTAATTCTAAACAATTTTCTTGCTGTACTGAATCAGCAATATAATAAATATAATATAAATATATTAACTTTCCTTAAATTATACATTTTTGATAAAGCCTTTTGACAGAAATATCAAGTGTTTAATAAATTGTTTTTAACATGTAACCCTTCTACGTTATTATTAGAGGGCGGATTCTTATATATTTATTTTTTAAAAATATGCGCCTAAAAAATGCATTTTTAAAAATCAAAAATATACTCTGAAAAATTAAAAAAAAACGCATTTATTATTTAATATTTATTAAATAAAAAGAAAAAACAAAAATTATTATATAAGAAAAAAAAACAAGACTAAGCTAAGCAAGCAATGCAATACATTTTGTATTTTTAAAAGTTAAGGGCCGGTATTATACTGCTCACTTAGTGGCAAAATCGTACTTAAGTTCTTAAAATTGTTTTATGATTGAAAACTTAAATATTCTTATTCCATTCCTGAAGTTCTTCCTAAGATTTCAAAATAAGCTTTAAATTTTATTTCTGGTTATATATTTTACATCCCATAAGCTTAAGATGTCTTTACAACTTTAAAGTTTTTTAAAATTGTTTTTTTTTTATATTTATTTTTGGTGCCTTAGGGTGGCATCAAAAAATATTTTGCCCAAAAAAGGAAGTTTGATATTTACAATGATTTTGGCATTACCATAAGCAAATGCAAATCTTAACTTAAGAATATTCAATAAAAAATTAACCTAATTAATATAAAACATTTAAGTATAACAAAAATATATCTATGATTTTTAGTTAAATACAAATATTTGGAAAGTTGTTACCACCCTATTGTAAATACATAAAAGCTTAAATCTCTTTTTTATTTTCTTGTCAACTTACGTAAAACGAAACATTACTTCAGTTTGAACTTTAACTTAAATGTTTCTTAACTAAGTTTGCACTTAAGTATACACTAAGGGAATAGTATAAAACCGGACCTAAATCTATTTTTAAATTTGTGCTCCTTCAAATTATTATTATTATTATTTATAATCACACATATTTTTTACTAAGTTGTCAAATGTCTATTTTGACGTAAAAATATTATATCTAGAAAATTATCTTTCTACGTCAACGGATCTGGTAGGAGTGTATTTGAATAATTGAAGTTCAGAATGAGATTATTCTTCATTGATTATTCTTTTTAATTTTTTTATTATATCCTTTATTTTTTTTTAATAACAACAACAACAGGTTTAATTTTAATTTTTAACAATATTGCCTTCTATAGCTTCAATTTTTTCAATACCACTATCAATTCAACTTAATGAATCGAAACCCTCTAATTTAGTAATAGTCTCAGAAAGAAATCCATAGTAGGAATAAATAAATGAGAGATTAGTTTTAATATTTATTTTATTAATACTCGGTTTGACTTTTTATAGCTTTAGAATCATTATCATTCAACTCAACCACAGCTTTTTGAAAATCGTCAAAATATTGTTCGTAATATTTTACATCATCAAGCCAAAATACTCATTTCATAATAACTGGTTGAGAAGAACGTACAAATTGGGAAAATTTTCCTTTAATTTTTTAACGCGTGTAAGGATTTTTAAATATAACTGTTTTGATTAAGAAATCAATGAATTAATGTGATCAAAATTATTGTACACTTTCTCCGCTTCTCGTGTACCAGTTTACACGAATTTTTACATTGCATTTTTGGATACAAAATCTTAATTGCTTTTGCTGAATTTTTGCAGAATTTTATTTTTATTAAAATCCTCCCCCAACAATTTACTTCAAAATGAAGAATAAAAAAAAGAAATTTAACAATAAAAAAATTATATATATATATATATAGGATAGGACTTGGGATAAACCACGTATGAGGACGAAATTTTGTTCAAATATTTGTTTGGTATTGAAAATTAATAAAATCGATTCATAAACAACAATGGGCCAAATAATAGATAAACAGGGTGTCCATCGTAACTCCAGCTCTCACTTTTCTGCCAATATCGCTCATAAAAAATATACGCCAACCATGTCAACTCGGAAATCAAAAATGGGCGTGATCAGCCCACCTCCCATATAAGGTGTACAAAAAGTGGCTGAAGGTAGGTATATAGATTCGTCCGAATATAACATTTTTAGTTCTTAGTTTTGAATTTTTAAGTCCTTTTTTTAAAAATTGGTTTCTTTATGAAATCGATTTTTTTTAAACTTTAAAATTGGTGCGTTTTGTTGAAATATTTACTTAAAAAATTGTCACTCTTTTTGAAAATTGTATTCCTTTAATATGTACTTTTTACTGAAAATTATTACTTTTTCCGAAAATTTACAAAAAACTTTTTTTTTTTTAATTGATGTTTTTTTTAAATCTTTTTATTCGATACTAGTTTAAGCTTGCACATTTCAGGCAAAACTACAATTTGTGAAATACCCACAAAAATTATGCTAATAATTTCACTTAATTTATTTCGTTGTTTGTTACTAGAATTATGAATTATTATATATCATTAGAAAGCTTATAAAAATACGCGTATTTTGATGCTAAATTCATTTAATTTTTCCTCATATAAAAATATTTGTATATGAAGAAAAAATGTTTCGAAAAAAAAAAATCGAATAAAATTCAAACAAGGTAGAATTTAAAAAAAAACGGGAAACAAAACAGTGCAAGGTCTTACTTTTGTGTAAAAAATTCAAATTTTTTCTGAAAAATGGCAAAATTTCTTACTCACTTGGACCTGGTCCAAAACTTTTATATTATTAAATGCGCATTTTAAAGGCCTTTCTTACGATATCAAATTTTTATACTGTTCTTTTAGCAGAAATATGAAAAAAATCCTAAAAACCCGAAAACAGGACCATTTTCATTTTGATCCATCTCACGAAAGAATAATGTAAGAACGAAAATTTTGAAAAATGGCATCTCAGAATGAAGTAAATTTTCATTTTAGCTGAGAATATCGATACTTTTTATTTTGCGGCCAACCCAATGTACATATATAGAATTATATATAGATTTACAAATAGTATTTTTATTTTATTATTATTTTTTTAAGGGTGTGAAGATAAATTCGTCAGTTAAATACGTCCCACACAAATGTTAAATACGCTCCACACGTTGTGAATCGATTTGTTAAAATGAACAAAATTACTTTTTAATAAAAAAACTATATCAAAATTAAATTTTAAATAAAAAAATCAAAATATATTTATAAAACACATTAAAATATAAAATTGTAAAAAAAAATTTCAAATATGTCACTCTATACATAAAATTTCTGTGAACAAAAATCGAAAATTTTAAGTGGTCCTAATGGCCATAAGGAGCAGACATGAATCGGGTAAGCGGAAGAGTGGAAGTAGCCTAGGACTAGTAGATTCCAGAAATGTATGTTCTACGTCTAGATTCCATCTGTGATCAGAGATATATAATTTTGAAAAATGTGTTTTTTCACTATGGTCATATGGAAAAATATGGAATTTTCAAGTGGCTCCAGTGGACATAAGGAGCAGACATGAATCGGGTAAGCGGAAGAGTGGAAGTAGCCTAGGACTAGTAGATTACAGAAATGTATGTTCTACGTACAGATTCCATCTGTGATCAGAGATATATAATTTTGAAAAATGTGTTTTTTCACTATGGTCATATGCAAAAATATGGAATTTTCAAGTGTCTCCAGTGGACATAAGGAGCAGACATGAATCGAGTAAGCGGAAGAGTGGAAGTAGCCTAGGACTAGTAGATTCCAGAAATGTATGTTCTACGTCCAGATTCCATCTGTGATCAGAGATATATAATTTTGAAAAATGTGTTTTTTCACTATGGTCATATGGAAAAATGTGGAATTTTCAAGTGGCTCCAGTGGACATAAGGAGCAGACATGAATCGGGTAAGCGGAAGAGTGGAAGTAGCCTAGGACTAGTAGATTCCAGAAATGTATGTTCTACGTCCAGATTCCATCTGTGATCAGAGATATATAATTTTGAAAAATGTGTTTTTTCACTATGGTCATATGAAAAAATATGGAATTTTCAAGTGGCTCCAGTGGACATAAGGAGCAGACATGAATCGGGTAAGCGGAAGAGTGGAAGTAGCCTAGGACTAGTAGATTCCAGAAATGTATGTTCTACGTCCAGATTCCATCTGTGATCAGAGATATATAATTTTGAAAAATGTGTTTTTTCACTATGGTCATATGGAAAAATGTGGAATTTTCAAGTGGCTCCAGTGGACATAAGGAGCAGACATGAATCGGGTAAGCGGAAGAGTGGAAGTAGCCTAGGACTAGTAGATTCCAGAAATGTATGTTCTACGTCCAGATTCCATCTGTGATCAGAGATATATAATTTTGAAAAATGTGTTTTTTCACTATGGTCATATGGAAAAATGTGGAATTTTCAAGTGGCTCCAGTGGACATAAGGAGCAGACATGAATCGGGTAAGCGGAAGAGTGGAAGTAGCCTAGGACTAGTAGATTCCAGAAATGTATGTTCTACGTCCAGATTCCATCTGTGATCAGAGATATATAATTTTGAAAAATGTGTTTTTTCACTATGGTCATATGGAAAAATGTGGAATTTTCAAGTGGCTCCAGTGGACATAAGGAGCAGACATGAATCGGGTAAGCGGAAGAGTGGAAGTAGCCTAGGACTAGTAGATTCCAGAAATGTATGTTCTACGTCCAGATTCCATCTATGATCAGAGATATATAATTTTGAAAAACTATGGTCATATGGAAAAATGTTGAATTTTCAAGTCAATGGACATAATGAGCAGAGGGGGAGGAAGGGGGGAGGTGAAAGGGAAATTAACATAATTATGATTTTTTTTAAATTGTTAAGTTTTCTAATAGCAAATAATTTGTAATTTCATTTATTTTTCATAGGTTTCTGAAATCTGAATTTCAAAATTTCGTTAAACTTAAGCTTAATTTCTACTGACCATATGAGTAAAAATGCATTTTTCAATAAAAAATTATTTGTCTAAGTACTGGTTTTATCAGTTAGTGAAAAATATTTTTTTTTATTTTATAAATTAAAATCTGTCCAAAACTTTTTACAAAAAGCGCTTAAGTAACAACACAGAAGAATTTTTCCGCAAATTTTTTAATACAAAATATTATATTTATTCTAGATATATTCAATTATACATAAAGAAAATTTTGTGTATTTTAAGACAATTTTATTGGGAAGCTAAATAAAAATATTATTTACATATAAATTATCAACGATAAAGGTCTGAAAATTGTAATTTTTCAAGTAAAATCTTAAAAAAAGTTAATTGAAAATATGCATAATTTTGTATGTACAAATCAATAAAAATTTTGAATTATACTCAAGAACACAGTTTTTTTTGTAAGTTCCTGGAAATTTAAACACGAATAAAAATTTGTAACAGGAAATGAAAAAAAAAATATAAAAATTATTTTGGAAAAAATTTGTTTGTCATAAGTATAAACAAGAATAATGAATTTATCTTTAATATTGTCGATCCAAAAATTTGCATCCTCTTTCGAAAATTTTAAAGTAAATCAGTAGGTTTTAAAAATTGGCATTTATGTGATAAAAAAAACAAAAATTTAGGAAATGCACATTTTTAAGTATTTTTATTTAAATAACTACATAATATATATATATTAATTTTAGTAAAATATTAAATACTTCTAATAATAAATAATTTTGTAATTTCATTTATTTTTCCTGGGTTTCCGAAATTCTAAATTTTCTAATTTGGTTAAAATTGGGCTTAAGTTAATTAAAAATATTTTATAAATCAAAAGTTATCAAAAACTTTTTACAAAAAGCGCTTAAGTAGCAACACAGAAAAGGTTTTCTGCAAATTTTTGCATACACAATGTTATATTTATTCTAGATGTTATTAAATTATAGATATAGAAAATTTTGCCCATTTTGAGACAATTTTATTTGGAAGCTAAATAAAAATATTATTTACATTTAAAATTGTCAACGACAAATTTTTAAAAATTATAATTTTTCAAGCAAAATTTAAAAAAAGGTAATTTTGTAACTGAAAATCATTAAAAATTTTGAATTATGCTAAAAAAAAAAAAAAATACAGTTTTTTTGGTAACTTCCTAGATAAATTCTGTTATGGTTTTGTTAATTTCTTCTTTTTAAGATTTTTTAGAAAGTAGAAAAATCAAGCTTATTACACAAATACATTTGTATATATATGTTTTGGTGAAATATTGAAAGAAAATTTTTAAACAACATTTAACAAAAATGAAAATTTTCAAGTTTTAAGTTCTATTTTTTAAAGACTCTTTGTATGCATAACAAGATTTATTATCTTTTAAATTGGAAAAAAATTCTAGAACTTATTCGATTTTTACTTATTTTTATTTTTACTTAAATTTTTAGACGTTATTATTTTTCTCCAAGTATAGTGATTTGCTTAAAAATATATTAAAAATAATTTGACAATGTTTTGAAATTTTTAAATAATTGTTTGAGTATATAAACGATTTGAAAGATTGACGTCTCATTTTATTGTAAATGAAATAGCGCTTAAAATTTTATATCTTTACTATTATTTTGAAATAGAAAACAAATTTAATTAAAAAAAATATCATAAATTATTTCTTTTTTATAGTAAATATAAATTTAAATAGAGTTTAAAAGCTAAATTCTTTTGCTTTTTTCATTCAACTAAATTCAAAATTGACTTAAAATTCAAGCAGCAAAGAGATCTTTAGTGCACTAATTATTATTAAAACGTTTTTTTTTTTTTGCGAAATATCTGAAAATTTACAGGATATTTCGAATTTTGTTGTTTTTCTTACAATTTATTACTTTTTAGAAGTAATGAAAAGTAAGGGGGCAAAGTCATTATTAGTGAAATCGAATTAAAAAATATTTATTTTATTTTTGTAAAAAAATATAGATTTTCGGTACTGTTCCCTTTGTCAGATTAGTACTAAATTTTTGTATCAGTAAGTTCATGATATAAAGGGATATAATTTGATCTATTTAAGTAAAATTGATATTCTAAGTATCAAAACCTACACAGCTCAACCTTCGGTGTTTTTCAGATCATGCATTTCAATTAATTTCATTGAAATGCATTTATTTCTTTGAAATGCTTTAGAGGATAAAAGTTAAATAAAAACACACCTAAAATTATTATCTGTTCAATATTCCCAGAAATTTACGAACCAAAGATTCATATTTTTTTTTTTGTTTTTTTGTGTATTTCTAAAACTAAAAAGGAATAATGAAGAACAATTTCTACTTTTTTGGTGAAAAACGAAATATATAATTCAAAAGTTATTTATAAAAATATCGTATAAAATTTTATTGCCACTTATCAACTTCAATACATAATTTCGAATTTTTCAAAAAAAAAAAAAAAATCTAAATTATATATCTCTGATCACAGATGGAATCTGGACGTAGAACATACATTTCTGGAATCTACTAGTCCTAGGCTACTTCCACTCTTCCGCTTACCCGATTCATGTCTGCTCCTTATGTCCACTGGAGCCACTTGAAAATTCCACATTTTTCCATATGACCATAGTGAAAAAACACATTTTTCAAAATTATATATCTCTGATCACAGATGGAATCTGGACGTAGAACATACATTTCTGGAATCTACTAGTCCTAGGCTACTTCCACTCTTCCGCTTACCCGATTCATGTCTGCTCCTTATTGCCATTAGGACCACTTAAAATTTTCGATTTTTGTTCAAAGAAATTTTATGTATAGTGACATATTTGAAAATTTTTTTTTACAATTTTATATTTGAATGTGTTTTATAAGTATATTTTGATTTTTTTATTTAAAATTTAATTTTGATATAGTTTTTTTATTAAAAAGTAATTTTGTTAATTTTAACAAATCTATTCACAGCGTGTGGAGCGTATTTAACATTTGTGTGGGACGTATTTAACTGACGAATTTATCTTCACACCCTTTATTTTTTTATTGAAATCTTTTTTTGAAATTCATACTTTTTCAAAAATTCTTATTTTTTGAAAATTGGTAACTTGTTTTTTAACGATCTTTTTCGAAAGGTGGATCCGATTTTGATTTTTCTGTAAATTGTTCCTTATTGAAAATTGGTACCTTTTTATGAAAATTGGTGTTTTGTTAAAAATTTTCATAGCTTGATATGTTTGTTGAAGCATAAAAAATTTAATGAATATTTCTGTGTTTTTTTTTTAATATTTCAACAAAACGAAGAATTTGAAAAGTATTTCATAAATGGTTACATTAGCCCCTGATTTGTATTGGTCACCTTCAATTTTCTTTAATTGTAACATTTTGTTATAAAAATTAGTTTTATAAGTTTAAATCAACGATTTTGGGATTTTCTAGTTTGTAACGTATTAGAAGTTTGTAACGTCTGTTTTGAAATTTAATTAAAATTAAATATATCTCAATTATCTAGAAGAATTCTACTCAGTGTAATGTTAACTACAGTTTTTAGTTAACTTGCTTATGTGTTAGTGAGAAACTAAAATTAAATTTGTAGAGATAAATTTTTTATTTGTTTGAAAAATTTTGAGATTGAAAGAAACTATTTTTTCATAATAAGGTAAGTTTATTTTTAAAATGTTTATTTCGAAATTTTATTTTGTTCCAGTACAAGTATGTGGATATACAGATTAAAAGAATAACTAGAAACATGTTACTTTATGTTGTATTACAAACATATTTTTACTAACATCCTTAGTTACAATAAACCTTTTTGGTTTTCGAGTGGATGTGCAAATTTATAATTTATAGCCCTTAAAACATAATTTTATGTCATAATTCAAAAAATTTACTGTATTGGTATCGTAGTAATAAAGTCTTTGTAATCCATATTAATATTATAAAATCAAGTGCATGTTTGTTTGTTTGTGACGCAATCACGCATAAACCGCTGAATCGATTTTAATGAAATTTTAACTATAAATAAATCCGTGTGGAGTCTTTACCTGTTTACTTCCATCGGACGCGTCCCCAGGTGGCGGATAGGGGGGATTGGGCGAGAGACACTGGAGGCACTAATGTACGGTGCTGGAGTCCTCTTCCCTTGCCGACATTAATGCATCCTTTGTATCACACCCAGTCCTGAAAACGGTAGGCTTGCTGGACTGGATGCGATGCATTGATGTATTCTATTTGGTGTTTCCGCCGAAGTGAATACATCTCTGACACTGGGTACGGTCTTGGGTCATGCGTTTTCCGTGGACCAAATAAATGGGTCTTATGCACTGCAACCACCTTGAGTTGGTAGCAGTGCCGAGGATCTGAATGATTAGTTAGTGCTAAAAGAAACTAATAGTGAACAGCCCCCCTCTGATGCTGATGGCAAGGGTCAGTTGTATTACAGCCTAGTCCGCGTATGCCGTCACTGCGCGAGAAAAAGGAAAATGGAAACTGATAGGTTAAGTATTGAACAGGACAATGGGACAACGGACAAAGAAACCAACACTAGGGTAGTAGAAGGGACGGAAGCTGACTTACGAGTTAGGGATAGGGTCAAAGTAGGGGAAAACAAGGACGACTTCGGGAAAGGGGGGAAAGATGAGGATGGGGACGATGACATGGACTTAATGAGACTGCATACGGACATCCTCATTCAACACGGACAACTGATGACCCAACTAACGGAGGAGGACAGCCTGCTGGACTCGGCGGAGGACCCTGTAGGATCTGGAGCGACGGAGGGACTGGAGGACCTGTCTCTTTTATCCGATGAAGAGCATGAGACAACAGTAGTCTCTGCTCTTGACCGGGGCAAAGAAAACGGAAATACAGTCACTGCGTCAACTCCGGGTAGGAAGCAGGTGAGCTCGACGGGGGCATCAGGCATGCCAAGGCCTACGGCCAAACCTATTGTTCGGCAGGTAGCGGTAGCATATCCAATGGATGAGCAAGCCGCAACCGACAGCCGAACGAATCTTGAAAAGGCGAAAAACGGTGTTAGGGCCTCTATAGCTGCACTAAATAAGTTGGCTAAAAAGGACCCATCGCTGTTAGACGGGCGGGATAGGCATGTTCGCAGGAAACACCGAAAGAGCATCTACAGGTTTGAACGGACCTATGGCTCCATCGGTGACATCCTGGGATTGTCTTATCCCGATGGTTTTAAAGTGGAGGTAGAGGAAGGTCCGCAAATTGCTCGCAAGGGTAAAGAGTCCGTGTCTACCAACACTTTGGAACCAAAAGTCGACGCTGTCACACAGTGTGATACTCACAAGCCATCCAGCAGTCCTGTAGCTTCTCTCAAGGGAAGCGACAGGGCAGCAAGGATTGGTAGTGGGAAAAAACTCATTGAGAAGAGAGTAGAGAAGGTAAATCAAGCTCTTGCGAGCCCCGCTAAAGGATCTCAAATGAGGTCAATTAGGGGAGCTCTGCCTGGAGATGAGATACCCTCTACCTCTAAGAAAGCAGGTCATATTCCGCATGACTCTTTTAAAGGTCCCCCTAAGGGAACCATAAAAAGAGTGAGGTCGGGGGATGACCAGCAGATTCCGTCTGCGAAGAAGGTTGGTAATGCACCAAGTGGCCCGCTTAAAAACTCTCATAAGGGAGTAGTAAAGCGGGTAGTATCTGGTGACGTGCAACCTTCATCGTCCAAAAAGGGGAAGGATTCGTCCAAGTCGGACATTCTTCAAGCAGCAATCATTGACCGTGCTGATCCAGATGGGAGAATCAGTACGGAAATGTGGTGGCTGATTGAGGATAGACTTATGGACGAAATTTTCCAGGCAAGGCACAGGCCGGGTGAAATAGCCTTCATGGGTGCAGACTGGACAAGGGGCGTCAAGACTGTTGGTTGCGGTAACAAAGGAACTTTTGAATTCCTGAAAGCCGCGATCAACAGATGTGGCAACCTTTGTCCAGATGCGCAACTGGAGGTTATACCAGCGTCGGAATTGCCTCTGCGACCAATAGTCACGGTATGGATTCCACCACCCATTAAACCGGTGGAAGTCATACTAGGAATATTGGAAGGACAAAATAGGGGGATCAATACAAGTCAATGGAAACTTGTTTCTTCATTGACTTGTAAAGAGAACCAGGGTAAAGATTTCCGATTCGCAGTGGATCGGGAATCTATTAGGAAACTGGACTCATTGGGGGGGGGGGGGGGTTGTTACGTTCGGGCTTGGCTACATCAAATTTCGCTACGCGAAAAATGATAAAGCCAAAGAGGTTGCGGATGGTGCAGATAAATCTGCATCATTGTGAAGCGGCCTCGACCGAATTGATAACCTACCTCAGTGAGACCAATGTGGACGTGGCCCTAATCCAGGAGCCTTGGCTAAATGATAACCAGGTCTGTGGTTTAAGGGTCAAAGGATACAAATTGTTCAAGCCGTCCACTGAGGATAAGGTGAGAACTTGTATTTTGGTGAAGAATGATCTTCAGGTAATTCTTCTTAACTCTTTCAGTTATGGTGATCTAACGGTCGTCCAAGGAGAGGCATTGGGAGGCGGTAAACTGGCCTTGGCCTCGGTGTACATGCCCTATGAGGAGTTGGAACCACCAGATGACAGGGTGTGGGCCTTAGCCGAGTACGCAAGACGGAATGGGGTACGTCTATTGCTCGGTTGCGATGCTAATGCACACCACAGTCAATGGGGTAGCAGGGATACTAATAAGAGAGGTGAGTCAACTTTTGATTTTATTATTTATTTTTTTTTATTTATTTATTTATTTAATAGCCAATGAAATTACAATTTCTTACAGGCTAGCATATATATTATTCTTAAAGCTATTAACAATAAAATATTTTCATAATTATTCAATAACAAATACTTATTATTTAAATAAGTTAAAAATATTCCTCTTAATGCGGATTGGATTTAATGATAAATCAATATATGGATAGTAACTGTTGAATTGATTGCATATACGTCTCATGGGATCAAAGTTGGCATAATTGGTTCGAAAATATTTTATTTTTAAAGGAGTATAATTTCTAGTTGGACGATTTGGGATTACGAATTCGATCTTACAAAGCAGGAACTCAGAATTAATTGAACCGTTTACTAAATTAATTACAAATGAAATATTCATATATTTTCTCCTACTTTCAAGAGTAGGGAGATCAATAAGCTGTAATCGACTTTCATATGATGGTAAATTAATATTAGGATTCCATGGAAGATTACGAAGACAAAATAAGAGAAATTGTTTCTGGACCGATTCAATTTTCTTTATATGAACTTCGTATTGAGGATCCCAGACCACGGAAGCATATTCCAGGATTGGTCTTACAAGAGATATGAATAATTGCTTGGAAACATAAGGATCATTAAACTCTCTTCCCCAGCGCTTGAGGAAACCTAGAACTCCTTTTGCCTTATTAACGATTTGTGAAACGTGGGAGTTAAAGGATAGTTTACAATCAAGCAACACACCCAGATCAAGAAATTCTTCGACTAGATCAAGTTGATATTCATTTATTGTGTATCTACAGAGTACTGGACTTCTTCTATAGAACATCATGTGTTTACACTTTTTTAAATTCAGATCCATTAGATTCATCATACACCAATCATAAAGATTGTCAAGATCTGATTGGAGTAAGGAACATTGATAGGAATAGTTAAAGCTATGGAACAGCTTTACATCATCAGCATACATTAATATTTTAGAATTCCTAATGCAAGCTGGTAGATCATTTATAAATATTAGGAATAGTAAGGGGCCGAGATGACTACCTTGTGGAACACCAGATAAAACAGGAATGGTTTTTGATGTACATTCTCTGAATAATACACATTGGCATCTATTTTTAAGATATGTGGAGATCCATTTAAGGAAAACAGGAGAAAATCCGAGCTTATCCAATTTGAACAGTAGGAGATCGTGATTTACTTTATCGAAGGCTTTACTGAAATCTGTGTATATTACGTCTGTCTGTAAACCGGAATCAAATGCGGTTATAACTGAGGTTGTGAACTCCAAAAGGTTAGTAGTAATGGAACATCCTTTTTTAAATCCATGCTGAAATGGCGAAAGATAACATACAACTTGATGCGAAAGGATTTCAGTAACTATCTTTTCGAAAAGTTTTGGAATAACACTTAATTTAGCAATACCTCTATAATTGGAAATGTTGGATCTGCTACCGGATTTAAACAAAGGTATAATATAAGATTTCCTCCAAACTTCAGGAAAGTAACCACTAAATATTGATATGTTGAATAAGTATGTTATTGGAGATATAAGAGAATGTAAACATTTTATAAGAACACAGCTTGGAACACCATCAGGTCCACATTTATCAGAATATTTTAGATTCTGTACAGCTCTCAGTACCATCGATTTATCTAATGTCGGACAATTTATAAGGGTTGCAGCTGGAATTGGATATGGATAATTGGAAAGTTCATGTGAATCTTTATCAGAATAGGCGGATGAGAAGAAAGCAGCAAACATATCGCAAATATCTGCATCGTTTGAGGATTCTTTATCTCCAAATTTCATCATGGACGGATATTCAGAAACTCGACGCTTAGAATTTACGAACTGGTAAAAATATTTTGGATTATTTTTAAAGTTTCTTTTCACCCTAAAAAGATAATTATTGTAACATTTGATATTTTCCGAATTGTAAACTGATCTTGATATGGAGTACCTCATGTAATCAATAGGTAAACCGGATTTTTTGTATTTTCTATAATGTTTGTTTTTCAAATTTTTTAAGCCATTGAGCTGTTTTGTAGTCCAAGGCGGTCCATGTGCAATTTTTTTTCTCGTTATTGGTATTGATTTCTTAAAACATTTAAATAAGCCATCATAGAATTTATTCAAAATGATGTCAATATTACGAGGGCATACTTTATTGTAAGGAATATATTCAAACCAGTTTTCAGAATAAAGTAGGTGATTTAATTTGGAATAATCAGCTTTACTAAAATCAAAAACCATCTCATTATTTACATTGGATTGTAATGATATTTTTGTTTCAACGTTTACGCTTATTTCAAGAGTGGGGTGATACGCATCTTCGGGTGTTAATAATGGATTAATGCGAAGAATATTAATTTCTTCAGGTTGATCAACAAATACAAGATCAAGTATTTTGCTAAGCTTGTTTACTATGTTGTTTATTTGGAATAGTCCCAAATCAGCAATAGCATCCAGTAATTCAATAGATGTTTCCGATCTTATTGATGGGCTTAAAAAGCATGAATCAGGAGTTTCGCACCATTTAATATTTGGAATATTAAAGTCACCAAGAACAATTATGGAGTCTCCAGGTTTGGATTGATTAGCTACAAATTTTATCGCGTTTGCATGTTGTTCATAAATTTGAATGTTTGACGCAGGAGGAATATAAGAGCAAGTTATAAAAATTGTTCTAAATTTAGCTTTAACACATACGGCGATAAATTCAATATTTTGATCATTGTTAAAAAATATTTCTTCTGAAGGAAAAAGAGTTGAGACAGAAATCAAAACTCCCCCACCTTCTTTGCCCACTCTATCACGTCTATAGATTTGAAATTTACTGCACATTATTTCAGAATTATGAATTTCTTTATCAGATTTATTTCGGAGCCACGTTTCAGTGAGTACAATGATATTATGCTCAATATCAAAGCTCTCTAAATAAAGGGATTTTAACTTTGTGTTCATACCTCTAACATTTTGGTATGCGATGGAGATAGCTGAGAAGTTGTAATCATTTTCTGGACAAATATTAATATTTAGCGGATTATTTAATTCAATTTGTTTTTTGGATTTGGATCAGAAGCCCTGGGAAGAATTACGTTGTTATCATCACGATAAATAAATTGTCGAACAATTGTATTTTTTGGCCAAAATTGTGGATTAACGAGACGATCAAAAATACTTTCTGGGACAATTATTTTAAATGAAGCTCTATTGCGCGCATTTATCTTATAAATTTGGACATTATTATAATCTTCGATGCCAAGGTTCGTTTTAATATAGAATTCAACATCATTTATTGTTGTATCTACTGAAAAACGGCTAGCAAATATGGTTTTCCTTGGAGCAATAATTTTTAGAGGCTTTGGAGTTACTGTTGTAAGAGGATTGTTGACCACATTTAAATTAGTTGGGATGTTTGACGATGAGGGAGTTAATAAAATAAGCTCTGGAGGCTTACTGGTAGCAAGATTTGGAATCATGGGCAAGATCGACGAATTAGATACCGTAGGAGTAACTGAAGTCGACTCTGACGGAATTATATTATAATTGGAAGCATTTGAAGTATGATGAGGCGGAATAAAATTATTTGTATTAGGAGTTACAACAGCAGCAGGACAACTACTTGTATTTGCGGTTGGTAACGGAATAGAATCATTATTAGTAGTAATAACCCCTGTATTTTTAGGAATATAAGGAGGTGTTGATGATGACTTAGCAGTTCTTTTACGTTTTGGTCTCGGGGAAGCAGCAAAACTATCTAAATTTGTAAATTTAGAAAAAAGTTCACCATATTTAGTTAGTATTGCAAATGATCTTTTAATCTGTAATAGGGGTAATACTCCTACGTTCAGAACGAAGGATAGGAATTCAGTAATAGACATCACACTGACCAACTCGAGGGACCTAGTTGAAGACTGGAGGGTGGCCATGGGATGTACTTTCTCTGACCATGGTAGGATAACCTTTAGTCTGAACTTCCGAGGTTCTGAGGGGAAACCTTTCAGGAATCCTAGGAGGACGGATTGGGACGCCTTCGGGCGGGATCTGGGGTCAAGATTGACTGGAACTCCGTTGGAGATCTTGTCGAGGGAAAATCTTGACGAAATAGTGGGGAAGGTAACGGGGTCCATTAACAGGAGCTATGAGCTTAACTGCCCGGTGAGCTATCCGGGTAAGAGGAAACAGCCAGTCTGGTGGTCGGAGGAGTTGAAGGCTCAACGGACCACAGTTGGAAGGCTGTACAACAAGGCCCATAGATCTGGTAGGGACGAGGATTGGGGCACCTATAGAGTGTGTTTCAATAAGTACAAAAAGGACATAAGAAGAGCTAAAAGAGCCTCGTGGATTAGATTCAGCGAGGCCATTGACTCGGTCAATGAACTCTCCAGATTCAGGAAGATACTGTCAAAGGACCCTAGTGTTCCTGGGAGTATCCAGAGATCAGATGGTTCATGGACGGAGTCTAGTTCTGAGTCACTTAATGTACTTTTGGAAACCCATTTTCCGGGTTGCAGGGATCCATTGGTGGAGGAATCAGGTGAGGTAGAACACTTCTTCACGGAGTCCACCAGTGGGATGATTGGAACAGTGGTAAGAGACCTAATAACGGTGGAGAAGGTCACATGGGCGGTGAATTCATTCGAGCCTTATAAGTCACCAGGCCCGGATGGTATTTTTCCGGCCATGTTGCAGAATGCACCGTTGGTGGTCCGTAAACTACTGGCTGAGATTTTTAAGGGGTGTCTAATACATGGACATATTCCAAGGGGGTGGAGAGAGGTTAGGGTTATATTCATACCGAAAGGTGGAAGGACCTGTCACTCGAAACCCAAGGATTATAGACCTATCAGCCTATCGTCTTTCCTCTTGAAGACTTTAGAGAGACTGATAGATCTATATTTAAGATCGTCTGGTAGCTCCAGCATCATGAGTAGTGCTCAACATGCTTACCTGAAGGGTAAATCTGTGGAGAGTGCGCTAAGTGATGTGGTGGGTTATATAGAACAAGGGCTTCGGTATAGGGAATACACCATGGCCGCGTTCTTGGATATTGAGGGAGCGTTCAACAATATTGAGATTGACGCTATCAAGCAGGCGCTGGTGAATCTTAAGGTACATGACTTCTTGATCGAATGGATAATCCTCATGCTGAGCAGCAGGATTATCAATTCAAGCTTGGGTGGAGTATGCTTAAGAAAACTAGTGACTAGGGGAACTCCGCAAGGGGGAGTGCTCTCACCCCTGCTGTGGCTAATGGCTGTCGATGTGATTTTGCGTCAATTCGACAGTAGAGGGCGGAAGATTGTGGCTTATGCGGATGATGTGGTCATACTGGTAAAGGGAAAATTTCTTCCCACAATCAGTGAGATCATGCAGTCAGCGCTGGGTGAGCTGTCCTCGTGGGCTGCTGATAAGGGGTTGGGAGTGAACCCGGAAAAGACAGAGTTGGTTCTGTTTACTAGGAGGTACAAGGTAGAGAAATTCAGACTACCGGTACTATGTGGGACTGAACTGAAGCTTTCAGACTCAGCGAAATATCCTTGATAGCAAACTGACCTGGAAGAGGAATGTTCAGGAAAGACTCAAGCGTGGCCTCAATGCCTACTACACCTGTAGAAACTCCATAGGTAAGAGTTGGGGACTCAAACCGAAAGTTGTATATTGGATTTACACTTCGGTGGTGAGACCAATCCTTTCATATGGTTGTTCTGTCTGGTGGCAGGCACTGGAACGCAAGAGCAATAGGAGCCTTTTGTCGAAGGCGCAAAGGTGTGCTTCGATTGGCATCACGGGTGCAATGAGAAGCACACCACAAGCGGCTCTGGATGTCATACTTCATCTCCTACCCATTGAGGAGTTTGTGAGGGGTATGGCGGCAAAGAGTCTACTGAGACTTAGGGAATTGGGACTATTAGGCTCATCAAGAGCAGGTCACTCCAAGGTCATTTACGAGATCAGTTACGGTGAGGTTAATCTGAACTCTACGGGGGCATCAGATTACATGGCCGCTGAATCGGACTTTGGAGTAAATCCTGTCGTGGTGATACCTGATAGGGAGATCTGGTCCGGCACTGAGAGACTATATGGAGGTTGCGCAGTGTTCACGGACGGATCAAAGATGGTCGAGGGTACCGGGGCGGGGGTCTATATTATGGGCACGGATTTGAAGGGCTCTTTTAGACTCCCTGATGAGTGCAGTGTTTTTCAGGCTGAGATTCTCGGCATCCTGAAGGCCGCGGAAATGATCAGGCGAAACATTGCGAGAGGTACCGAAGTCACTCTCTATGTGGATAGTCAGGCAGCTCTGAAGGCCTTGGGGACACATTTGGTGAGATCCAGGCTAGTAGCTGCCTGTAGGAAGACACTAAGAGAGTTGATGGAGGACTACATGGTGAGACTCTGCTGGGTGCCTGGCCACTGCGATATTTCAGACAATGAATTGGCTGATGAACTGGCAAGGCAAGGTGCGGCAGGGAACGTCTCTGATAGAGAGACATATGTGAGACCACCACTAAGTTTCTTCTATGGGAAGATCAATGATTGGATCTTGGTCAGAACCAATTCGGCTTGGGAAAGTAGGGAGGACTGCAAAGTGTCGAGGGCGATATGGCCGGTATTGGACAAGGCAGGCACTACCACTCTCCTGGGCATGAATAGGAAGAGTTTAAGGGTCATGATAGGGGCCATAACGGGTCACTGTCTGATAGGAAAGATGAGGTCTAGAATGGACGCTAACAGTTCTGATTTTTGCAGACTGTGTGAGGACATCGATGAGACCGAGTCTATTGAACACATTGTGTGCCATTGTCCGCGATTACAGCATCGTAGGATGAAGTGGCTGGGTAGACAGTTCCTCGACGGGCTAGGTGACGTTCGGAGTGTAGATCTTGTTGACGTCATAGGCTTCGTCATGGGAATTGGCTGCTTGAGGGGGAATCAAGGGTTTAACCCTAGGGGGATTGGTGGCATTGCTGGTCCCCCTCTGTGATTCGTTACGCTTCTGTTCTCTTTTTACCTTTCACTTTAGTTTTTCTGTACTCTGTATTTTCAATTTTATATATTCTATACCCTTATTTCTTATTTCTATATTCTATACCCTTATTTCACAACTGTTCTGTTGAAGGGACTCACAATGGACCGGGATCGGTCTCTGGGTGGAGATGTGGTACTGTCTGGTATCACATCTACCTTCTCTATCTATCTATCTATCTAAATATAAATAAATTTTAGGGTGGGAGTATAATTCCTTCCACATAATTTAATTGCATTTTGATGAAAATGGTGAAAATATTGCACTCTTTAATATTTTTCGATAAAACTGGAAATATTTATAGAAGTATTACGGAAAACATCGATATATGAGAAAAACTGGACAAATTTCTATAAAATTTTTTATTAAACTTTTCAATTCCATACAACGCAGGGGCATTCAGCTATTACAATAATATATACATAAATCCGCATAATTCCAGCTATTTATAGTTAAATTTGTAGTTAAACGTTATTAATTTGTGTATTTCTTATGCAAATTATGTTTAATGCGTTGCGATTCAAAGGGTAGAACAATGCTTTTTAAAATTTAATTTCTAGTTTTTAATTAATATTAAAATTCTAAATTTTTTTAAGCCATAAACTTTATTTTTACTAACCTCGTACAACGTTACCCTCTCTCCCATTTTCCTCTGCTCCTCAGCATGTTGGCCTTGATACAAGTACAATATAGAATTCAAATAGGAAATTTTAAAGCGTACATATTTCTTCCATTGTTTATAAACAGCAGAATCTACTACATGAGCTACAGGACCATCATCTCCACCCGTAAGTAAAGCAGCCAAGGCTGCACCATAATACACCACTATCTGAGCCGTTACTTTAGCCACAATATTTGGTTTACGATTATCAATTAAAGATTTTTCCAATATACATTCTTGAGCCTGAGCAAAAGAAACTTGTTGCATAAACACCAGCAATTCAGTAGTAAAACAATCACCAAATTCATCCATATTTATATAACGTTCACGTATTTCACCAAATGCCCAAGCGGCACACTGAAAATGAGTACAGGCCAATTTCATGCCCTCTATATCGGTACGATTAACAGCAGCTCCTGCCTGAGTATGAGCTGCAGCCACATTATAAAGTACTGCGGCTTGTTCATAGCCTATGTCATTGTATTCTTGCACCTTGTTGTTGTATAAATCTTTCCAGGTGAATTGAAAGATTACCTTTTTGTCTCTTAGTTTAGGAAAACGATTTAACAAAGACTCTAGCTGACAAAAGTAACGCTTGAGAATGGCACAATTATCCTTCGGAGTATTTAAAGCTTGATTGCGTAAAGTTTCTAAAGCAAAAAGTTCTTTGGAATAATTGTCGGGATTCTCTTGATAAAATTCGGCAATGTACTGTGGTGGTGTATGTTTGGGATTTTTTGGGAGTTGAAAAAAAAAACAGATAAAAACAACAAAGAATTATAATAAATACATGTAAATACATTCAATGGAATAAATAACACAATAATAATCACAATAACAATAAAACAAGATGAGTCAGTTTTTTCACAAACAGAAGGCGACACCCCTGCCCTCTTTCTCAATAAGTAGACAATTTTTTCAACTGCTTCTTTATTGGGTTAATTGCCTCTAAAATTTGTTAGAATTTTTCATGTAGAAAAGACTTACTTTCTTTAAACCTGCAAAAGAAGTACCTTCAGGACTGGATTTATTGGGAAATGATAGCATATGCAGTCGTGGAACTGCCTCCATTGTTTTATGAATTGATGTAATTTGCAAATAGTCGTAAAATATTCTCCCAATTTTTATTACACAAATTAACTTAATTGCTGCATTAATTTTTAAGCTTTTTATATAATTTCCTTTAGTTTAGCTCATGGATTCTATAGTTATCTAGTTAAATACTTCAAATTTGTTAATTTTTTTATGCAAAAATATAGCAAAACAATTTACCTAACACTGATTTTCTGTTAAAAACTCGGACTGGCACATACAATAAAAAACTGCAGCAGAGAACCATGCCGAGGCGTATTTGTCGGCGGCGGCTGCACGGCATATTTTAGTCGGAGGCGGCCTAACACGTATCAGCGCTGGCTTAAAATACTTAAAAGAATATATTTTGAAAGAAAAAATAAAATGTAACTCAAAAATGGCTCTGAAGTCCAAAGAAAGAATAAAATATAAAATAGACTATATATCTTCGGCGCAGCCTATTGATCGACGGCTTAACTTGAGTCGGCTCAGCCTTTTAAACTGCTACTTGCCGGAGATTCAATGGACTGCAGTCAGTTGCAGAAACCGGCGCCGAACGGCTTTTGTAAAAATTATCGACATTGCACAGAGGGTGTAGTGCACAGTTAAAGTCTCAGATTTTGTAAAAACTGAAGATCTAAAGTTTTCAATTTTATATTTTTGTGCTTTATTTTATAAAAAGTTTTTTACAATGGAGTTATTAATCATAGATATTTAGAAACTTATTAAAGTATTTTTGTTTTTGTAGAAGTATTTTTAATATTTTTTTAAGTCGGTTTAAAAACTAGTATTTCTTACTTTTATATAGAATTCAAAAAGCTTGGGAGAAAATAAAAATATTACATATTTACTTAATATGTGTAGTACGAAAATAAAAAAAAAAAAAAAAATTTGCACATTTTTTGCGATTTGGAAGAAAAAAATATTTTCAAAAAATTTCAAAGTAGAAATAAAAAAATCTCAAAACTGACCTTTTATTTAAAAAAGTAAGAAATCGGAAAATAGTAAAATAAATTTTAGTTAATGGCAACAAAAAATAAAATTTTTATTTAATTTTTTATTTATATTAAATGAAGACTTGGAAACATCTCAAAAATACGGGTATATGTTCCTTTGCAGATAATTTTTCACATTTTTCCTTATCGAATCTCTTTTATCTAAGGAAATGTATGTTTTCAATTAGTGAAAAAAATATTAACGGTTTTTAGACTTGTTGGATATCATCAATAGTTTAAAAAACAATAATAAATGTATCATTTCTTAAAAATATTCACAACTAGATGCTGGTCTTGAATCGAATGCATTATTGCACTGTTCATTTTAATACCTAATGCTGATAAGAACTAGAATAAAAACTAACTAGTTGAATCGATTTAATTTTGTCCGTTTGTACGTATATCAGTCCATGCAAACTTCGGATTGATATGGAAGATAATTTAATGCAATTTTGTACATAGACTTGTGTAATCCAGGGACGGAGCCTATTGTTCAAAACCTGACCTTTATTTCACCTAGCTTACATACAAATATCTTTCAAGATTAGGGTTTGACTACTATAAATCTTTAAAATGTGACAAAATTCAAACCAAATAAAATCTTTTGTAACTTTAAACCATTACATAATTTTTTTTAGGATTTTAGTATTTATTCAAAATTGACTACAGGTTCAAACAAAAACCGCCAAAAATTAAACATATTTTCTAATAATTTTTTAATTTTTTTAATAAAATTCAATATGAATTTAAAAATAAAATTTTTTTACTAGTTTTGCTCGTAAAAAATAATCAAGTAAAATATAGCAAAAGAGAAAAATATTTACTTTTGAAATTTTTACTATTATTATTTTTATGTGCACAGAAACGTCTTTCGAGTAAAATACAAAAATAATAAAACTAGTAAAAAATATCATGCAAACGAACAAATATAAAGAATCAAGAATTGTAGGTACTTGAAACCAAAAAATTTCAAAATACTTTTTTAATATTTTCTTACAAAAACTTCAATTTAAAAATTAATCAATTTGTTTAACAGTACAAATATTATTTTTAAACTCAATATTAATAAAAGTGTTTTTAAAATTGGAAAATATTCCCTTAAAATTAAAAAATATGCTCTGAAAATATAATTTTTTCTGGCTGAATTTTAAATTATTTACTTATTTATGCTTATAATAATTTGATTTTTATTAGTAATTGCTAAAAAATATTCCTTTTTTGCACTTAAAAACACTCAAAAAAATCTAATATATTTTATCAGAAAATTACAAAATTTCTATCAATTTATTAAAGAATCTGATTCGAAAAACGTATGTGATAATAAAATTTCATTAATGGCAAAATAAATAAAAAATTCTAGTGGGTGCAAATTAACTAAAATTTTCTCTTAACTGTAAAGTATGCAAAACAATTATGTTATATATGCAAAATATGTCATTTAAATTACTAAAATATGATCTAAAATAAGAATTTTCTGCGAAAATATGGCAAAATATGCCAAATCTGTTATAATTACCAAAATATGCAAAAATTTGCTGTAATAAATCGATGCCAAAATCCTTAAGACTATCTGATAAATAACTAACAGGGTTCATTTGAAACTCAGAAAAAACTATGATTTTGTATATTTTTGGTTGCCCTGGTGATTATATTGGTAAACTGCTCAATCTTTGGCAAAAATAAAAAACGTAGTACAAAATCAAAGAAAGCCAATAAATCTATGAAATCTACTAAATACAAAAGAGATGGAAAATAAATTCAACAAAAATGTACGCTACTTCAAGAACCTGATACAAAATGTAATCATGAATAGATTATAATGGAATAATATAGGAGCCAAATTTAAAAGTTCTAATATCAAACCTACAATTGAAGAATCGGAAATTCAAGCAAAAATCTAAAACAAACAAAGAAAAACTATACAAGTTATCAGAAACACGATTTTCAATCTGTAAACGTAAGGATAAAAATATATCCGGCGATAAGAGGCGTGACAGCAGCAGCCATAATGGCGAATTTAATAACTGAGTGTGTATTCAATTATCTCAGAAAAATGCAGAAATAAATAAACTTTATGAACGTGAATATGACCTCACCACAGAACTGACTAATACATTAAAATGTACAAACTCCAAAATGATTAAATTATTTTTTGTTTTCCCTGCTAATAATAAGTACTAAATAAAAATCCTCAGAAACGAGTAAGCAACCACTTGTTATCCGATGCTTGTTGGTTGATGTATTAAGTTTGAAACCGTTCTCAAGTCGGCAACTTAATCAACGTAATTGTCGGTAAAACTCACTATTAGTACTGCGGTTGTCGGTAAACTCACAACTGGTAATACATTGGTCGTTACAACGGTTCCTCCCGTTTGCGAAAGTTTCAAATGCAGTTTTTGAAACTGCGGAAAAATATCTTTTCCCCCTTTCCACTCTCACTAACAAACAAACCATTTCCTCTATCATCCACCCCCTTTCTATACACAACACCGGTTGGGGTGTATTAGCGTTTGTGTTGATGTTTTAAACTCATAGAAAAAGTATCCAACACCCACCTTAAAGCATGTCCGTCTGGCTGGCTGTCCATGTAAACTTTTGCACAAAGTACGGATCACAATTTTAAAAATAATTCAATGAAATTTAGCACGTGGGACTTTTATGATACAAGGACAAAGCCTATTGAAATTTGTTGTGATCGGTCCCCCCGTAATAAAGTTTAAACACTCAAAATTAATAACCTTACAAATTTTAATTAAATTCGGTACAAAGAAAGAAATTCTGTATAAGTATGAATCTTTGTACCAAATCTTATGAAAATCAGCCCACAATTGACCATATCTCACATATAAACCCCTTTTCCGAAAATCACTTTAACGTCATAAATCCCTTACTTAATATTCGGCACTAATACGTTTTAAGTAAGTAGAAACAAAATTCCCACATTCTATGAGAATCGGTCCATAATTTACCATAGCTCCCATATAAACTCACTTCCGGGAAAATCGCCCTAAAGTGCATAAAATTATCTAGATGTTAGTATCAACGCATAATCCTGTATTTGTATAATTTATCTTACATTTAGTAAAATTAGTCACAGGTGTAATATAAGTCCCCTTTCCGAATTTTTAGGCTCGTATGCAAGGGCGTAGGGTCTCTTTCTTTCTCTTTAAAATTATATTTTTTTTCACCACCATCCTCCCTCCACCACTTCACCACACATTTTTTTTTGGATAAAAGAAAACAAAATTTGTTTTTCAATAAAAAAAAAACGAAAAAAGGCCTTTAGTATTTGTTGAGTGGTGATTTTGAAAACACCGCGCCCAAAATTATTCTTTATATTTATAAATTTATAACAAAATTTTTTATATAGTAAAAATGACAAAAAAGAAATAATAAAAAAAAACAATTACGCGATGAAATTGGCATCCTTTACTACCAAGCAACACTTTTACATTTGTGGTTTTTGTCTCTGCTAAAAAGTAAAGGAATTGGATGGTGGCGCCATCTAACGTCATGTAGATACCACATGCACCACGGGCTAAAATCTTAAAATAATATTTTTTGTGGAGTTTCTTTTAAGAAAAATATAGACACAGAAAAAATCTCTCTTATTTTCAATATGTTTTACATGAAAAATAAAAAAAAATCTAAAATCAGTTCTAGTTCCTCATATAATGCTTGAAACGGAAAAGGAGCGTTAGTCGATACTTTTCATGAAAAATTAAAAAATCTAAAATCACCTTTATTTCCTTAAATAATGCTTTTAATGGAAAAAGAACTTTAAGCTGTGACCAATTTTATTTTAAATTACAAATCGATAATTTTCATGAAAAATCATAAAAATCTAAAATCAGCTCTAATTCCCTAAATAACGCTTAAAATGGAAAAAGAACGTTAAGTTGTGATCACTTTAATTTTCAATAAAAAAAATCTATGTTTTTCATGAAAAGTAAAAAAAAAAAAATCTAAAACCAGCTCTAGTCCCTTAAATAACGCTTGACAAATTTAAAAAATCTAAAATTTAAATAACTCTTTAAATGGAAAAATAATGTTAATCTGTGATGACTTTTGTTTTCAATGAAAAATCGGTATTTCTCATGAAAAATTAAGAAAAGTTTAGAACCAACTTTAGTTCTTTAAATAACGCTTTAAATGGAAAAAGAACTTTAATCTGTGATTACTTTTATTTTCAATTCATGAAAAATTAAAAAAAAATCTAAAATTAGCTCTATTTAATTAAATAACGCTTTAAACTGAAAAAGAACGTTAATCTGTGATCACATTTATTTTCAATAAAAAATCGATATTTTTCATGAAAAATTAAAAAAAAAAAATCAGTGATCACTTTAATTTTCATTGAAAAATCGACATTTCTCATGAAAAATTAAAAAAAGTATCTAAAATTAAATAACGCTTTAAACGTTTTATTCTAATAAAAAAATCGAAAATTAAAAAATTTGAAATCGTCTCTAGTTCTTTAAATTACGCTTTAAATAGAAAAGAAGATAAATGGAAAAAATTTATATTTTTCATGAAAAATTATAAAAAAAAAACAAAAATTAAAAAAACAGAAATCCTTAAATATCTCTTTAAATGGAAAATCAGTTTTATTTCCAATATCACTATTTTTTCTTAAATGTATTTTACATATGCACGTTATATTTAAGTTTAAATAAAATAACTTTAAAGGTCTCGCACAAATAATACAATTATTAGACTACATAAACACACCGTAAAATCATATATTTCCGTTCAAAAAAAAAAAAAAAAAAAAAAAAAGTAAAATATAAATATAAACCACAGTTCCCAGCATTCTTTTGTGAGAATGACATTGACAAAATACGACATTTCTTTTAGTTTAATTTTTTTCCTCAGAATATTCGTAGCAAAAGTGGAAAAATAGTAAAAAAAAAACTATCAAAATAAGCATAACGCGGAGGAAACACTATTTATTACAAGTTGTTTTGTTAGTCATTCGTATTGTTGGTTTTAATGTGATTGTATGTGTTCGTGTCTACACGAAATAACTAAATAATGTTAGTGTAAACATTTCCTAACAATTTAAAATAAAATATTTTTGTTAGCTTTTTTTTATATTTTTTTATCCTTTTGCTGTTTTTTTTCGAGTTTTTTGATGTTTAACACGAAAAAGCTTAAAAAACAAATGCCACAGGGTACTTTGCATAGATGTTATGTTTGTTTGTATGTGCACTGTTTTTAGGAATATTCAGGCATCATACATACATGCAGAAAAATATGTCAAAATGTATGTGCATGTGACCAAAATGTAAGTGAATGTTGTTAGTATTTTATTTTTTCAGTTGAATTTTATTTCACTTTGTTTTTGGTGGACCAAAAATATTTGTTTCATATAATGGATGGTGTGTGAAGGGTAGGGATCACAATTTCCCGGACTTTTTGATTTCCCGGGATAGCAGGAAAAAATTCCCGGAATCCCGGATTAAAAACTGTAATTATCATTATTCTCATTAGTTGAACAATTGAGACCCAAATAGGATATGAATCTTTGCATTAGCAGATTTAAAACAAGATGGCAAATGTACTGGGAAAAATAAATTTGACCAATTGCTTAATCTACTGATTAATCAACTCGAATGAATAGAGATATAGTATAGTATATGTTGTAAAACAGTTTAGGTGGATATCGACACAATATTAAGAAATATTGGTATTTTTATTTTAAAGATATGTACCATAAAAAATTGCCGTATTAGCTACAGAAAAATAGAGATACCAGAAATTAAGTAAACAGATATTCACCCAAAATTTGATATTATTCAAAAATTTTTTAAACAAGTTTCGTACATATCTTTAAAAATTAAATTTATTAAAAATTTAGTAAAAAATAAAGAATTTAATAATTTTCCAAAACCCTTCGGGATGTTTCAAATATGAGTTCAAACGGTATTAAATTGTTTGTAACTTCATATTTATACAATTTTCATATAACAGATAATATTCTACGTAGTTTTCCTGTTAAAAATTATATAAATAATTAATAATTTGCTAGACTCATTTCTTAGTATTTTGTCAAATTTCTACAAGACAAATTTAATATACAATATTTAAAATGTCTATAAGATTCCTTTAATCAATTGTACTTTTTCACTTACAGGTGCTGAAATTTAATAAAGTGTTCAATTGAAGTCATGCCATAGAGTCATCCCATATAAATTATCCAATGAATTATACTTAAAAACTTACTGAAGACGTTGTCATTAAGACATGGTTTCCAGCTGGATTTTTAGCTTAATTTTCTTTAAAAATTACTAAAATATATAAGTTGTTGTTAAAATTCACGCAGTTTTCTTAAATGTAAGTGCTTTTAAAAGCGGGACAGTAAAAATTGTAAATTTTTCTGCTAATCCCGGTATGGGAAGTCCCGGGATGCATTCCCTAGTGAAGAGGATACAGAGGCGAAAAAAAAAACAAACTGCAACAACAGCCATAATTCTTTAAAGCAACAAACCAACAAGAATTTCTGGATTGAGGCTAAAACATGTAAGCAGACATTTTCAGTTGCAATAAGCTATTTTATGTACTAGAAGTGAATACATATATATTTTAATTTTAAATTATTTTACAGTTAAAACTAAAAGTACGGCTTCAATTAAATGGTACTACAGTGAAAAAGCATCTGAAATATAACATAACGTTGTTTGTAGGTATGGGTGAGTAGATTATTATACCAATTTTAGAATTTTCGATATACCCCCAAAATCGGGAGTTATATCCAAAAAACTAATTTTTTGAATTATCCGACTTTAAAAATGTTTATCTCGAATACCTGTTAACCAGTTAAAGTTTTTTATTACCATTATTTGTGATGCAAATCATTGGAACAACAAAGGATAATTCCAAAAAACTATCGACTCAGATTTTGACGAAATTTAGCTCATCTAATCTATTTCTATATGTGCTTCATATGGCGTATTAGCCTGCACCATATCGCCTACTGTCCATATTTTATGGACCTCTAAATTGAGATACCTCGGGCACATTTGTCAAAAATGAACAAAGTTTTAGTATAAACAACTTTTATGTGAATTATCCGATTTTAACAAAACTGGCGTTAGTGGAAAGGACTGATATTCCTCTTTATCATAAAATTATAAAAATTACATATCTTGGATTCCAATGGGATCAGAAGTTACAACAATTTTTCTTTATTAACTAACATATTTTCTATTAGGTATATTGATATACTCAGCAAAAACTTGCCATGTAATAAACCTAGCAAAAAAAAAGGACATCCAAAGTTGTCAATAAGATTTTGAACTTGTCATCAAGAAGTAGTGCAAATTCGGATCATTTCCAATGAATTTAACATAGGCTTGTCATTGGAAGATACCTATTCACTGAGTAGGAAGCCATGTTCACGATGTCATTTAAAGTTGATTTTTATGTGCATTTTTATCAATTCAAGGAAATTACTTTTAATTTTTATATAGACCAAATACTTTTTATTAAGAATATATATATATATATATATATATATATATATATATATATATATGCAAAATAATATTTTTCATTAATACAGTTAATATAATGGCTCTTCACTACTATTGGGCTATTCAGCTAATGTGTAGCTGTATCCCTTCTTTAAATATATGAATTAAAAATTCAATAAAAGTAGCATTTAAAAAATTTTTTATCATAAATAAGTAATTACATACCGGGTTATAAATAAGTAGTTACTAAAAATACTTCTATGTAATGCAGACGGCATGCTGTTACCATTGAAAAGTAACTACTTCCGTAACTACATGCTATTACCGAGTTTTTGCTGGCTATTTATTCAAATTTTAATGTAATACATAATTATTTATTAAAATAAGTCGTATATAATATACCACATTTCTGATCCAAAAAAAAATATTTGATATTATTTTAGAAGTTTCAGAAACACATTAACAGACCTTTAACCCACTGTAATCCACTTTACAAAATCCGCTGAATTCTTTGTGACAATTTTAATAATAATTTACTCAAATTTCATACATTGGGTTACAAAAGCAAAATCTACTAAAATTCATCATAATCGTTCCATTATAATTCATACAACTTTTTTCCCCGGAATAGTGGTCTAACACTTATATATGTCTGAAATATGTCTTATTTAAGTAAATTTCAGCACACATAAGATCGTTGTACCAAACATAATAAAAATCGGTCCATAATTGATCATATCTTTCATATAGGTTCCACTACTTGAAAATTACTTTAAAGTGCATAAATTCCACATTATTGTTAACATCAATATAACATTTTATACATATGTGTTGTATATAAGTATCCATAATTGAAAATGGTTCTCATATAATCCCGGTATCCGAAAATCAATTAAATTTGCATAAATTTCACATAAATATCAATATCGGGATGCAATTTAATATAACTAAGTTTTGCGAAAGTATAGATTGCTCCACAGAATGTCATAATGATCCGTTCATAATTGACCATGGCTTCCATGTAATTCGCATTCCTGAAAAATACATATAAGTGAATAAATCTCACATAAATGCCAATATCTAAATAAAATTTTACTTAAATAATAATCATATATTCATAAACTAACTATTGTAATAAATTTTATAAGGAACGTTTCACAATTGACCATAGGTTCCATATAAGGCCCTTTCCCGATAATCAGTTTGGTGCCCATACCTAAACATGTAGCTTATTATATGGTTGATCTTAACCAACACTGCTTGTTTCTATACTTTTCTATTTGTTATATCCTACATCACCATAGGTGGTTGGGGTATTATGCATTTGTGTTGATGTTTGTAACACATAGAGAAAGTTATCCAACACCCACCTTAAACTATACCAATCGACTCAGAACCACTTTTTAAATCGATCTAATGATGTCAGCCTGTCTGGCTGGCCGGACGACTGGCTTGCTGGACGTCTTACTGGCTGTGCATGTAAGCATTTGCACAAAGTACGGGTCGCAATTTAAAAGATAATTTAATGAAATTTGGCACGTAGGATTTTTATGATACAACGATAAAGCCTATTGAAATTGGTTATGACCGGTCCATTATTTCACCTAGCCCTTATACAAATGTCCCCCCGAACATTTGGTGAGTTTAAACACTAAAAAATGCCTTAAAAATAAAAATATAAACCCCTATTTCGAAAATCACTTTAACGTGCATAAATCCCATACGAATGTTAGTATCAAGTTAATGTTCGACACAAATATGTTTTATGTAAGTAGAAACAATATTGCTAAATTTTATGAGAATCGGTCTATAATTTACCATAGCTTCAATAAAAACCTACTTCCAGGAATCGCCCTAAAGTGCATAAAATCATCTAGATGTTAGTATCAACGCATTATTCTGTATTTGTATATTTTATTTTGCATTTAGTAAAATTGACCACAAGTGAAATATAAGTCCCCTTCCCGAATTTTTATGCTCTTACACAAATGGTGTAGGGTATCATATAGTTGGTCTTGATCGACTATATCTTTCTTTCTCTTTTTTATACTAAATTTAAAATAAAAGTATCAGAACACTTAAAACAATATTAATTTGTTAATAAAATTGTACTAACTGATATAGACATACTGTTATAACTTCCAATACCATTGAGATCCCATTTTGAAATTTTTATACTATAACGACGATATGATTGTAATCATGGTATAAAAAAATAGTGAAAATTAAAAGACCCTTCTTCAGGATATCCTAGGATAATGGATATTTTTTCATTTTAGAGGTCATTGCGCCAGGATGATGTTTAAGTTTTATGACTTTATGATAAAGAGGAATATCAGTCCTTTCCATTCACATCATTATTTTTAAAATCGGATAATGCAATTAAAAGTTTTTGAATCTCAAACTTTCTTCATTTTTGACAAAAATCCCAGAGGTGTCCCACTTTAGAGGCCTATGAAATATGAACCATAAATTTATAAAAGTTTTATGAATTTCACAACTTGGAAAAAATCATATCTACTACAATTCTCATCCGATTTTATTAAACGATATATCATTTTATTCTTAATAAAATGTAGTATCAGCAATAAATATGAAAAAATATGTTTTCTAATAAAGTGTGTATCAAAAATCGCGGTAAATTTTAAAAAGTACATATAAAAAATCAAAAATTGATTTTGTGTCCTTAATACCTTACACAGTTTTGCTATAAATATAAAGATGTAATATATAATATTAATACGGCTCGAAAAACCTTAATTGGTTCATAGGTATTCGGTATAAAGAGTGTTAAAGCCGCGAAGTCGGAAAAATCGGATTTTTTAATGTATATCAAAAATTCTAAAATGAAATAAAATTCCACTTAACCATATCTACAAACTGCAATATCGACGGCCCATATTTAAAACCCTCCTTCTCGAAAAACTATTTACTTCTCTTAAATTGCAAGTGTTCAAAAAATGTTATTTTTCAATATTTATTTGGAACAAGGAGTAATTCTTACATATAATTTGTTTTTAATATTTTTCAATATTGGCAATTTTAAAGAGAGATAGAGAGTTTTGCACTTTTAAAATATTCAATAGGTATAAATAAAATAACGATATAGAATGTTTTGCAGTTTTTAAACTATTTAGGAATTTTAAACCAAAAATAATTCAAAAAGGCTATTTTATTTTGGATCGGAGCAAAGGGAATAGTACCCCCCATACAAAAAAATAAAAAAGTAAAAAAATAAAAAGTAAAAATTATTTATCGCTTAAATGAAAACTATTAGAGCAAAAGTTTTAAAATTGTGTGGTAATAATTTCCTTATCAAAAATCATAACTGATATGAAAATAGGCTGGGCAGCTCTAGGGGAAGTGTTTGCCCCCATACGAGATAAATCTTAATTATGGAATATCTATGAAACTAATAGGGTGAAAGCCTCAAGATTTTGAGGGAATAATTTTCTTTTTAAATTCCACGATACGAAAATAGACTTTACAGGGGAGAGTAGCCATCATAGAAAAGGGAATATTTATTAGTGTATATTTAAAGAACTATTCAACCGATTTGAATTTCTTGGCCAGATTCATATTAAGCAAGTATAAATTAGTCAGAATTGGCACAGGTTATATTTAAATTGTCAAATAGTTAATAAAAATAGAATAATTACTCAGAGAGATAGAATTATAGATTAAAAAATTTAAATAAAATATTTATTTTGTGAGATAGAGGTATACAAAAACGTTGATAAAATTGGAAAAACTATGAATTTTCATTTGAAATTCATATCATAGATGAGCATTGTTATAGGGAATATAATGTTATTAAACACGCAGTTTCATGAAATCCTGAGATAAAGGGTTTTGAATATAGGCCCTTGATATGTTACATTCCAAGTTTATTAAACTTTCCTCATTTTGTAGCACCGTGTTATTGAAAAGCAAAAAATTTTGGTGTTTACTGCTTATGATATGATAGAAAGTTCTTCCAAGAGAAGAGAACGAAAAAGGCACAATAAATCTTCGATTCAATGAAATTTACTACAGATATTGCCGATGTGTTTCTAAAACCATAAAATTTTAGACTCAGGTCACTATCCGTCTTACTAATAATATCTAAATTAAACAAAATAAGATTTATAGTATAGTAAGAATTTATTTCAAAGGTCAAAGTAAAAAGCTACATTTTTTAAAAGTTAAAAAAATAAAAAAAAGCTTTTTTACATATAATGTACACGAAAATATATCTACCTACTTTTGAAATAAAATATATACCAATTAGCACTCAAAAAATTAAAATTTAAATACTTGAAATCTTATTTGAATTCAGCTTGAATTTCAACCAATTTCTTAAGTGTTTTTCATGTTAGAACTTGTTTAAAATTCTGTTCAAACATTTTGTTTGTTGTCAAAAAAAATAAAAATCAAATTTGTGGGAGAGAAACAATAAGAAAAGTACATAATAAAATTTCCATTTTTTTAATAATCTGTTTATTATTAATAAAAAATGTTCACTACAAGGACAGCATATCCTTTTTTCAACCCGAAGATATCACATCCATTCAATAACAATCAGAATTTTGATGCCCCAGTGGAATATACACAATAAACATATGTAAGAGATGCTAATGTGTTAAATTTTTTCTTAAGACTTTTATGAAATGTATTTTTATATTCCTTTATGTTGTATTAAAAAATATATTTATTTTGAGTTTATAAAAATTAACAAAAATTTAACTTGAATTCTATTATGTTTATTACTTGAATTGTATTGTTAACAGAGGTTTAATTTTATTGTGTTTTCAAGCTTGAATTCAATTATTTGCTTGACTCGAATTTCATTGTGATTCAATACTTGAAAGTAAATGTAATTAACATTATTATGTTCGGCTTGAATTGAATTGAGTTTTATTTTCGCTGGAGTAAAATAAAATAAAATAAAAGTGTAGTAGAACTGTAATTCAACACTTGAAATTTGAATTTATAATTGGAATTCAACTTTCCTTACACTTGAATTCCAAACAAAATGTTTTTTGGGATGTTTGTCTGAAAATGACTTTTTTGTTATAATATTATACACTTATAGAAATTAAAATAGGTATTGAAAATAGTTTTTAATAAATATTTCTGTTGGGTAACAAATAAAATACATTGACACTCATATTCACAAACAAGATTTCAATTTAAAATAAATATTAGAGACATTTTTATGACAAACTTGTTTTAAATGACAGTTTAAATTTAAAAGATGTTTGTGAATATGAGTGTTAAAATTTTCAAAATGCTTATTTGAAAATTCATTGTTATAATTAAAAATATATTGATATATTTTTAAATATATTTTTTTTTAACTAAAAATATTTTATAATTTAAGTATCGTGTAATTGAGCATCGACAATAAAACCTTAAAGAAAGAATCCTGGATAACGTTCATCACAGTCACAGAAAACTTTTTAAGAAACCATAAAAAAGCAATATGTATTTAATAATACTTTTTATCTCATTTTATTTTTTAGTCTTGAATATATAAAGCTAATGTATAAAAATTGTTGAAGGTGAAAGATCAAAATAAAAAATAGTTGAGTTACAAAACTGTGTCGTGAGGCATTCATATAACATTGCACTGTGTCACATTTGACAGTTTTAGAACGACAAAAATCCAGTTCTGGAGATATTGGACGGAAATTTTATGCACTGTTATTAGATAAGGGCGTAAAAATTCTCACTAAAAATTGGCGCTGCCATTCCTATACTAAAAAAATATATATTTTTTGTAAGAATTTCGAATATATTTTTATAAATATTATTTAAAAGTAAGCGTAGCAGGATCTAATCACACCAATCTTAAAATTTTGAATTAATTCTTAACAAATTGCTAATATTAGCTACCGCACATTTTTTGTAATATTTTAAAAGATCGCAAAAAGTAATAGCCTATATTCTCAAATATAATTTTATGGATATTTCTTTATATATATATATATATATATATATATATATATATATATATATATTTACATTAGGTTTTTTTAATACTAGGATTTCTTTTAAATAAAAAATAGTTTCAATACTGACTTTTTAACCTAACAAACTTTGATAAAATAATTAGGATACATTTATTGCATACTAAAAAAATCAATATCTGCAGTATTTACTCAGATTTATACAATTAAAGTTAATAAATTTTAAATAAAATTAAAATACTTTTAAAAGTAACAACTTTGAATATCAATAATTCGCGCTATAGACGCTTTCCAATATTCTAGATGTTTTTTTTCCATAATATACGATAAGTTTAATAGTAATTGCGGAGAAAATTTACTACAATTAATAAGCTTTTATTTTAGTACTTTTGTCGTTCTAATTTGGATAAATGTCATACTGTGCATTGTTGAGATTTTCTAAGTTTCGTATTCTAATAGCAGTGCTTTCAAACATAGAGAATTTCGAATTCAGATTTAGGTAGCTTTATCATTTTAGTGTTTCTTGGTTCTGAAATTCTTTCTTTTAGTATTTTAATAAACTCTTTAGAGTTATTTATATAGTACTGTATGTAATATAAATATCTAACCATATATTTGTGTGATTTTAGTCAATCAACGTTTTTAATAGAATTTTTGATATTAAAAATAGTAAAAATGAACATTTAGATTTAGGTAGCTTTATCATTTTAGTGTTTCTTGGTTCTGAAATTCTTTCTTCTAGTATTTTAATAAACTCTTTAGAGTTATTTATATAGTACTGTATGTAATATAAATATCTAACCATATATTTGTGTGATTTTAGTCAATCAACGTTTTTAATAGAATTTTTGATATTAAAAATGGTAAAAATGAACATTTTTTGTAGTTTTCAATTCTCGGGATTCCCGACAAAAAAAAAAAAAAAAAAAAAAACATTGACCTAAACATTTTTAATTATACACCAGAGTAATCTTAGATAAGTCGAAAAAAAAGAATATAGTTCGAGGCTCAATTATTTTCGCTTAAATATTTAAAGGGAATATTTAACTAGAACTTTCAATCCATCTATCGCTCATTATAAGGGTCATTTCTGGTGCGTTTTTAAGAAATGACATGAAAGTCGATTAAAGCTTGGGTTTAATGGCTAAAAATGTTCTACAGATATTTTTTCATCGAATTTCATTATACTCATCAAATGCAATCAATTGCAGCTGCAACAATTCCGCCCCCATTCGATGATCTTCTATTTGTCTCATAGTGTATTTGGTTCGAATATAAGTAGGGTAGAAGGGGGACCAGTCATCATAGGACCACATCTTTCAATGGAAATTATCTTTACAACGAAGTAATAATTTTTGTGACACTAATCGATTTTCTTATGAATAACAAGCATCTTTTATCAATGATCTCTCATGCATCCAACTGTATATATTTTATATATTATCGGATGCTGACATAAATAAATGCTTTTTTAAACTATTACCAATATTTTGCAGTAAATATTATGTGTTTTTAGTCACATTAAAAAAACTGATAGTCACAATAAAAAAGACTTTATTAATTGAAGTCAACATATCTAAGCTAAAAGAAAGTAAAAAAATACCGTTTACGGCTATGAGAAGAGATGACTTTTGTTAAATAGTGGCTAAAGGGCTCTCTTCTACCCTGTATGCTACCAATGAATAGAATAGTTTTAGAATAAAAAGAAATTTTACAGATTTGTAGAATTTTTGAGAAAAATTTAATATGAAATGTCTTTGCACCTTTTTTTTTTTATTAAATAAACAAGTACATAAGACAATTTAAGTAAACATTAAAGTGGCTCACAAAACAAAATAATATAATGTGTATAAATTTATTCACATAAATAAATTCATACAAATAAAATGTATAAATAAATAAAATCATTGCTCAATATGAGCCATTAACGACAAATTGCATTAAGCATGATCGTCATGCTAAATACCATTCCTCTACCTACCCGTGAACCTTCTTTCGATTATATTGTCCAAACTGTACATGAATGACTATGCTCGTATTCAGTTGGTCAGTGAGTTTCAATAGTAAATAATAAATAGCTTCAATAATAAATTAATCAAATATAAATTTGATTAATTTATTAGGTTTATTAGGTTGAATTTCAATTAATAAAATAATTGAATATTGAAATTGGATTTTAGATTTTTCTATATAAAATTTGAATTTAATTTGTTGAGTAACTTATTTAATTATAAAATTATTAGAAATCACTTTAAAATTCTGTTTAATAATTTAATTGAAATTTTTTTCAAAAATATTTTTTTTTCTGTGTAAATACAATAAAGTCATGTAGTATCTACACAAAGTAAATGTGGTATATTATAATATTAAACGATTTATCAAAGATAAAAACCAATTTACATTTTTAATTGTATCAATTACTTTTTTAATTGTATCAATTATTAAATTGATCAAAATTCAATTAAATAATAAAAATAAAACAATTTATTGGCTTTCAATTATTTTTCTTATTGTGTCAATTAATAAATTAATCAAATATAAATAAAAATAAGTGATAATATGAATAATTGAATATATAACTTTTTCATAGGTTAATAAATTAATCGAATATATGTTATTCATAATTGAAATTGCATTTTATATGTTTTTAAGAGAATTTTGAATTTATTTTGTTAGAATACTTTGATTTTGAGTAATTTATTTATTTAAAAAAATATTTGAAATCATTTTAAAATTCTGATTAATAATTTAAATGAAATTTTTTCGAAAAGAAAGTACAATAAAGTTGAGTAGTATCTAAGTACAATTAAGTCAATTAAGTAATAAATTATTTACATTGTCTCTTGGAAAGTTATAGAAAAAAAAAAAAAAAAAAAAAAACACATAGGCTCTTTTGTATGCTCATCTACGATATATGAAATTCAATTTTGAATGACTTAATTAAAATGTCTTTGGATACCTAGTACTGCTATTTAAGTATTTATAACGCCTTGATTATGAAATTAAAGATTTCATAACAATTACCAAGTGCTTATTCGCCAATTCATAACAAAAGCATATATAATAGAATCGAATATAATATTATATTGGTTTTTAATAAATTGTTAATATTTTTGTAACTAATTTACTCCTTTTAGAAAAATCGTCACCAGGCCGTCAAAAATCGTTAAAATGACGATAAATTGTCAAATATGGTAACAATGCCCGCAGTACGATCTATAATCTTATTGCCTCTCTCGTGAGATAACCTACATATCTCTTCGGGTCACTGCCTTATTTATAGGCATGCTCTCAGATTTGCGATCATGCATAATGGCGTTTTCTGTAGGAAGTATTACCACGAGGAAGAGGAGGAGTCCGTAACTCGCCTTTTTCCTTATGTCGCCTTTGTCGAAGAAAATGGGCGAACCATTATTTAATGGTCTTGGACTTTATTAAAAGTTCTGGATGGATCTGGTGTTTTTTCTTCTATACTTACGATACCAGAAGGTGTTCAATTGTTGGTCTAAGTGAATTTGGACTTCGATCCAATTGCCGTTACAATCTAACCTAAGTCAAATTATAATTTTTTGTGAAACCAACAATTTCCTTTTTGAAATTAACCTTTTCAGGTGACTGATTTTTAATAGTGATAATTTTAATTAAAACATTTACATTTTTTTATAGACCTGTGTAGTTATTTTTTTCACATAATCTGTAGTTTGCTGATTTGTGCAATTATTATCTTTACATTATCTAAAAGCTTGCGAAAGTTGTTTTTGAATAGCTTTTGTTAATATGTCAAATTCTTAGAAAGAATAATATTCTCAAAGGGCTACACTATACATAAATTTAAAATGTGATCATTTTCGTTATGGCCTTCTCAGATATTATTTCGACTAGCACATTTTTAGATGATAATTATTACTAGCCGTTTAACGAATATTCAGTGTTTTGTTAATTTCCAAAGGGTCTTCTTCACTTAGTCTCAGGCTATTGCACTATCTCTCATCTTTCTTCTTCCTACTCAACTTTACAACAGCCTGCGTGTCTTATTTGGTGCTGTCATGCGGAAATAAGCAATTATTTGCTTACTTCATGGATGCATCACATATGAGTAGAAAACAAATTGTAATTTTGTTTTATAATTTTTTTTGAAAATATAAAAAAACAAGATAAAAATTATTTTTATTTTGTTATTTATTCACAGAAAAGAAAAGAATATTTTGTGGCATTTCACACTTTTGGCTTAAAATTAACACACTTTACTGTTTCCGGTTCTTGTGGCATTTCTATTTTATTTCTCTTTCTTTCCTTTTGTAGTTCTACTGTCATCATGCATAAATTGCCTTCGAGTTGTAAAAGAATTACTTGACATTTGCTAAAGAATAAACAGTAAATTCATTTTAGGAAACATTTTTCTTTTTAACTTTTTTGAACATAAAAATAATTGTGCAGTAGTGATTAGAAAAATAACATATTTATGGAAATAGCATGGTGCAACAAGAAAAAATTGCCTCAATAATTCCAAAGCAAAATTAAAGCGTCACTTTGGGGTTTTGCTAGACTACTGAGTCTATCAAAACCCTAAAAGGATTTTTAAAGTTAGTTCAAATTTCGGTTTTATGGCCTCTTAAATTTATGAATTTTTCGGAGCCCTTTTTTTCAATATGATTGAAAATAAAAATTATTTAATTCAAATGTTATTATATGTTGTTGTTGGTTTACTGACTACTTGCTTTATTATATTAGATTTTTGATAGATGGCACTCCCTTTTACGCCCACTTTTGTCATAATATTGTTTACTTTATTAGTCTTGACCTTATAATAAACTACTTAACCGATTAAAATGAATCATAATACATTTCTATGTCCTTGAAGAAAGTACTGACTGGATGCCACGCCCACTTTTTTAAGAAAGAAATTTTATAATATACAATATTTTATATTACTTGCTTATGTCAAATTTTTCGGGAATTGTCTTAGTAACATCAAGAAAGTAGCAAAATAGATTTTTATAGAAAGTGGACTGAAAACTGGGCGTGGTATCCAACTTATATTTAAGCCTATAGTTTTCTCCAAGAAATAATTTATATATGTGCTAAATTTTATTTGAACTTTTAAAAAAATAATTATTTACAAAAAGTGTTAGTGGCATTTCTGTTAATTTTATATCCTATATTTTCTTTTGGAGAATACACGATATACATATGTGCAAAATATCAGTTAAATACCCATAAATACATTGAAATTTACTGATTTAAACACTATTTATTTACACACATAATGAAAATAGTACTCCAAAATATCAAAAGTTTAAGATTTCATAAAATTTAAATTCGAACTAAGTTTGAAAAATCCTTAAGAGATTTAGTTAATCTGATGGTATACTTTCATTTCGAGTTGGAAGAAATAAAAAAAAATCGAAAAATTTTCAAACTATATAAATGATGGCTTTCTTCTCCGCAGATTAGCCATATCGAAAATTTATATTTGAAACTTGTTCTCTTTACTATAATTTTTTCCCTAACTGTTAGTGCTATGAAGTTCTAATTTAAACTCAAATAAAAGAGGTTAAATGTTTATTTTTTTATTTGTAATATTTTCCCATTTTTTGAGTTTACAAGAAATGTCATTTTCTAGATTAGTTTATTAAGACTGTCTTACATTCTTCGCCCCTCATTTTCTCCTTGGCTTGCAAATATCATTTATTCATTAACTGCCACCATCTACATGTTTATCATCATTTCTTTTTTCTTATAAACATGCATTACTACTACATGCACCATAAACATCATCATCATCATCTAGAATTCTGAAAAAATATTTTCACGTTTCCATGTTTTTAATTGTGAAAAAAAAAATAAATAAAATAAAATGAGAGAAATAAAAAAAAAAAAAAAAATAAAAGTTTAATTAGAAATAATTACAGAACATGTCATGTTTCTGTTCCTGTACAAACAGAAAAATTACGTGTTGAAAGTTTCTTTGGCATGTCAGTTAATTTAAAATAATGCATTACTGAGGATTATATGCAATTTTATTTTGAAGTTTTTTTTTGTTTCTTTTCATAATTTCTTACTTAGCGGGATATAAATTCTGAATATCGACTATTCCATGAAAGAATCCTCAATATTATAATGTACGCATATACCCTGAAACGTAATGTTTTAAATATTACACCATAACATATTAACATATTGTAACTACTTCAGTAGTTACAATACAATAAGAGAATTTAAAATTCTCATTTAGTTTGTATAAATTTAAATATAAATAATCGAGATTGGGACGATACATTGGAGCAAGGACAGAAGTATCGATCTTATTATACTTTGCTCTTAGGGATCAAAGTATCACCAGATACGACCGAAGTTATTTCTACCGAACCGTAGCCGAACTCTTAGTTAGCCGACCGAGAGCCGAAGAATTTATCTCATAGGATCGTAGTAGTATCCTCACTTAGCTGATTGAGAGCTAACGAATTTATCTCATCGGATTGTATTTGGAGGCTGCCGATTGAGAGCCGGAGCATTTATCTCGTTGGATTGTATTTAATTTATAAAATAACTCATACGATTCAAGTTAGCTAAAAAAATGTATCTCTTCGGATTATATTTTGTTGTCAGAAACTGTAATTAGCCGACCGAGAGCCGAAGAATTTATCTAGCCGATTGAAAGCCGAAGAATTTATCTCATCGGATTATATTTTAAGGACGAAAACTGTAGTTAGCCCATCAAGAGCCGAAGAATTTATCTTGCTGGATTGTATTCAGAATTTAGCATAGCTTATATGAACTTAGCTAGCCGATTGAGAGCCGATGCATTTATCTCGTCGTATTGTATTTTGGAGATGAAACTCGTAGTTAGCCGACTGAGAGCCCAGGAATTTGTCTCGTCGGATTTACAATACATTTTAACTGAGAACTAACTTTCCATACACTATTATTTTCTCTCGTAGCTAGGTACCGTTTCATCGTTGTAAACGTCACGAAGGAACAAAGAAGCAGACATTTGAAAAAACTGGACAGACTGAGTATACCCCAGCTGGAAACAAAAACTGCATTACAACTCTTTGGAGTCATTTATAAATTTGAGTTTTTCGTTTCGCGAAATCATAAAATTTTGCTGCTTGGATTTTGATAACTTAAACTGTGTTCAAATTATGTTGTTATTTTAAATAAAAACTATTCTAAAGAAATTTGCAAGCGCCCGTTCAAAAAACTTTACCAACACTTTTTTGGTTGTTTTTTGTTTATCCCATACGTTTGCATTCAGAGTCGGAAAAAAGCTGACCTAGTGCAAATAGGAATGTAAAAAACCTGAATTACTGGGTTGTTGTTATATTTTGTCAAAGTTTTGATGCTTTGTACTTAAAACATGCTTAGCTGTCATTGAATTCAAAAATATGTTTTTATGTATAAGACATGTTTAGCTTTCCTAAAATTTGAGAAAGATTTCCTGAAGAGCTGGCTAAAGCAATCAGTGAAATGCCCATCGGAACTAGCTTATCGCAACAACAATAAATTAAAATTTTAAAGGGTGATCCGAAGTGTATTTTGTCATTTTCAAAAAGCAACTCATAAACTAAACTAAACTATGAGTAAATCTAACTGATATAGGTCCGTCTAATGTGTGTGTAAATTATTATACTAGTCGTAATCGTATTTACTAAGTTACAAAAAAAAAAAAAAAAAAAAAAAAACAGGACATTTTTGGGAAAAATTATGGTTTAATTTATAATGGAGCCAATTATAATTCTTACGTGTATATTTGGGAGAAAGGACTATATATTTTAAATTTGCAATAAATGGAAAAAAGTAGTAAGTTCTAACTAATTGTAGATTTGAGTAATTGATTATACAAGTTTATAGAATTTATGAAGAAGAGTTGGTGAATGGGCGTTGTAAGTAAAGATGGAAAATTCTTGATTGATAGTCACTTGGCAGTGGCCAGGAATGATTCCTTTGTTGCAATATCTATGCAGCTCACGACCTCCGGCTTTAGGAAAAGTATTACCTGGGAAATGACTGGAACACCTGTTCAAAGCTAGCAAATGTGAAAAGGATTATTTCTGAAACTTAATTTTTTACCAACAGAGAGCTTTGAATGGCTTGATCAGCGTCCTAAGAAGTAGTAGGAAGAAAACAAGTATACCCTTCGAAAAACTCAGATGGCAGCCTCAGCACAAGGATCGATTGCAGAAGCCTAATCAGCTTACCGAAACCGAATTACCGATTATATTTAATCCTTTAGTATAAAAATCCGGACAAGACATGGAATGTTAGAACGGTAATGGAACCATCGCGTCATTTACCAATGACGACCTTTGGTATGAAAATCCGGACAAGATTTGGAACATGGAATGTTAGAATGCTAATGGAACCATGGCGTCTGCCTCAACTTTACAAAGAGTTTATAAACTACAAACTACTACTTTTGCGTATAAACGAAATGAGACGGCCTGATACGGGCGAAAAAATAACAACAAATGGACTCTACTTATTACACTCTGGTAAGGCAGTAAACGAAAATAGAGCATCTGGAGTTAGTTTTCTTATTTTAAAGGAAGCGCGTAAATTATTAGCTGGAAACCCTACTCTGACCACATAATCGTAGTAAGACAAAGTACACGTGCCAGAAACCTCTCATGCATGCAATGCTATGCACCCAACGTTGTTTCCGAGGTGGAAGTGAAAGATGAACTTTTTAGCCTCTTGGATCGTGCAATAACATTCTCGAATCGTGGTGATATTCTGGCAGTAATGGGTGACTTCAGTGCCCAAACAGGCCCCTAACAATATTGGTCCTAAAAGCGAACTGAATACGGAAAAATGTTTGTGAACATGTGAGCGGAAAACAGTCTGGTCGTAGTACCTCCTAAAGTTTCCACACAAAAAAAAGTACAAAATAACGTGGGTATTACTTGACCATGTTACAGAGAATCAAATAGACCATTTAACTATCTCCATGTTTATAAATGCAGACATAAATGCAGACACAGAGCATATAGGTCTTAAACCAATTAGACGTAAAGAATGGATATCTGAAGGAATATGGCGAATCATAAACGAAAGTAAAAAACTTAAAGCTTAAAGCTGTACAGCTGCACTCTGATCGTGAGGTAAAAAGCTGTACTCGTAGAGATAAACGTGCATGGAAGAATTCCATAGCACAAGAAACTCAAGATGTAGCTGAAACAAAACGAACTAGTGAATCGGCTCACTAAGAAGTTAACGAATAACAGCACGTCAGTTTCCACCAAACACATTCATTACCTCTAAAGACGAACAACTGGAACTCTGGGCTAAACATTTCTCTAAAATGTTCTCCTCACGTCCTCAGATAAATCTGGCTATATGCGATTGCATTGATCATAATACACATTTAAATATCAACATTATTCCTCCAGTAATGTATGAGATTATACTTGTCATTAAATTGCTTAAAAACAACAAAAGCCCAGACAGCGACAACATTTCTACAGAACTACTTAAGGTAAATACGAAAACTACGGCAGAACTGATCCTACCTATTATAGAAGAAATATGGAAAACAGAGAGAATTCCAGATGAACTCAAAGAACAACTGGCGGGGAATCACATTACTAAGACGAAATAATGCCAAATTTGTCTTAACAGTCGTGCGTGGACCATATAAACTCATTGAGAGTACTCGTAGAGCAGTCAGTTAAATGGAGGTCTCCTCTGCACCTTATTTCGATTGATTTCGAGAAGGCATTTGACACCCTAGCCCATATGGAATGCTCTTGGATGTAAAGCACAATCTTTTGGCCAGCTTATTAAAGTATAGAAATAGTCCTGAATATCATGTTGTGTTAAAATTAACATTTTCAACACCAATGTAAAATCAACTCCGAGATATTAACACTTTGGAAGTTTTCGTAAATAAATGTATCCGAAAAGTTGTGCGAATCTTCTGGCCATGAACCATCTTAAAGAATAATCTGTGGGCTGTAGCACGTCAAAATATAGACATTTTATAAGGTTTAAAAAATGACAAAAATCACTTCGGACCACGCTTTATTCTAATTTAGTTTTTTAATGTATCACTGCACAGTGGGGCAGAATCGAAATTTTTTGGAAATAAATCTGTAACTTCTGATCGGCTGGTTGAATTTTCATGAAATTTGGTATAGGCGTAGGGGAGGAGTGTACAATGTTAAGTTTGGAAGGGGGGCACAACAAACCCCTCAGGGGCGGAGCTAAGGGGGCTCAAAGTTAGGTACCTCTCACATAAAAAATTTTTAATCGCTTGCCAAATTTTTGTTTCCGTCAGATTTCAAATATTTTTATATATTGTTATAGGTCTTGATAAGACCTATAAAAAACATGCTTACATGTCCTATTTATCTCTTATAGTTTTTAAGTTATTTGCGTTTGAATTTTTAAGCACCATAATTTTGTATGTTCTTGGTCCAGTTTTTTTCATATATATCCTAGTATTTCCGACCGATTTTATTAGTTTTTTTCCTAAAAACTGGACCAAGAACGAAATGGTTTAAAGTTTAATTATGCTTCTCAACCCTTCTATGCTTTCCAAACTTCCTATTTATGTTAACAGCAGCGGAAATTATTAATATAGCTGTGGAACATACAACATTGAATGAAAAGCTTTCACCATTGTTTGCAAGAATGGGAACACTAAATATTTAAGCTGCTAACATTACATCGAAAGCTCTAGAATTCGAATATAATTACTAGTTTGTCCGTTAAGATCATTGTAGAAATAGAGCTTTAAAGAAGCATCTAGATGGTAATGCAGTGTCTATAAATTGGCCGTGAGAACACCAGTCACTCGGTCTAATTTGTATGTGTATTAGAACACATAATGACTATTTAAACTGTTGTTGTTGTACATTTTACATAAAATAAAGAGTTGTTGCAACTTTTAAACTACTAAACTGCTTTTATTTGCAATCAAGAGTATCCGGTTTATTTAAAAGGAAATAAACCACAGTTTTTAAAAGGTAAAAACATTATAACGTGGTTTTGTCGTCGGCTGAGGTAACTTAGTCGCCTCCAGGGTCTACTTACGGATCCACAAACCTTAAGTAATAAGACGTTTGTTTTACCCTTTCTGGGGGGTTACAATAATAATAGTTTCTTTATTGAATATTCCAAACGTATTTCAAGTACAAAATATAAAGATATTACGAGAGAATAACTTCTATAACTCCACTTCGGATATCACCGGCTTAACAAATGTTTCTGCACTTCCTTCTTCAGCAAGGCTTATTTCGGCTCTTCGGCATATGTTTGTTTCGGTCGGTCAACTTATAGCGACTCGGCTCGGTTAGTTGGCTTGTAAAAGGCTCGGCTCAGCTATTCGACTTTGAACCTTCGGCTTCGACACACTCAGCTGTCAAACTGGTTCGGGTTAACGGCGGGATCGGTTTCTGGTACAGGTGGCAGCTTCGGGGCTCGAGGATTCTGAGTTCAGCGGTAGAATTAAGATCGGCGTCGTATGTTCGGCTTCGACACCTCGGCTTATATTAGGCTCGGTTCGGTTGTAGGATCGGCTTTGAGCTTTCGGCTTCAACACTCTCGGCTGTCAAACGGGTTCGGGTTTACGGCGGGATCGGTTTCTGGTAGGATCGGTTCGGTTGTAGAATCGGCCTTGAGCTTTCGGCTTCGACACTCTCGGCTGTCAAACTGGTTCGGGTTTACGGCGGGATCGGTTTCTGGTACAGATGGCAGCTTCGGGGATCGAAGATCGTATCTTTTTCTACAATACGTACAATGGTTTCTTAAAGCTAACAACTAGCTACTTCTCTACTACTATTACCATGCAATTCTACGGGTTAATATTCTACTCGTGAGCACGAACAACCGAAGTCACTCGTGAGAACGAACAACCGAAGTCACTCGTGAGAACGAACAACCGAAGTCACTCGTGAGAACGAACAACCGAAGTCACTCGTGAGAACGAACAACCGAAGTCACTCGTGAGAACGCTATAACCGAAGTCACGCGTGTAAAATTTATTTAAGGGACCCAACCGAAGTTGAGCGTGCAAAATACGACTAAATTCTACTTTCGCAAAATCTAATCGGCTCTTCAATTTATCTAGAATAATATCAGAGACTTATGCGGCGTATTCTCGTCTTGTTTGAATCGCCCCGATTGTAATCAAACTTTGTTTACTTATACCTAGTCATGTATCAACTAAATGAGAATTATATTGCTTGTTGACCATTAAGCAATATCAACTGTACAACTAAAGCAGTTTATACACATTTGTGTGGGTGTGCATGTAGTATTTACAGTAGGGGCGCTCAATGTAATTACCTATTACTAACACTTAGTAATTACCTATTACTAATAAAATATTCAATATGTTAATATGAAAAGAAAAATAATTAAAAATACATAAATAAAATAGTAAAGAAAATAACTTAATATATTAAGGAATATGAACGTGAAGATAGTAGTACTGAGTGTACTATTTCCACGTTACATCCCCCTCCTACTTCGGAGAGCGATGCTCTAATCGGTGAACCGATCGTATTTCTATGTGTGGGCGAGTTTTTGGTCCGAGGACCCGCACTACCTTTGCTGGTAATATTTACTTTTTTTTTTTTTCTTTTTTTTTTTTTTTTTTTTTTTTTTAGGTATATATTTTATTATTATTTTAATATATATATTTTCATTTTCTACGACCTTCTCATACCCTTGGCATTGGAGCTGAGCTTGTGAACCATCGAGGATTCGTAGTTTAATTGAAGGAAACGCCGCCCGATGTATGAGGTACTGCATATGCCGGGGCTTGGTAGAGTGTCGGTGTATTTTAACGTCCTTGAAAATTTCCTTCTCACTGAACCTCGGGTATGTATGACATCCTTTGCTGTTCGGCTTTGATGGTTCTATCCTAACTGGCAGTGCAGCCGCTGGTTTAGGTGAAAATGCTAATGGCGGTGGGCACTCGTCGGTCGGCGAATGTCGTGATTCGGTAATTATCGGAATTGGTTTTCTAACCTGGGTTAGCGGCAGCTTCGGTGTAGGAGAAGTTGGTGGCGAAATAACGGAACCAGTCGAACATGTAGCTGATGGTTTCGGGTGCTCCTGGGTTTGGAAATCGTGGACGATCTCTACCCGATGTGAAACAGAGGATATGTAGGTGAGAGGCGGTGGCTGAGGTGATGGAAGATCGTATGCAGCAGTACATAGTTTCTTTACCTGACTGAACTTAGATTTGTGATAATCCAGCATTGCAGAGTGTTTGACGTCCTCCTCTTCGGACAGACAGTCTCTACTGGTGAGTGTGTAGAGATGTTCGGATTCGTCCGTCGGACAGGATCGGGTAAGGACTTCACCGTTCAGTCGCATTTCCAAATTCAGGCTACTTAAGAAATCTATGCCGAGTATCATCGGCTCAGCCAAGGTCGTTATGACCGATGTTCTCAATCGTATTCTGTTCTCTTTGTATATTACCTCAATTGGAAAGATGTCTAGATAAGTTGCCAGGGATTGATCAGCCATTTGCACCATTCCTTCCGAATAGACTGGGTTGATATTCATATTTAAAAGATGTCGTTTTAGTGGCTCGCCGATGTACGTTCGTGATGCTCCGGTGTCGATGAGAGCTCTTGTTACCTTCCCACATACTTCCACGAAGATATAGTATCGGCCATCAGTCGTCGGGATATTTCGCTCCAAGGCAACGGGGAGATGATTTCGGCAGTCACATATGCAAGACCACATACCATCTCGGCCGCAATATGAACAGAAGAGACGAAATGCAAATGAGCACTGAGTACGTATATGACCAGTCCTTTTGCATCTCCAGCATCGTGTCGCACGATCATATCCCGAGTCCGTCATCATGTGGGAGGTTTGTGGCCGTTCTTCCCGCTTCAATGCCTCAAACTCATCTGTGAGGGTTATCAACTCATCGAGGTTGGTAAAGTCGTTCCGACGAACGTAGTGCCTATACTCGGTTCTTAACCCGTCGTAAATTCTGTCCAAATGATTCTGCCTCCGTAACTGGGGGTGTTGCCGGGAAAGAGTCAGCATCGTAAGAATGTAGTCTTTAGCACGCTCCCTGCCATTTTGTCTTCGGTTATAGAAGTTCTGTTCAAGTTGGGATAGATATCGCGTAGGTAGGAAGAATTTTTGTATCTCTTCTTTAAATCCGAGCCAAGTGGTAATCGTATCGCGTTTCACGCGATACCATTTTAGGGCATTGCCCTGCAGTACGCTCAGCATTGCGGGAAGTAGTCGGTTGACAGCTATGTGATAGCTCTCGGCTAGCTCTTCAAAACGTTCGAGGAATTCCATGAAATCGGTATCTCCCGAATATGTTAAATTCCATCTTTGAATTGCTAACATAACTTCAGTATCCGAGAGGGTGTGTTCCGATGGTTTTGGTGGCACAGCTAAAGATATTTCCTCGTTTACGACACACTTCTCAGCCGACTGTATTTCCCTTTCTAGCTCTCGTAGTAAGTTCTCGGTGGAGGCTCGTAGTCGCTTTGAACGAAGGTTTTCTGCCAACTGTTTCCGCAGATGTTCCACAGTATAGCCTGTCGTAGGTATGCCGGCATTCTGACATTGCTCAATTAACTGATCTTTTCGTAACAAGTAGATCCAGCCGATGGAATCCTTTTGTAAGGTTTGGCTCGTAGATGGGTTATCGTGTTTGTTACTCTCGTAATGTTGGCCCGATTCTTCCTCGTTGGCGGCGGCATCATTTTTCCCGCGATGCGATTTAGAATCGGGTCCCTGCTCGGGCGCCATTTTATAACGTGGTTTTGTCGTCGGCTGAGGTAACTTAGTCGCCTCCAGGGTCTACTTACGGATCCACAAACCTTAAGTAATAAGACGTTTGTTTTACCCTTTCTGGGGGGTTACAATAATAATAGTTTCTTTATTGAATATTCCAAACGTATTTCAAGTACAAAATATAAAGATATTACGAGAGAATAACTTCTATAACTCCACTTCGGATATCACCGGCTTAACAAATGTTTCTGCACTTCCTTCTTCAGCAAGGCTTATTTCGGCTCTTCGGCATATGTTTGTTTCGGTCGGTCAACTTATAGCGACTCGGCTCGGTTAGTTGGCTTGTAAAAGGCTCGGCTCAGCTATTCGACTTTGAACCTTCGGCTTCGACACACTCAGCTGTCAAACTGGTTCGGGTTAACGGCGGGATCGGTTTCTGGTACAGGTGGCAGCTTCGGGGCTCGAGGATTCTGAGTTCAGCGGTAGAATTAAGATCGGCGTCGTATGTTCGGCTTCGACACCTCGGCTTATATTAGGCTCGGTTCGGTTGTAGGATCGGCTTTGAGCTTTCGGCTTCAACACTCTCGGCTGTCAAACGGGTTCGGGTTTACGGCGGGATCGGTTTCTGGTAGGATCGGTTCGGTTGTAGAATCGGCCTTGAGCTTTCGGCTTCGACACTCTCGGCTGTCAAACTGGTTCGGGTTTACGGCGGGATCGGTTTCTGGTACAGATGGCAGCTTCGGGGATCGAAGATCGTATCTTTTTCTACAATACGTACAATGGTTTCTTAAAGCTAACAACTAGCTACTTCTCTACTACTATTACCATGCAATTCTACGGGTTAATATTCTACTCGTGAGCACGAACAACCGAAGTCACTCGTGAGAACGAACAACCGAAGTCACTCGTGAGAACGAACAACCGAAGTCACTCGTGAGAACGAACAACCGAAGTCACTCGTGAGAACGAACAACCGAAGTCACTCGTGAGAACGAACAACCGAAGTCACTCGTGAGAACGAACAACCGAAGTCACTCGTGAGAACGAACAACCGAAGTCACTCGTGAGAACGAACAACCGAAGTCACTCGTGAGAACGAACAACCGAAGTCACTCGTGAGAACGCTATAACCGAAGTCACGCGTGTAAAATTTATTTAAGGGACCCAACCGAAGTTGAGCGTGCAAAATACGACTAAATTCTACTTTCGCAAAATCTAATCGGCTCTTCAATTTATCTAGAATAATATCAGAGACTTATGCGGCGTATTCTCGTCTTGTTTGAATCGCCCCGATTGTAATCAAACTTTGTTTACTTATACCTAGTCATGTATCAACTAAATGAGAATTATATTGCTTGTTGAGCATTAAGCAATATCAACTGTACAACTAAAGCAGTTTATACACATTTGTGTGGGTGTGCATGTAGTATTTACAGTAGGGGCGCTCAATGTAATTACCTATTACTAACACTTAGTAATTACCTATTACTAATAAAATATTCAATATGTTAATATGAAAAGAAAAATAATTAAAAATACATAAATAAAATAGTAAAGAAAATAACTTAATATATTAAGGAATATGAACGTGAAGATAGTAGTACTGAGTGTACTATTTCCACGTTACAACGTAACAACACTTTAAAAAACAAACAAAGTTTTACAAACATCCTTTTAAAAGAACAATTTCAAAAGCAATGAGTAAGAACCATAAAAAAGAACATTTTACCAATGACAACCGTGGGCTAAAAAAGAACTTCTGCAGCTCTTTTTCAACACTAAATACTTCCTTCCAATTCTCTGTTCTTTTTTATGAAATATAACTCATGACCAAAAGATGTATTTGCAATTTATTATCTTAAGATTTATTTTATTTTATTCTATTTTATTTTATTTTATTTTATTTTAATAAATAAATAAGTTAGAGCGTTATAATCGGCTGTGCCGAATCTTCCATACCCTTCACCACCTTAACGACAAATAATAAAATTTACGCCCTAAAGTATGATTTCGTATTTTCATATTTACAACAAAATTAAACTACTATAGCAAGCGTTGCTTCCTTAAAAAAAAAACAAGAACAACACTGATAGCTTCTAACATAGAATACAAATAGAAGTTTATGTGATAGATACTTCGAACTAAATTCTCAAAAAACTTATAATTTTTTCAAAATACAAAAATAAAATAAATGTATAAAATGTATTTTGTTGTTGCATAAATTAGGTTTTTGACTATTGAATCAGGTTTTTTTTTCTCTCACATAAATATCTAGTTATTAACCTATGACTTCTAATGACTACTAAATTTATGTTTGTATTTAGATAAATTCTTCTTTTTTCAACTAAAAACGTCCAAACTTACTTAAAAATAATTTTGTGTATATATATGCAATCAACTACTGTTTGCATATACAAAAAACAACACTGGAATTTTCTATATGTTTGTGTGTGTAAATATTTTTTAATAGCTTTTCAGATTATTGCGTATAATTCGATATGGTTAATTCGAAAAACCGAAATTTTATACAAAAACTAATTATTAAGTTTATATAAAAGCTTCACAAAGTCCAAAAAATGCGTTTTGATCGATATCTCAGTCACTAATGAACCGATTTTCTGTGCAAAAATGAAGTCGCTTTTAGAGACTTTTTCGGTTTTTTGGTAATATATCGGCATTTAATGGACCGATTTAGTTAATTTTTACTAGTTTCAGTCTAATAAATATTCCCTATAATTTGATATATAAAACATATATATCCGATAACTGGAGCTTTCTAAAAAGTGATTTCTACAGAGAGACGGACATCGTTATATCGACTTCCCTATCAATAAGTATCCAGAAAATATATACTTTTTTGGGTCTTAGAGGAATATTGTAGAAATTACAAACGTAATGACAATCTTATATATACCCCATATACCTTTGGTGAAGGGTGTAAAAATAGCGACTCTCAACTATAAAAATTCCTTAAACTTCTACTGTTTGACAATATTTTCATTATTTGGTATCTTAAATACTCTGTTATTGAGAGTGAGTGACAAACATCCAAGTTCATATTTTTATACTTCATATAAGTTTACGTTTTCCAACTAAAAGGGATAAAATTCGTTGATGTTCTTTTGTCATGTTACATTGTCAATTAGTCTTTTACCCTGTTCTCAATTCTTATTTTTTTCTGTTTCATCATTGACGTCACATATGATGCTTATGCTGAAACTTCAAAGGTATTTTTCAATTTCTATACTTTTGTTGTTTCATATATGTTATGGGAGTGTTTTCTTGTGTGACGGCATGAATGATGATGGTAAGTGTTGTTAACAAACAGACAAAGATTATATTGATTGTCTAGAAAAAAAAAAAACTTATTGTAGTGAGAAGCAAGGCATTTGGATAAAGTCCAAGCTTTTAGCAATTTTATGTAATTGATATGATGCAACAAAAAAGCTAAGAGCAGCTAAGAGATAAACTCCACTTGTTGTAAGAAGAGCTACCCGCTTGACCAGAGTTTCGTTGTTAGTGAATGTTTGCTAAAAACGAAGTATTTTCGAAACAGAATGTTCGAGAAACTATAGACAATTATATTAAAAATGAATGTTGGTAATATCCAACTTTTCTCGATAATTTTTCGATAGTAAAAATTCGAGGAATATTCGGGAATTTTAAATATAACGATATCGCAATATTCAACTTTTCCGAATAAAATCTCGAAACTAATTTTTTCCAGAAATTATCTATTCTTTTCAATTTCTCGAAGATTTATTATTTAAATAAAAACTAAACGTAGTTTCTTAACAAAGAGAATCAAGTGTAATTCTTGAGTCAGAGTTCATTTCGTTTGGTTCTAAAATATGAATTTTTAATTCATGATGTTAGTTAAATTCTTTGCAATTTTTGTTAAAAAATAATATAATAAAATTTCAGAAAAAATGGTAAGTAATATCGATACTTGCCTAAATAAATTTGCAAAATAGCAGTATATTTATCTAAATATCTAATATATATATATTTTTTACAGATTAATTAAGAAAACTTTTAACTAAAAGATGTGAACTTGAGAAACATAAAAATTAATAATATTGAGAGAAAAAACATTGATGATTTCTCTGGACGAAGTTGAAATTTGGACAAAGTGCTTCAAATATTAATACTCTTATGCAACTTTACTAATTTTATTGTTAATTATTTGAATTATTATTTTTGAAATGTAATTTATTATTATGCAACTATATTCTTTTAATATTTAATATATTGTGTTAAGTGTGAAATAAAACATAACTTTAAAAATTACATTAGCTTCTAATTTTAGATTTAGAACAAAATGGAAATTAAACAAAATAGAAAACTATCGTTTCCGAACTACTGCTAATGATAATAATAACAAATCGTTAATAATATCAATATCAAATAATATAATTATATAATATAATAATTTTGATATCGTAAACCAATCACTAATGAATATTTTTAGGTTTCGCTATTGCTATCGCTATAGGTTCACTATTAACACAATAGAGAACCCTTCGAGATCGCGAAATGTTCGAACGGAATATTATTATCGAAGTTTGTGGTCAGCTGGGTATAAATATTTTTGAATTGTTCACAATTAAAACAAAAAAAAAAAAAAAAAAAAAATACGTTCAGAGTGCCACGGGGTATTGATTAAGGGATTTCTTTTTTCTTTAACTAGTAGCAAGATTCTCTTTTATTTATTGAGACTTCAAGAATCAAAGTTAATTGATTAAATACAAGAAACGTGTGATTTTTTCAATTGAAGCTATTTTATTTTATAGAATAAAAAATATTTAGTTTTAAAAAAATTTAAACGACATTGTGAAGGTCTATAAAACTAACTCAAGATGCATGTTATTGTAGATTACAGTAAATACCCAGTCCTCAGCCTACGCCATAGATGGTTATATAATTGAATATGAACCTCTGTACAGCAGTATAATATTTTCTTAGACAAACAATCCGGGAGATGGAGTATGATCATATGCTAACATTACTTTGCAAGAGTCTATGAAAAATCTCGGAAAAGGTTACATTATAGTTAAGATTGAAATATATCTACAGAAGTTCTGTATCACCACTTAATTTTTTTTTCGGTAGGATATATTAGGATATGCAGCAAGCCAAGGAGAATGTAATAAAAAAATAGGGAGCCCAACTGCTGATGGAATTTGGAAATAGCAGAACTCAGAAGAAACATCTTAAGGCAAGAAGGGTATTCAAAAGGGGTTGATGAAAATAAGACTTTGATATGAGGTCACGAATGTATCACCTAACGGAGCATGGTTTTCAGGAAACAATAAGGAAAAGTAAACAGCATATCTTCAGACAATTGTGTAGGGAAATCGATTTGAATATATCGAATCTTAATGTTACACCTCAAAAGACTCTACAGATTACATGTCTAAACGGGAATCTGCATCAGGTAATGATGACAAACAATCTGGCATATGTAGATGAAGTTTTGAGCTAGGAGATGCTACAAATTTGTTTGAATATTGGTGACAGGCTTAGATGGAATCTCAATCAGACACTAATTTAAATATCAAAAGAAGAAGCAAGAGACCTATCAGAGAGATTATATGGTTACTTCAGGGCAAAATCGATGAATGATGGAATGACATACTACAAAACCTCCACAGGAGATCCCCAAGAAAAAGGGTTTTAAACTCGCAGATGATAAATCAGTATTAGCTTACGGTCCCAGAAAGGGAAGAAATATATATAAATGTAGAAATATGTATAAATGTACATTGACTGGAATAATTGTACCCTCAGCGGAATTATGTTAAATGTTGGTGAACCTAGTTCAATAGGGTGACGATGTATATTTTATTGTAAGAGCGAAATCTAAAGGCTGGAAGTAGACAAGGAGGAGCTCTAAGAAAACGCTCGCTCTAACTATGTTCGCTCTAACGAAGCAGTCGATGAGGACGCTTTACTGAAGTAAAATGCAGAGGACACCGATATCACCATCATGTATGATCCGCATGGTGAAGGGGAAGACCTAGTTATAGTCCAGGAACTCTAGATTCTCTAGGGACTAAACCTCAAAGCCCACTAAGCACAGGATATAATAATTGATCATGTTAACTGTCTAAACACCAACTTAATATCTTCATTCCGTTTAATTAAAGCGATGAAGAAACAATAGAGGGTGCACCGAAGATATCGAAGGCTTTTGTGGAACTTGACTCGCTAGATTAATAGTGCAACGATAATGAAGGATTAAGAATCACAAGAGTAGAAATGGTGTATTACGGAAAGATGCGAAAACTTCCTTAGATTATTTAATGATACAAAGATAAATGAATCTGGATACCTTTTAAAGACCCACTGAATTAGTTTGAAAATCTGGTAAGGGACACTAAATGTGATTCCTTCGTTAAAACCTGTCTAAGATTTCTGCTATTCTGGGTTCCTTCAGTAAACAAATGGCGAATGGACTACGAGTAGTCAGGAACCTTTGAAAATTCTCTTGAATATTCATTTCACTTTTTGTCGTATACTAGTATAATTTCTCAAGTTTTCACTAGAGGTACTGTATCGACTCCCATTAACTACGATAAGATCAGTTGGACAAATAGAAGCTTCGAACTCTACAAATCAAAGGGTCCGGACAAGCTTATTCCTGCCAATTTACATAATAAAGTAGATCTGATTATTTTCCCTTTTTAACACTTACCTAACGTGTAGTGCAGATGTAATGAGATCCTTTTCTCAAAGGGAGCCTCATATTAAAGTGGAAGACTTCAGACCGTTAAGTCTTGCTTTCTTTTTCTTTAAAACCTGGGAGAGAATCACTTACGAGTATATTCACGTTAGAAGAATTGTAATTCAAAATATCTTATCACCCTCTCAACATGCCTGTACCAAAGTCAAATCTGTCGATACGACAATGCACAATTAATACAATTCAATTAATCTATCTCTCAAGTTAAAAAATTATGGGATGGTAGTATTTCTATTTATTATCTTATAGTGATAAATATCTGAATCTGAATATTCAGGCAAGGACATACAAAATCTTAATGACATCTATGAATGTTAAGAGGTAAATTAAATTAAAACGGTTGTAAGATCAGTTTTGACGTAAGTGGAGAGCATTTCGTAAAACGTCACTTATTTATGTTCTCGCAAGCTATGAGAATGACTCCGACTACTGTATCATGTATTTTAATAACTTCCTTTAACAGGAGCTTAATGGCTGTTTTTTACATGAATACTGACCTTACCTTGGATCCTTGCTATCTATGGGTCTATACTGAAAGGTTCTAGAAAAGAAAATTTGGTAGCTGGAGGATTATTTATAGAGAAAATATTACTTAGATTTTCCAATGGTTGTACCATTATTTAGACCTAGGTTCAGCTATTAAAAGGGCGATGAATTAGCTGAGGGATTTATTTAATAGTGAACGAAATTACAATTTCTTATAGACTAGCATTCATAATAATAGTCTTATTATTTAACTAAGTTAAAAATACTCCTTTTAATGCGGATTGGATTTACTAAAAAATCAATATATGGATAAAAACTATTGAATTAATTGCATGGGATCAAAGTTGACATAATTGGTTCGAAAATATTTGATTTTTAAAGGAGTATAATTTCTAGTTGGACGTTTTGGGATTACGAATTCGATCTTACAAAGCAGGAACTCGAAATGAATTGAACCGTTTACTAAATTAAAATAACAAATATATTTCCCCTTACTTTCAAGATTAGGAAGATCAATAAGCTGTAATGACTTTTTTTTAATAATATTAGGATTCCATTAAATAAGAGATATTGTTTCTGTACCGATTCAATTTTCTTTATATGAACTTCGTACTGAGGATCCCAGACCACGAAAGCATCTTGCAGGATTGGTCATACGAGAGATGTGAATAATTGCTTTGAAACAAAAGGATCATTAAACTCTCTTCCCCGGCTTTTGAAGAAACCTAGAATTCCCTTTGCCTTATTAACGATTTTTGAAACGTGGGAATTAAAGGATAATTTAAAATTAAGTAATACACTCAGATTAAAAAATTTTTCTGGATCAAGTTGATATTCATTTATTGTTTATCTACAAAGTACTGGTCTTCTTCTCTAGAACATCATTTGTTTACACTTTCTCAAATTCAGATCCATCAGATTTATTATACACAAATATATTTATTATACAAATATTTTCTTTAATTCTTTGGTGGCTCAACATAAGGCCAAGCAAGCATTGTTCTTAATAATATATAACACACTTGTGATCTCATTGTATACAAAGCATTTCTGGGCACTGTTGATATTCGGATTTGAAGTCGACTTCTCTGATTGGCCTGGTTTTGAATTTTCATCGCCCAATCCAAAGCGATTTCATTTTGTGGTACTGAAACAGAACTTCAGACATTCAAAATCGCCTCTCGACGTTAATTGCCTTCAATTCGAGTGGTATCCACTTTTCTTGCCTTTGGATAAATTCAATTGCTTTAAAAATATAGAAATTGTTGCTTGATCTATTTTAAATGTTTATGTAACCATTTCTTGCATTTGGCACGATAAATTGTCTCAGCTAAATGCACCAAAAAAATGTATATTAAAATAAAAAGTTAATATTTCCATTCAGACTTTTATGGGAAGCACTCACGTATAGTAGACAATAGACTTTATTAGATATTTTAATATTTTAATGGGATCGATCGAAGATATCTTATTCCCACAAAATAAAAACAAATAAATTTACACACTATTTTAAACCTCATCGCGGCTCCCCTAAAACGTTACTGCGGACCCTTTTTTGGGAACCCGTGGACTGGGCTATAACTAAAATATAGATTCTACTATAGGAAAGACTATAGCTTAGAATTTAACTATGCTATAGATTAAACTTGATTATAGACTAGACTATAGGCTACACTATATACTAGAATATATATTAGACTATAGTTTATGAGCTTGTTAAATTGTATGGTTTCCTTAGCTTGATACATTTCGGTTTAAAATTCATTTAATTTCAGTTTTATTTTGTTTTCAAACCTATTATTTAAGATTATAATTACTTAGAAAACATCTGATTAATGATGATGCTGTTGATTTGCATTCGTTCAAATCATTTCAGTTCAAAATCCAATTAAAAATGTTTTTCTTTTTTTATTTGCTCATCAGTTCAATTATTGATTATTGTAACGAACATAAACAGAAAATCATTAACAAACACAAAACTTTGACACATAACACAAGTTATTATCATGATATAATCATAAAATTTATTTGGAGCCTACTGTGTTGCAAATTATGCCGGAAACTAAAGGTATAAAAGAGTTGCCAGGTAAAACTAAATACAAAATTAAAAAAAAAAAAACAGAAAGAATACTTAAAAAAAGTATGAAACGGATTTGAAATATAGCTGAATTACAAGGGACTCGATTTAAAGTCAGAGCCGATTAATATTTTTAAATTTATGTTAAATCTTCTTGGCAACCCTTCCCCCACTGACCAGCATAAAAACTTATACATTTTCATTTTTACAAAACTCATACGTTTCACAAAAGAATTATTACCATTCGTAACTGTCAACGTTAAAGTTTTAGTAGATTTATAACAAACATTTATACTTTTACAATGATTTAAAACCGTATAACACACCGTCAGTTGGTGTTGTGTGATCAAGTGCAAATAATAAAAGTCAATAGGAAAAATTTTCTAATTTGAATTCTATTTACACAGACATACTTTGTCACAAACACTCCCAACCCACCACCTCTATTGAAAACTATAATGAATTTACAAACAAAACTTTAGCAAAATGCTATGGTTTGCTATAAAAATTTTTTTAAAGAAACTTCTACTATAATTTCATTATTACTATCGCTGCTACTTTTGTATAATTGTTATTGTTGTTGTCTATTGTTGAAAGTTTCCATTGAAATTTGCAAGAAGTAGCAAAAGCTGTAAGTACCTAAGAAAGCGTTAGCTGCAGCTAGTCACACCAACAAAAACACAGCAGCAGCATAGAAGTGAAACAGACAGGCAACATCTGTTTAACTGTCGATATTGTTTTGCTATTGAACAACGCAACATTACGCTGCATTGACCAACATAATTAAAATTGTTCGTAAAAGTTTTCAGTTTAACTTTAAATGACAATATAAAATTGTGTGTGTATATATGGAGTGCGTTTGCGAGTGTTAAGGAAAAAAGGGATATAAAGATAGAGAGTAAGGTGTAGGTAGGATTGTTAGGAAAAGGAAGTTATAAGGTTTTTTTTTCAAAAGAAATCTTGGCAACGAATAAGAAATAACATTTAGATGATAAGTTTATGTGATTGTCAGCTTAGTAAAGTACGTTTAAAAAACATATAGCTTTTTGAAACTGCATTCTCTTTATTAGCCCTACTTTTGGGATCTTAAAGATAGTTAGTTTGACAAAGTTTTAGTCGAGTTAAATAAAATATTATTCAAATTAGCAAAATTTTTCTTGATATTTAAAAATTTTTATTCAATTTAACTACACTATTTTATTTAAATTTACTAAATTTTAATTGGATTTATTAAACAATTTATTCAAGTTAATAAATTTTTTTCTTCAAATAGAAAATATTTTATTCATTTTAACTATTAGATTTTATTAAATTTGACAAACCTTTGTCAACTTTAAAATGCTTTTAAGCCCAGGTAGGAAAAATTACGTTTATAAATTATTGTACTATTTTACTCAACCTATACAAAATATAGCTCGCGTATACATACTCTCCTTTAGGAGCATTATGAACTATTTTTTTTTGAGTCTAGGTATTTATCGTTTTATATTTTTTAATTCAATAAATCAAGGAAGTTTTCGAATTATTTGCATTTCGTATTTGGGGTCAAAATGTTTTGTTCGTGGTGGATTTTGTGCGACAAAATAAAATGACACTTTACTAAATTGTTTAATTTAGCTTCCAATTTTCCAATCTTTTCTTGCAAAACGGAAGGTAGACGCTTGAAAAGATACTCAATATTAATATTTTATTAATTAAATTAAATTCAAATTATAATTTGAAAATTAAGGATAGATCCGACCATTCTATTGTGAAGTCCTCGACCACAATCCAGAAAGATTTTTTGATTCTAGATCGGGAGAATGATTTGAAATTAATATATTTATCTTTAAAATGCCAAATTTTAGAATAATGGTATTATTTTTTTTATGATGAAGTTATAATCCACTTAGAACAGGTAGGTTTGACAGAGGATTGTGTAATGTGCAATTGAGTCCTGCTCTGATAATTATTGCCTTTTGGTTTCGTTGTTGACCTTAAATGAACGATTTCGTATCCATAGCCTATATGATGACCATTTTTCTTAAGTTTTGAGGCAAAGTTTAGTTCATTGCAAAGGTTAGTTCAACAACCCGATTCAATGGTCATCGTTTTGTAAGTAATTAAGAAATACTTCCACTATCAGAACCTTCTACTCAGATACAAACTTTAGAGTAGAAACATGATCTCTGACAATTTTCGCCATGCTTTGTTTAAACAAACTGTCTACAATTATGTTTTTTACGGATCACAATTTTTTCGTTCGTATTAAGTTCAATTGATTATGAAACCAAACTGTGCCTGAGAGTTCTGGTGGTGTAACACCTTATCTTATGCATTGAGTCAGGTTTTTGTAAGAGGTCAGCTCAGTTATTACTTTACGCAACTCCCATATGGTCAGGAGCTCTGAAAGTAAAGACTGCAGCGAGGAAACTAAAATATTTATACAGGTTATCGGTCCTGCGAGTATGCTGCACTTTTCGAACAACAACTGACGAAGCGGCCCATGTCATAGCGGAAGTGATTCCCATAAATATCTTAGCTGAAGAAGCCAAACGCTTAGATGAAACTAAAAGAGATCCAAATCAACTAGGCACTCGTGTACGTAGATGTGAAAGAGAAGCTTCTATAAGACATTGGCAGAGTAGATGGCAAGAAAGCCGCAAAGGAAGGTGGACCTTTAAACTAATCTCGCGAATAGATGCATGTCTAAACAGTCGACATGGAGAAGTAAACTACCACTTAATGCAGTTTCTTTCAGGCCACGGAGGATACCGAAGTTACCTGTATAGATTCGGGTTAGACAACTCCCCATGTTATCCTAACTGCCCAAACCAAGAGGAATACACGTCGTCTTCAACTGCGCACGCTTTCGCCACGATCGCAGAAGAAGTTCTTGAGTGCCAACTAAATCCGAAAAATATTCAGAAAAACTTAGAACGTAAAAGAAGCTGAGGCAATTTCAAACACCAGACGTAGCATAGATAAGGCTCTCTCGGCCTGCGATGCAATATCTCCGTAGACAGTTCCGTAGGGTTGCTGAATGATGAAGGAGGTGGTTTTAGTCGGTATGAATCCGACATATCTCATGATTAATCTATAATCGTGAGAATCTTATAAACGATTTCTACCTGCCTGAAAAAAAGGTTCTTGTAAGTGGATTGTATAGTATGTACTAATGTACTAACCGCACATTAGTTGTACCAGTTACACTGTTTAAAGTATTACGGTTTTCATCCCCTTTTTTGGGTATTTTGAGTTCTTTGATATCATTATGGAGTTACTTCATTCAAGGCAAAGTTTTATAATTCTTCAACAGTCATCCCTTGTTCCAAGTACAGTTTTTGGAATTTCGGTGCAGTACTGCATAATTTCGGAAAAATAGTCTGTTTTTAACACCTTATTTTTGGCTATGGTACCAGAAGTAAAATGTTGTGAGTTTGACATCGATTGAGATATATACTTCAGTAGATTGTAGACTAATATCCTAAAATACTAAGGTATCATCTTTAACTTCCTTAGGAGTATTATGATTTTCAGATTCTGACACTGATTTGTTTAATTCGTATTCTATCAGTAATAAAATAATACAATTAATGGCTAAAATGGATAGAAATCCTACAACTGATTACATTGATGCAGATGGGTAAAAATTTCAACTAATATCAGATTAATGATTTCTACATACATTACGAACTAAGATACTTAATTAATACATTAGGTTTATGCTTTCTTGACAAAAGTGGTGCTCTGGTAATGTACTGCACTATTGTGCAATAGTTTTAAATGTTTCGACTCTTCTTTTTTCAGACTATGGAAGAACTAAGTGTTATGAATCCAACAAAATTGTTAAGGTTAATAAAGTTAAGCTGACTATACGGTATGAAGTGCAGTATAGTTGATGACACAACACAACGGTAATATTGACTGGCGAGTAAGGAAATGTGAAGTATTAACGGCAATGCAACGGAAGCTCAAGCACGGAGGAAATACTTATAAGGATCCATTCTTGGCCAATTATATCGTCTTGTTATTACACACGGCTCCCGTGTAATCCTCAACCTAACCTACATACACTATATTTTCGTCTGCGTACGAAAATATAAAAGACATTATTGTTGCAATTTTTCCATTGTATTCTTTAAGTTTTTTGAATTCTTATAGCTTATCTAATAGCTCAAATTCTTAACAATATGTTAACTTCGAAGAGGTTATTGAATTCGCGGTTATTCAAGAATATTTCAAAAAAATGCTTTAGTTCAGACTGTAAAAGTCTGCGTTCATCATGAAAAAAATTTCATTCTCCACAATATTTTTATACCTTTCACCACATATGTAGTTTGTCATTCCGTTTGTAATTTGTATAATTTTCCTCTGAGGGCAAAATAGTTTATATTTATGGATCCTCATAAGAAACGATGTCGAAATAACGATGTCCGTCCGTTAGTCGGTTGTTGTGGCGATTATGAAGCCCATCGATAACTGACATATATATATATATTTATATATATATATATATATATATTTTTTTTTTTTTTACTGTTTTTTATTTTCTGAAAACTTTTATCTGAATTTTTATGCTGAATAAGTAGACTCAATCGGCCCATTGTCGACATAACTGCAAAACGTATCTTTAGACTTTTTGGAGCCCCCATACAAGCTACAGGTTTTTTCAATCAACTAAATCGGTTTATAAACAACCGAGTTATTAGCAAATCTTTTTTCATTTATTTAATGTTTGCTTTTATTTTAGTTGTTGATTTTATGGACACTGAAAAGCAACAACAATAAAATGCATCACTTTTTCATCTTTTTGTAGCACTTATATTCAGGGTTGTCAGATTTTTTTGAGCCTCTGTCGTCAAATTAAAACTTTATTTGTTTTTTTTTTTTTTTTTTTTTTTAAAGAAATACTAAAAAATTAACTAAAATGTTAAGAGTCGTACAAGTTTTAGTATTTGCAATTTCTTATAATTTGTAAATATAAACTCAGCTTAAAAAAGACAACGATAATTACAATAGCTAATAATAATCTTATGCTAGTTAGTGGGTACTCTACTGATAAAGCCAATTCGAGTGCGCTGAATGCAATGGTGACAGCTGTTTTTCGAAGTTAGTGCTCCTATTCGCCCTATTTAGGTTTAAACTTAATTATGGAAGTAGCAAGTTAATTGAAAATTATAAATAAAAGGGACATTATTTATGTACATTAAACAATAAGTCGATTGAATATCATAAATTAATTCCCGACTTTAAATATTTTTATAGTTTTGATTGAAAATTTGTTTATTGGTAACATTAGTTAGCTTGCTTACAGAATTACAATAATGTTTTTTGCAAGTTTAAAGTTTTGTTTATTAGCGTTTAAAATATATTTGTTAATAAGAATTCAAAATTACACACTTCAATGGAATCTTAATTGTTTATATTGTTTAAATTCAAAAATTAACCCATTGTTAGTTTTTCACTCAAATGGTACCAAGGAAGGAAGTGTAATGGTACTTGTTTATATATTTTTGAGTTTGAATATGCTAAAGCGGGACTTACTAGTTTTTCATGCTTTAATGGTAATTTCTGTACTTTTTCGTTTTTCTAATGGTGCTTTTAGAATTTCCTATAATATTGAACCTTGAAACATGCAATCAAAGATATATTGTCCTATTTGGAAAGAATTTACAATGGGAAACTTTGTAGTATTTTTCTATTATTTATTTTTTTTATGATATTAAAGGTAGAGTCATTAAATCTATATGTATATAAAACAGTTACAATACTGACAGACGGTAGAAGTATAAACTTTACATCAAAAGTACCACTCCCTATAAATAGTAGGAATTTTTAGAAATTCGAATGCTAAGGGGGTAAAAAGAAGCAAAACCATGTAAATTTTATAACTTGATATATTCCAATCTGTAAATTCTAGAAAAAATATTTTGTTTACATATTTTTCTAATTAGTAAATATACAAATATGTTTTTGGTACTTTTTGGAAATTAGAACATTTAGGGAGTAAAAATTGGTAAAACTGTATTTTGGTACTTTTTTGGTACTCTAAACTAATAAGTAAGAGAAAAGATTTTAATTTTATACTATTTTTATAAAAAGAGTATTAGACAAGTTTTTGGCATTTTTTTGAAATTCTAAATATGGTAAAAATGGCTTAAAAATGTACTTTTTATATCGTCAAAGGCATGAACAAATTTATGTGATATTTTTCGAAATTTAAAAAAGTGTTTGCTCCTTTTGGGAAATTCAAACGTTTACGGGCTAAAAAGGGGTAAAATCCGTTTGATGGTATCTTTTGGTTGCTCTAAATATCTCCTAAGCTAATAAAAATATACGGGTATGTGCTAAAAATCAATTTCGAAAACGAAACGAAATCGAAAAAATGTATGATAAATTTATTTTTTCATTTTCTTTATTGATGAAAAATACAGTAAACTCTCTATTTATCAAATTTTATTATAAAATTTTAAGTGTTCCACGAAAATTATTTCCTTGGTTTTTCATAGTGTTGTATTTTGTAAAGAAAAAATAAGCATTGTTCCAAAAGTTTTTTTTTAAAATCGATCGAAATTCATTACAACTCTTCAAACCGTTCGATTTGAAAATGATCGATTTCCATCACATACCTGATAGAAAAACAAACTTAATTGCATTCTTCCCTGTTCAATAAAAGAACAGACAGAAAATTGGAATGCTTAGGAGGTAAAATATGCATAATGGTCCTGGGCAAAAATGGTACTTTTTTGAAGCTCTAAGTATCTTTTGAACAAATACTGTTTTTTGTTTTTGTATTTTCAACTACTTATTCTAATTTCAAGGGGTATCTTTGTGGTCACTTTAGGTTTAGGGTTCAAAGAGGAGTAAAGTCGGTGTAATAGTGAGAGAAAAATAGATCGAATAGGTTCAAGAGCAGGCAGTATATCAGAAATTAATTGAGAAAATTTTTGGAAATCAGTATGTCACAATGTGGTCACTATAAAACTATATGATGGCTTTATAAAGTCCGTACGATTGACTTCCCCGCAAAATTAATTAAATTAAATTATTTTTTCAAATACTTTCACTTGAATTTCATAAATTTGCAAAACAATTTTACATTTTTTAATATGGTAACCTCAAACATCAATAAAATTTTATAAAACAAATTACAAACGGAATTTGCTAATGTTGAAAAGAACTAAAGAAAATATTTTCAAAATTGTTCGTGCAAAATTTTATTACTTTATTTTTATTAATTTATTTATTAGAAAAGTCTAAAAAGTTACACACTTATGATCTGAACATGACAAAGTTATTCTGAAGGTTGTTACAATTTTTTGCAAAAAATTTTGAAAAGACATCATTCTATTTTTTTGTATAGAGTGCATGTTCTAAATTGTACTAATATGTTTATTAAAAGTCTAATCTTCTCAGAAAATATCAAAAAACATTTCAAATATTTACATTTTTAATTTTTCGGATAACTTTCTTCTCAGTGTATGTATATCTCATCGATAAATAAATATACGAGTACCACGTCTCAACAAAATTGATCCAGATTTATTATTATTTGTTTTGTAATCGGCTCTAGTATGCAGTGTTTATTTTTCAAAAACTAATGACTCATTATTAATAAAGAACAAATTGTATGTGATAAAAATGCTTAATTTTCGATAATATCAAATTGTTGGGAGATAACATATTTTTGCTGCGTCACACAAAACACTTTTTTTTTTAAATAATTCTGTAACTTGTGAACCGTTGAAAATATGGAATAAAAAAAAAAATCAATTTTTGAAATACATTTTTTCCGAACTGGGATTTTGGGTATTTTGGTACAAAAAAAAAGGGAGATTTTTTAATTCCCTGATTTTAGGATTAGTTTGTCTATTCTCTACCGAAAATCCATTGGAATACCTTTACTCATTTAAATTTTATTTAGGTACAAATATTAACATTATTTCTCAAAAATATATTTAAAATCTAAATTTTAAGTTTTTCGGGTCAAGGTTTGGAGAAATTTCATCGCGAGAAAAAAAATTTATTTTGACCTAAATATCTCTAAACTAAAAGATATAACTTATATATGCAAGCGTATTTTTTATATACTTCTTTTCTGTCAAATTATAGATGAATTTTTAGCGATTTTTTTAACAAATTACATACCTGTGGTGATCAATTTGGAGGTCTACCTACATCCGCCCTAATCTGCTAGAAATCCGTGCTCCACTAAATCAACTCGAAAACACCTCGTCTCTAGCTATATTTAATTTTATTGAGATAATTCCAACGGTTCAAAAGTTACAGAATTATTTCGAAAAATAGGATTTTGGAACCACTGTGCGTCATGTGAAATCAGTCAGTTAATTAGTACCATTATTATTTCTTTATAAGTTAAAAGTTAAAAATAATATTATTTTTAAATACTACACATATTAAAATTTTTCCCATTACCAACAAATCACTTAACTTAATATACCAACTCTAAAATCTCTAAAAGGCTGCAAATACAAGAAAATTAGAAAAACAGTCTGTCGATTAATAAAAATAGCAACGAAACTTGTATTAACTGTACAAATTCTATATAAAATTATTTGTAGCACCCAAGATGCTGAAAAAAATGTAAGAAAAACTTTGATTGAATTGCATTTTGATGCCTCAGTGTAAAGAAGAGCAACTTGATTTGAACACAATGACTGACAACAGTTGTACTGCTAAATATTAGCTGTTTTTTTCCCCTCTTGAAAAGGAAAAGAAATTGGAAAATAGAAAAAGTATATAACATTATTTAATTAAATTTGTTAAAATTGTTCTTTTTGCTAATAAAAAATTTAAGAATTTAAAATTAAATTAGAAGATAACTAAAAACCTTGATTAAAAATCTTTTTTTTTTTTTTTAGAAATAATTGTAATTTCTTCTACTAAAAGCTCAATTTAATTAATCCAATGTTTAAGTAACATTTTTATATTTTATTATTTTTTTCTCCTCTCTTTTTATTTATATTTAATTCCATTTTTTTATATTTCACATTTTTGTTGTATTTTCATTATAATTTAATTATTTTAAGTACCACCATACAAAGTAAATTTACGTTATTATTTTCATTTAGTTTTTTCTATTATTTTCCACTTTTTTGTAAAAAATATTTCATTCAAACTTTAAAACAGCTAGCAAACAAAAAAGCCCAACTTTAGTCAACAGGGGACTTGTGCTAAATAAAAAAAGAAAAGAAAGAAAAGAACTAAACTTTACAATATTTTGAACAAATCTGAACAAGGCAGCAGCGCAACTAACACATACATATGAAATGTTGTTTCCTTTCATTGTTTGCCTCCTAAAGCATAATGCACTTCTATTGCTAGTATGAGTTTAGAGTAACACATCCTATTATATTATTATATGATGAGTTTTATGACGTTGCAGTTGCAGGGAAAACGAAACTATAAATGTTAACATTTTTAATATGGCTTTAGAAAAAGTGTAATTTTTTTCACAAATAACCGTTGTGCTTTATTCATGGAATTATTTTTTGTAGCTGTTTAAAGTACAAAGCTAACGTTAATTCTTTTTTAAACTTATTTGGTATATGTATATGTGTATGTAAGTGTGTTTGTTCTAACATGATGTGTCCCCAATGTAGTGTGACATATCTTTTGAGAATTTTATCGTTTGTCCTAAAAATAACAATTTAAACATGGCCATTCAGTGAACTATAGCTTAAAGTTGGTGGGTGGTAGTAAGTACAGATACTTCGGCAAAATTAAATATTTAACATACAATGTTTAAAAGTCTTTTTGAAAATTGTAAATAGATTTCTGAATTTGGTGGATTTTTTAATTTTTATATGTAAACAAACAGATAGATAGATAGGTATTTAGATAGATATATAAATAGATAGATAGATGTAAGTATATATTGATAGATAGACAGATGGATGTCTATATATATATTTATAGATAGATAGACAGATAGATAGATAGATAGATGGATAGATAGATAGATAGATAAAGTTAGTTGTCGAATAAAACACAGCACAAAATTTTTGTAATATCTTTAACTTAATTTTAAATCTTTCCTGATTAAAATATCTTCTAGTGACAATGCTACATTTAACAGCAGATCGAATTCTTGGAATCCGTTCATTTGTCCGTATACAGATGGTAGTCATAGAAAAATGCATAAAATAAAATTTTATTTTTTAACTTTTCTTTTGAACTTACTAGAAAATATTGATTGAGTAAATTTTGACAAAAGTGTTACATTTCAAGATAATAAACAGGCTTAACAAGGACCTAAAGAATAAGATGAAACTTGATTAAAAAAAAACATTGGGTTCATTTCTCGAAAATCAAATAATAATAATAATAATAATAATAATAATAATAATATTATTATTATTATTATTATTATTATTATTAATAATTCCTAGTTCTTTCTATTCGGATATGTCGGATGCTATGACTTCCGCTTCCCTCCAGCTTTTACAAACTCTCGTCAATTCCACATCAATCTGCTGCTTTCATGTATGAACAGGTCGTCCTTTACTACTGCTTCTCTGTTGATTCCATTCGATTGCCTGCTTGGCAACATCATTATCATCTTCACGAAGTGTGTGACCTATCCACTTCCATTTGCGTTTACATATTTCTGTTTGTATTGCATTTTCTTAAGTTGTTTCCCAAAGACGAGAGTTGGAGATTTTATTTGGCCAATATATTACAAGAAGTCTGCGAAGACAGTTATTGGTAAAAACTTGCATAGATTGAACATCAGATTTGGCGGCATTCCACGTTTCTTACCCATATATGACTGTACATTGGAGTTAAAGATTTTGAGCTTCTTTCTGTGTGAAATATTGGACATTCAAATGCTTGCCTTGCATTTGGAGCCGGCCAGCCTAACAATTATGCCTCCAAGGTAGCAAAAGGATTCTACCTCCTTAAGTTGTGCGCCTCCACAATGTGAAAAGGGGTATTATTTTCGATAAAAATGCGCATTATTTTCGTTTTACCGATCTTTATTTTTAAACCAGCAGTATGGGCACGATCGACAGTGTTGTTTAACTTGTGTTCCATACCAGCATGTGAGGAGATAAATATCGTAAACATAGTCAAGGTCTTCAAGTCTATCTTGAAGGCTCCACACAATTTCATTCCTTGACGTTGTAGCTTGTTGCATAATGACATCTAGCACAAAGTTAAAGAGAAGTGGCGAAAGCTCACACCCCTGGCGGACTCCTTTACCGATGTTTATCTTACAATTTCATGCAATATTTTGCATGTTGCATTAGCATAAATAGATTTTATGAAAGAGATTAGCTGTTATGAAACTTCCTTACAGGCTAACGCCTTCCAAGTTGCTGTATGGTTGAGCATGTCAAACGCCTTTTCAAAATCTATAAACTCTCAACTACTCAACTACTCAACTATTATTCTGAAACTGTTGACATAGTCAACACAGGAAACTAGCTTGTTCTTTCTTCATACATGATGTGTGCAATAAATTTTAGCATCATATTTAAAACAGTGATACCGCTCAAGTTACTACGTTCTTATTAGACTCCTTTTTTCGGTATTTTTATGATTACACTTTCCAAGAGGGAATCTGGTAAATAATTGGAAGACTAAAATCCATCCATGAACGGTAGCAGTAATTTTGAGCTTGTTATTGGATCGATCAGCAGCAATTCGGGAGGGATATTTTCCAGGCCCGGAGAATTGTTGTTTTTCAATGAGTTTATAGTTTCACATATTTCGGGAATAGAGGGAAATTCCATGGTGATATTTTGGTTTACCTCATGTGACTCGCAGTCGCACAGTGCTTAATTATGGCTCAAATATGAGCCATGTTAAAGCTATGCCTAAGCAGCTGAAAAGAATTCTGAGCCAAAAAAGAATTACCAAAGCTCCTTAATAATATAAAAATAAAAATTCTTTCAATATTTTATATTAACCTAGAAAACATACGTTACTTTTCTGATGTTCCAAGCTACAACTTTTGTAGTTTTTAATAGTATCGAACTAAAAGTAATAAAAGTTTACAAAGCAATTTGTCATATGACAAGTTTACTCAAATTGCGACAAGATATGTAATTGTTTTGCTTCTTTAGTCTGAATAAACTCGAATAATTATAACAAAGAGTGTGTGTCAAAACTTGATGCACACTTTAAGGCGTATAGGTTTTACTATGTATAAAAGATACTAATACCACTAACTTTTTTATAGACATTATTATTATTATTAAGGTACGGTCAGATTAGGCAAATATTTATTTCGAATTTGTTTGCCCGAACGTACATAAACTTTTCCCAAAGTTTTTTTTTGGTCAAATTACGCACATACATTTTTAAATTTTTGTTTGTTCAAACAGACATTAAATATAATCAAGTAGGCAAATAGGAAAACATGTTGAAAAATTATTTGTCTTTAAAAATTATTTCCTCAAATTGTCGAAAATAATAAATTTATTTTTACTAAAATTATAATAAATAAAGAGGATAAACATTTTTTGGTTTAATGATATGGAGTAGAAGAGGGAAAAAATAAGAAGAAAAGAAAAAGACAATTGGTTTGGAGGTGGGTTAAATGACGAAATGAGGAAGGATGTTGTGAAAAAAATGTTAAAAACGTACGTTTGAAAACTCCATTTTTAAATGATTATAACACATTTTATATTACATTTAATGTTGTTTAGTATCCACTACATATCAAGAAAACATGGTAAAATTATAAGGATAATTATACTAGTCATTTTGCTTTTATTATGGCTTTTATTATACAAATTGCCGAGAAATCTGTTCCTGGTATATATTAGGGTGTCCGAAAATGTAAAATTTTCAATAAGGCTAAAAGGTAAACTTATTCAGATTGCGGTTAAAAAACCCCAAATAATCCTTTGAAGTTGTCACACGTTTACGTTTATGTTCAATTGAGAGCAAACGCGGCACCTATCTTGCAGACAACTTTCTTAAACCCAGCTGATCATTTAAAATCGAAACCACACTGCCATATGAAATGTCTATGACATCAAAAATCTCACGCACTTTTACTCTTCGATCAGACAACACCATATCGTGGATTTTTTCAACAATTTCGGGTGTACTGACCTCAATTGGCCGTCCAGAACGTTCAGCGTCATTTGGACTTGTGTGATCACAACGAAAGTCAGTAAACCACTTTTCAACCATTGAAGTCAATGGCGCAGAGTCCTTATAGTATTTATCGAGCTCTTCCTTGGTTTGACTGACGTTTTTTTTTCGCAAAAAATAATGTTTAATGAGCACTCGAAATTCACTTTTTTCCATTTTTAGAAAAATACACGAGATTATATGTTTTGAACAGCTGTTAAACGCAAAGTAAATGACAACACTTGCTCAAAATTTGACAGCAGTTAATAGACTACAATTGGAATAGTGTTGCATTTCATATAACTACGAGGGAAGTTCGAAAAGTCACGGAAATATTGATCCGCCATTGTATTTTAACAGCAAACTGAAAAGACTTCGGGTGCAGACTTGGGCAAGTCAGAGGACTATCCCTACAATTTTTTATTAACATTAGACCACATTTTCGCCTAGCACTTATATAAATGCTCTACTAAAATCATAATTTTTCTGTGTTTTCGTTACCCCACTATTTGAAAATATTGCCCGATTTTAACAAAAACTTGTAGAGACAGTCCTCTGACTTGTGCTGTTATGTGCCCGAAGTCTTTGCTCAGTTACGTGGTCAGTTGGCGACTGTAATTTTACTCTGTAATCCCATTGAAAATTTTACATTTGCGGACATCCTAACGTGGACCAGAAAAATATATATCGACAATATGTGCAAAAGACGATAAGTGATTGTCTTTAGAAGATGGTTGGTATAAGTATCCATACAATTTGATTATATGGTCCCGTAATATGACGGGTACGAAAAAACACTAAATCTAACATAAAATGCACTATAACACCAAAACTTATAATGGCGCATAAAAATGAACTTCAGCAAAATTATTAGAAATTTTATATTGTATAAATATTGAAATAGCATAAAAATATGTATGATGCATAATAAATGAGATGTATGTAAAAAAAAAAGATTTTGGCACCTTTAACAGCGAATAACTCGCGCAGCAAACAAGAGATTATCGGTGACTTTTAGCAGTATGTATAAGTCACCCTAAATGATGCTATATCCAGTAATTCCGATGTTAAACCATTTTTTCGTATAACTTGCCTGGAGTGCCAACTAATGGTATAAAATATAATCACATATTTACATTATTATATTATCTACTTTTGCTTAAGCAAGTTAATGAAATTATTAAAATTATCAGTAATATTGTATTAGCTTGCTTAAAACTTTTTATTTATTTATATTTTTTTATTTTAATGATTTAGATTCACATAACTGCAATTTGATATTATTTTACCTTATGAAAATTTTGTAAGATCAAATTATTGTTTGCCCAAAAGATGGGAAATAATTTTTCTTTTAGAGGTCACACTGTGTTCATATTAAAATCTTTTTTGTTTGCTAATAAATAATTTTATTTGCCCAGCTAATCTGTTGTTTGCATAGAAAAATATTTTATGGTCATATTACGACAATAAAATATTTGTCATTTTCTGTCAAATATTTCCCTAGTCTGACTTTAGTAAATTTTATTGTATAATAGCAAAATATTTTTTTTATGGAAACGTAAGTATAATTCAAATTTGTTCGCTCTTTAATTTAGGTCTTTGATATAAAAATATATTTCTTATGCATAATACGCGACAAATACGCATAAATGTTTCGTTTAATTCAATTAATAAAAAATTCTTTGATTGTTTTTTAATCTTTATGTGATTTACTTTTTTTTCACTGTTCACTTTTTTATTATTTAGCATTTTATTTTATTTTTTTAATTTTATGATTTATTTTTATTCATAAGTATATCATAGTTTTTATTACTGAAATTTTTCATTTCTATAGCGCTCGATTTAATGCTAAATCGTTGGAAACTTTTAATTAAAAAAAGTACAAGCACTTGTAATGTTTTGCTAAAAGTAGCAGCAGTAAAATCTGAAAAAAATCACTGAACATGAAGAAGGCAAAAAAATGGCGTTTTGTTAAAGGCATAGGATATAACAAATAGGAAGTGAAACAACTATGAGAAGTAGTTTGCTATTAAAAATAAAGTGTGTTAGAAAAGAGGAGTTATTTGCAAATATTAGCTTAAAAGTTTAATCCGATATTCTGTAAATTTTACTAAGAAATTATTCCTTTCTTTGTAACCTATTTCTAATACTATCTTAACATTTCCTTTCTTTATACCCTTTTTTCTATCACTTCAGCTGGAATCATATTCAAAATATTTTCAAACATTCATACACGTCCACTAACTACTTCACAGATTCTCAATTACCACTTGAATGCATACAACAAGAGAAAAACTAAGTTTTTTCTTCTCTTCGTTGTTGTTGTTATTGTACTTAGTTCCCTATATATCTATAATAGTATTACCATAGTTAGTAAAACTAAAGATTGTTAATTACAACAGGCACGCAGAGTAGCAAATGTAAAAGAAGGAAAATACTAGAAAAACGTCCTTATTTAATGAAAAGTTAAAAAAAAAATATTTAAATTTTTTCTAGTTCAGTTTATTTAACTTCCTTGCATTTTTATTTAACTATTTTCTATTTTAATTTCTCTTATATTTCTATACTTTTATTTAATTTTCATATTATTATTCTAACTTTAAATTTAAACTTGATTTTCAATTCACTATTTTTATACCCTACAGTATCATAGATGGTTGGGGTATTATGCGTTTGTGCTGATGTATGTAACACCCAATAATATTGGCCTAAGATCCATCTTAATCATTTCCATCTTAATTATTTTCTGAGACGATGTCCGTCCATGCATGTAAGCCTTGCAATCAAATCACAGGTTGCAATCTTTAAAATAATTTTTTGCCTTTTAGAGCCCAGGGACGAACACTACTGAAATTGGTTATGATAGACCCATTACTTCGCCCCATATAAATGTCCGCCCTGAATAAGTGTTAGCGATCAGAAATGTCTTAAATATAGCAATATTTAAATTAAATAGGTAAAACTCTATTTGACAAATTGCTAAATTATATAGGTAAAAATCTATGTGCCAAATTTCTGGAAGATCTCTCTATAATTAACCCTAGCTCCCGCTTATAAACACCACTTCCGAAAAACACTCTAACGTGCATAAATTCTATACAAATATTTGTTTCAAGTTAATATTTGATACAAATAATTTTTATATAGTGCCAAATTTTATCAAAATCGGCCTATAATTAACCATAGGTACCACATGAAGTCCACTTCCGCGAATCACCCTGAAACGCATAAATAACATAATAAAAGTAAACATATGTTTCATAGAAATATACAATACTCTTAATACAAGTAACGGTTAACAATTGACCCCAGTTCCCATAGAAGACCTTTCTTCGAACTTTGATGTACAAACTGAATAGTGTAGGGTATCATGTAGTTGGACTTGACCAACTATATTTTTCCTACTTTTTTTTTTTAACAAAATACATGTACAAATGCATTTATTTGTTTATTATTGCTGGCAGAGTTCACCTGAACGGATGCCATATTTTGTCATTATGTATTTATTTCCGTTTTTTGTTGTAGCACATTTTTTTTTGTTACAATCTAACCTCAAACCAAACATTTATTTATGTATAAGTGTATTTGTGTGTAAATATGTCCACCTTGACAGGTGTGAGAGGAAGAGGGAGTAGAGAAACTCAGTTTGAGGTTTTTTAGTGTTGCCACCCTTGGAACCACGATATTTATTTTCATTTTTGTTGTTCGTTTGTTTACCAACCAACATTTATTTTAAAGGTCTCACTATTTTATTTATTTTTGTTTTAGGTGCTTTTTTTTCTGATGTAATTTTTCTTTTATTCCAACAATTTGTTCACTATGCGGTTGGCAACACCATTGTACTAGGTTATGGTAAATATTGAGCAAAACAGGAGGACACCGGACGAAAAGAAAGGAAAGCTAAATAAATGTTACGGGACAAGTTAAAATATGAAAATACCCTTTAGTTTTAAATATATATACGTTAAATAAAATAAGCATATTATACTCGTATTATTTAAATTAGTATATTATATACAATCGATACAAGAGATTTTTTATAGGAAAAGTTAAAATCATAATTTTCCATTTCAAATATTTTCATCTATTCATTCATTATTGGATACACACTGTAACAGTCATTTTCATACAACCAAAAAAAAAAAAAAAAAAATCGATGAAACTGGAGATCATATATAGTAAAAAAGCGTTTTTAGTTTTTTTTTCCTGGACTTCGAATTTCTTCTCCAAAGGATTTCAAAATGTCGAATAAAATGTCAATAAAAAAAAAAAATAAAATAAATAAATAAAATTATAAAATATCTGCTATGATTATAACAACCCAATATGTCTGTCACATGAAAGCTAGAAATCCGTGTACTACATTAGCACTTTTTATTTAAATGTTTTATTTATTTCAAAATTTAAGATAATGTCCATTTGAAAATATTATCCTCTACACTAATAAAATATTTTTTAATAAATCATTATTTGGTTGTAAATAAAATTTTATAAAAAAAAAAATGATTAGAGTTTAACATTATGTTTTATTGGCTAAAAATGATTTTAAAACCAATACGTAAAACAAAAACAATTTTATGTATTTTGAAAATTTCAGTAAAATAAAAAATAAAATTATAAAAATGAGGAAATCAAAAAATATTAAATCCAACATTTGAAGACATTTCCTTGCATATTTTCCTAATAATGATTAAAATTTATGTATAATTTAGACGATAAATGTAATCTAACTCATAAAATAACCATACGTTAGTAGTATTAATTTATTATCCAATATCCATATTATCCTGTGCGTTAATTTAGAAATGTCCATCCTTAGAGATAGCTGCACGAACAGTTTTTCGTTCTATACTTTCTTCAAACGATTCGATTGTGTTCGATACAGATCTCTCGTGATTGTTTCATCCGGATTTTCCTGGTTGTCCGGCCTTCATAAATAATTTTTGCGCTATGAAGTATCATAATGGATCCACTTTTCGTCGTCCGTAAAAATTCGATTCGTAAAAACAGATTGGTTTTTTGGCGCATTTCAGACATGCTAAGACTTCTTACGAGGTCACTTGGCTATTTCTCCCCTGGCACCTAGTTTCATTGCTTTTAGATGAACCCAGTGCTTTAACATGTCTTGAAACTGTTGTTTGATTTACATACAACATTTCGGCAACAATACGGACGGACATAGTCAAATCGATTCCGCGATGATTATGTTGGTATAGAGTATAAAAAAACAACACTACTTACGTTAATTATATGATAAATTTTAACGTGTTTCCAGATCCACATTTAAAAGGTTTCCGAATTGCCTAGAAAAAAATACATAAATATTAATTATTGCATTTGGAAAATCTTTACTCTTATATATAAATGAATTATTTTTTTCAGCATTTTAACAATTTTGTTATTACTTTTTTTACTGAACTTGTCAAAGTAAAGAAATTTGTTTTTGTCTTTTATATTGAGTTTGAAAATATTTATAACCAGTAAAATAAATAATTAAAACCAAATATTATTTTTTGTTTATAATTATTCAAATTTCAATAATGATACGTTTAGAAAAATTTAAGCCATAATTTTTTCTGTGTATACTCTTAATACAAGTAAAATATTTTTTTTAATAGTTTAAAATATCTATTATATTTTTTTAAATTTTGTACTGCAATATTTAAATAAAAACTTTTATTATATTAAGGAATTCTTAGCTTTTATTTGACACCCATATTTGTTTGATGTAATTTTCGCAAATATTTTATATATACTTTTATACGTCACTCCACTATAGGTGGTAGGGGTATTATGCGTTTGTGCTAATGTTTGTAACGCGCAGAAAAAATCATCCAACACACATATCAAAGTATACTAATCGACTCAGAATCACCTTTTGAGTCGATCTAAAGATGTCCGTCCGTCTGACTAGCTGGACGGCTGGCTGGCTGTGTATAAAGTACAGATCGCAATTTTGAAGATAATTGAATGATTTAATAAAGATCGGTCCATAATTGACCATAGCTCCCATATAAAACCCTCTTCCGAAAATCACTTTAACGTGCATAAATCACATACACATGTTAGTATCAGGTTTATATTGGACACAAATAAGTTTTATATAAGCAGAAATCATAGTGACAAACTTTGCATATTTTATTTTACACTTAGTAAAATTATCGGTTCACAATTGTCCACATGTCTAATATAAGACCCATCCACGAATTTTGATGGACATGCACAATGGTGTGTGGTATCATATGGTCGGGCTTGACTGACTATATCTTTACTTTTACTTAATTTGTGTATGTTTCGAAACTTTGAAGTCTTTTTGAGAAAAAACTTGATGTTCTGGAAAAAATCTGAGAAAGCAGTTTCTCGCATATATAGATTTGTTCATGAGTGTGTAATAGACGCTTACGTCATTTAAAATTTTTAAATGCAATTTTTTTAACACTTTTATTACTAACAGTTAGTACCATTTTCTTGTCGATGTTAGAATTATTTTGGTTTATTTATCTAGGTTTTCACATTTATAACTTATTACATGGGAATAAAACAGTACAATTTTACATAGTAATGCATTAATTCCTAAGCCTTAGGAAGAGCTAATTTCACAAAGAAGCAGATTATTTTGAGGCAACTGAATTTTTTGCCAATTGCTTTTTGTTGGTTGCAAGTACTATCACAAATTCGATTGCAAGCACTATTCATTTGCTGAATTAATGGTAATGGATTGGGATCATTAAAATTTTTAGTTATTTTGTATTCTTAAACAATTATTATTATTTTATTTTATTTAAAATGCAAAAACAAGCATACAGAACATCAATAGAAAAAAAATTAATATGTAACTATATGTATATTTTCCACACGGGACTGTTCGATTTAAAATTTCGTAAGGTATGACAAACAATTAAATTTTCTTTTTATTTTAATTTTATATAGCATAGGCCGGAAATATCATATAGATTTATATTTGTGGAACTGTCCACAGTCCAAGATTGTTATTGACAATATGTTCTAAATTCAAAACCAAAAAAATAGTTTATAAATTTGTTACACACAATTGAAATTAGACTATACTTACTATCATGTATCCATTAGCCACTAGTATTTACTGCATAGCTTGATTTTGCAATATTTCTTCTAAAGATAAAAGTGAAATAAAAATCGCTCTGACAATTGATGCAAGAAATTGGTTTTCTTGCAAACATTCCCAGAAATCTAAAATATTTTGACATACATATCATTATTAATAGCATACAAAATTATTAGTCCTTCGACTAACATTTCTATTTGTATAATAATTTTCTTGTTTTTTTATTATTTTTAAATAATTTTCGTATTTTTAATTTATTTCTTTGTTTAGTTTGTTTTATTTTATAAATGTAAATTTTTTGTGGGAATATGGCTCAGAGAAACGAATTATATTCTTTTTTCGATAACCATGATCATTATTTCATTTTTGTGTACATATCTTCCAGATGTTTCAAAAGCATATGAAATATGAGCATGAAGCAATACATCGCATAAAAAATGTGATGTAAGAAGGGTTTTAGCGCTGGGTAGTTTTACACCCATAACAAAAGAATATATGTTTAACAAGTTTGCAGTCGTAAAATGCCTTTTTGCAGCGGTACCAAAGCAGTGCCGCTACACACTTCATCATTGGTTATGTAGAACATAAGATTTCACTCAAACGTAAATATTTAACTCCGTTAAAAAATCTGTCTAAATTTTAAATGATAAGTAGAATTTATTTAGAAAATTTTTCAATTGATAACGATTCTGTTTTAGACCGAAAAATTTGCATTCCTGATTGTTTTATGTTTATATGGCAGCATTATTTTTCACCAGAATAATAACACATTACACTTTATCTACATATTATACACTATGTATTATTTTAGCGTTACATTGCATTTTTTACATTAATTAGTCAGTATTATTTTATATGAACATTTCGTTTTTCAACACCAACTTTTCATGTTAAAATACAACACTAAAATTCAATCTGAATCATTATATTATAAAAAATTTTAAAAATCCTTATTAAAAATTTTATTAAATCAAAAAAAAAATAATAATAATAATAATAATAAATAAATAAATAGTTTAAAAAATCTACTAAAAATTAAATATTATTTTAATCGATTTTAACAAATCATGTTATTGAATTTGAATTTTCAAACATACAATTCTATAAATAGTAAAAATATTTTAATGAGAAAAAAATTTAAAAAAATTTAATTTTTTCAGTATTTACGAATTTGAATATTTGATTTTACTAATTCAGTGATAGGTCCGATTTCAAAACAAAATATAATTGATTTTATGAATTTAGTAATGCAATACAAAGTTTAATTTTTTCTGTGTAGGAAACTTATTTCAATCCCAATTATACACAGAAAAAATTATTACTAATATTTTTTTATTAAATCATTATTTCTGATCAAATTCAAATTTCACGAAAGCAAATATTTAACTTTAATATTTTTTTTGTTAATTTGTAATAATTTGAAAAACCACGTGTTCTCATATTATATTTTATGAATTTAGTAATGCAATACAAAGTTTACTTTTTTCTGTATATATATATATATATATATATATATATATATATATATATATATATATATATATAAATTTACATTATTAATTAACCTATACCTCTTATAAACTTTAACAATTTATACTTTGCATATATCATATTTTATATGTATCCTCATATTCAGTGTGTACCTATTCGAATTGTCTTGAAGTGTATTTTTATAAATGCGCTAAACGACAATTACGCAGTTATTAAACAAGTTCATGATGTATTCATAATATTTGATATAAAGGTTGATTCAAGTAGCCTTTTTTTTGACAGATCACGTGTGAGTCGTGTCATGCTGTCATGTTATTTTTGTTTAATATTGTTTGGCATTTCACAATGGAAAGACTTACGTCTGAACAACGTTTACAAATCGTTCAACTTTATTACGAAAATGCATGTGCTGTGAGGAATGTGTTTCGTGCACTTCGCTCAAATTATGGTCAACATAATCGGCCTACTGAGCGTACTATTCGCAACACCATCACCCATTTTGAGACCCAGCATTCTTTATTAGATAATATTCGACCGAATAGACGACGTCCAACATGCTGTGAAGAAAATATAGCGGCCGTAGCTGAGAGTGTACACGAAGATCGTGGAGAGTCGATTCGACGCTGTTCGCAGCAACTCAGACTGACGTATGGAATGACTTGGCGCATTTTACGTCGAGATCTTAAATTGAAAGCATACAAAATATAGCTTGTGCAACAAATTTTGAAACAAATTTTGTTCAGCGATGAGGCCCATTTCTGGCTCAATGGGTATATAAACAAACAAAATTGCCGCATTTGGGACGAAGAGCAACATGAAGAGATTCAAGAACTGCCACTTCATCCAGAAAAAATAACGGTTTGGTGTGGTTTGTGGGCCGGTGGAATCATCGGTCCATATTTCTTTAAAAATGATGCCGGTGCGAAAGTAACCTTCAATGGCGACCGTTATCGTACCATGATAAGCAACTATTTGATGCCTGAAATTGAATTGTGATCTCGGCGACATTTGGTTTCAGCAAGACAACGCTACTTCCCACACATCGCATCAATCATCGTGTGATATCATACCGTTAGACTTTTTCCTGTGGGGATATGTAAAATCTAAAGTTTATGCGGACAAACCCGCTTCGATTTAAGCCTTGGAGGAAAACATCACGCGTGATATTTGCCAGTTACCAGTCGAAATGCTCGAACGAGTCATCGAAAATTGGACTCAACGGATGCGTCGTAGCAATGGCCGATATTTGATAGACATAATCTTCATAAAATAAATGCCAAATAATGTTCTTTCAAATGATAATAAACGTTCCCCATTAAATTTGAATTTTCTGTGTTTTTTTCTTTAAAAAAGTAGGGAACCTCGAAATGGATCACCCTATACATACCTAAATGTTTTCTTACCGCTCTTGCCTTTAAAATTCTCGTTGAGTGATAATGCAGCTACATCTATAACTAGATTTGTTATACTACAATTGACATATGTAATTAGCATATACATACGATTTTGTTAAACTGGTTATGGGTGTAACTGCATTACAAGAGCGGTATCATACATACATACATACTTGCATACATACATACATACATACATACTTGCATAAGTTTATGATATAATTATTTCACTCAATGTAAATAATTAGCAAATTCGAATTTAGGTACATGCCAAATTTATTATATTAATAAAAGCTCTTTTCCTTTTAACTTTGGAGCTGTAAAGTGTGATAAGTAGAAGTGTATTAATAAGTTTATTCTATTTTTAAACAAACAAAATTTTTCCTTGAATTTCTAAACTTTTAAAGAAAATTACTTAACACCACTGAAAAAAATAAAAAATAATTTATACACATGTTGACAGCTACATATCTAAAAATATTAAAAAAATAATAATTCTGAAAAAGTTGTCTATTGAATACCCTATACGATTGCAAATAAACTGCAAAGAGATATACATAAGTTATATTTGACCTACAAATAAAATTAAATCGATATGTGTGAAATTTGGAAATGAGATATATAATAAATTATAATAGTATTTATAAAATTTTTCGGAAGTACACCATCATAATATGGGAATATATTGTGTTGATGTATTGGTCTAGGACCCACCTTAGATTATACCAATCGGCTTAGAATCATTTTCTGCGTCGATTTAGCGATGTCGTCCATCTGTCTGTCCATATAAAACTTATAATCAAACTGCAAGTCACAGTTTTGAAAAATATTTTATGAAATTTGATACACAGGTTTCTATTGAAATTGGTTTTGGTCGGTCCATTATTTCAACTAGCCCACATAAAAATGTCCTCCCGCAATAGGGGTTTAACTATCATAAATCCCTTAAATATAGAAATATTTTAATGAAATGTGCCGAATTTCATGGAGATCGGTCCATAATTCACAATAGCTTCCATACAAACCCTTCTTTAGACAATCACTTTAACGAGTATAAATCCCATAAAAGTGATAGCATCAGGATAATATTGGACACAAATCAGTGCTATATAAATAGATAATGCAGTACCAAATTTTATGAAGATCGGTTCATTATTGACCATAGTTTTCATGTAAGGCCCGGGAATCACCCTATTGTGCATAAATAACATAATACAATATAATGCGTATGTATTTTAGTAGAAATATACACTACTCTTAATACAAATATCGATCCACAATTGGCCACGGATCCCATATCCCGCTCCTATATTTTTGGTGCACATACATAATTGTGTAGGGTATCATATTGTCGAGCTAGACCGACTTTATATTTATCAATTGTTTTTTATGAGAATAAAAGAGATTCATACTTCAACAATCCTAACGCAGATGATTTTAATAAAGAAAAAAAGTGTTAAGTTTAGACAATGTTTTTAAAGGCTTCAATGAGAACTTTACGAAAACCAATAAGTTTGCAAACATCTAAATGATTTGAGCATCAGAAATTCCCTTTTTTTGTCTCATAACATATATGTCCATACTTAAACCAAATTTATTTATCCATTAATAGATAATTGCTAGATAGTTTTAGTAAAACTAAAGAAACTAACAAAAGGATATGTGAAACTTTTAAAAAATCTCTAAACTGGAATCGGTAAGTAATATTACATAAAGACACCTTTATTTAATTTTAATAAAATGGCCAGCACGTAGCAGTTGTTTTAAGAAACATGATAAGTCAAGCTGCAAGTATTTAAAAGCAAATAGGACAATGGGAAAAGAAAATAGGACATACTGCATCGGTATGTCGATCTAAATCTAATTCTAAAAGTTATATAAAATCAGTAGACTAAAAAAATTAAATTGAGACAGATAGTTCAAATGATAATATTACAATTTTAACATGTGATGTTGATGACAAAATAATTACATAATCTGGAAATAAAATTATAATTAGCGTTAAAATATATGATAATGTATTATACAAACATTTTGGTTCGGAAGAAAAGTAGCTATAAGGTATTATTTTAAAACTTTTTGGAAATTTTATGTATTTAGTTCAAATTGATAATAAGATCATAAGACGTCATAAGAATAAACCGAAAAGTTCTTAAAACCAGATTTGATTACAAAGATGTAAACCAAGCTGTGCGACAATTAGTAGACAATTATTTTGCACAACATTCCCAGCCATGAATGTTTATCATAATCCAGTTTATTCTTCGAGTGTATTACGTGAACTAAATTCAGATTTGATATTAAGTCATCCTAGTATCGGTACGGCAGCAGAATTCTGTTTATAGAAATAAAGATAATGTAAATGTAACTGTAAAAGAATTAAAAAGATCTGAGCGATTGAAACGTAAACCTGGAATCCTTTCACCTTTTATTAGTCAAAACTTGTCGATATTGATATATTTTAACTTTATTTTAAACTTATTTCTAGTGAACTAAAATGTTTTTAATTAAAATATAACAAATGTATTGGAAGTGTGGGGGGATGGGACCTATATCACAAAGACAAATTACCGTTTAGCTCTATTTTATGCCATAAATGTTGGAATTTCCAAAAAAATTATATATTTAAGTTCTGCATGCCAAATTTTAAGAAATCCGGTTGATTAGTTAAGAAGATATATGGAAGCGCAGCTTTTACCCTTCTTACCCTATTTTACGCTCTAAATAAAAAAATAATAGGCAGTAGTTTCTTCCAGATGTAACACTATTTGCCTGCTAAATTTCGATTGATTAGATAAGAAGATATAGGGCGGTGGAGCTTTTACCCCTTTTGCCATATTTTACGCCCTTTGTTGATATAAAATATACTTTACGATCTATTCTCTACCTAAAAAATACACATACAAAATTTAATAAAAATCGGTTAGGCCGTTTCGGAGGAGTTCAATTACAAACACCGTGACACGAGAATTTTATATACATAGAGATAATTTATTTGATCAACTTAACTTTGAATTTGATTATTTTAAAAATTTTGTAATTAATTTCTGAGTCTTGAATTTTTCGTTCAAAAAATATAATACTATTTTTATAAAAATATATCTCTAATTTACATTTTTACTTTATGTGTCTAGGCGAGATGTCTTTTTTCTAAATTGTTGCCAATGAAAAATAAATTGTCCAACAGACACATGTTCTATGCTTTCAGTCCTAAATTTGTTTGACAGGGATTTGTAAGACTGGAGTCCGAGTAAAGACCTCGTATAAAAGTTTTTATGAACATATCTATATTTTCGCAATAATAAAAATTATTGCAATTAAATTATTTTGCTATTAATAAAATTAAGTTTAATAGTTTCTCTTATAATACAATATTTTTTGTTTCTGGTTTCATTAAATAAACAAATTTTAAGAAGTTTTTTTTAGGTATTGAAGCAGTTGGTTCCTTTTCAAAAAATTCCCCTTTTTGGCAACGCTGCACAGTGGTAAATTCCGGCCAAAAATGCTGAAAACGAAAATATGATTTTTGCTAAAATGTTGATTGCATTATAAAGCCAACACTTCAGATAATACGATTCATAACTTTCCTGGCTGCTTGGAAATCTAGTTTGCAAGAAATAATGAAGCAAACTGGAGTATTTGTCATTAATCATTGTTTTATTCCTATATATAAAGTATGTATGCATTTCTGTCACATATAAGTTTTTAAAAATTTGCAATATTTTTAGAGAATACTGGTTTATTGTTAATCTTTTGGTGTAAAATACTGATCATAAAAAATTATCTTTTTGGTACATTTATGGACTATAGAAAAGTTGGCTACTTTTATCATCACAAAAATTTGAAATCCAGATTTTAATGGATCAGACATTTTTTTTAAATAGGTTTCAGAGGTTGAGTTCAAACAGGATAGTATACTCCTAAGTGTAATAAGTCAATTTAGAAAATTATTTAATATTGAAAATGATATAATTAGTATATGATCGGCTCAAAAATATATTTTAAGATTCTTGGAAATTTAGAGACATTTTTAATATAAAACTCTAGAATAAAATTTTAATACTTGTAATTCAATTTTACTCAAATTTTGGTCATCCTAACTAAAACTAGTATAATAATAAAGAACAAGATCACTAAATATAAGAAGAAAGAAAGATCACTATATATATATAGTGATGTTTTAGAAAAACTGTACACAATAACAAAAATGTATCATTTTAAAATTCAAAACAAAAAATTCTAGGATAATTTTCTTAAAATTATGATAAAGATACACGCGCCACCTGTTAAAAATCAAAGCATATCACATATATATATATATATATATATATATTGTTATTGTGTACAGTTTTTCTAAAACATCTTTATTTTTATTTAGATTTTCATACAACCATTTTTTTCTTTTTCTTTTTCCTTTTTAAATTTAAAAATTCTTAAAAAAGTATTTATATTAAAAATTTATTTTATTAAATTGTATTAAAAACTGAATTAACAAATTTATTAAAAAATAGTTTGAAAGAATTTTTTTTGTGTATAATGGGTAAAGGAGAAAAATAAAAGTTATTTTGGAAAAAATTTGTTTGTCATAAATAGAAAAAAGCAATAATGAATTTATCATTAACATTGTCTATCCAAAAATTTGCATCTACTTTCGAAAATTTTTTAAGTAGATCAATAGGTTTTAAAAATTGGCACTTGCTTAATAAAAAATGTAGAAATTGCATATTTTTAAGTATTTTTATTTCACTTTTTTAAATAACTACTTAACATATGTATGAGTTTTTGTAAAATGTTAATTAAACTCTTCTAATAGTAAATAGTTTACTAATTTCATTTATTTTTCCTGGTTTGCTGGTGGCGCGGCTATCTTCATCACCATTATATCGACCGGTATAGTATTAATTCTTTCTTTGCGAGATCAAACCATCACACAATAATTCAATTCATAGGCAAAACTAAAAACAAAATTTAAAAATTCCGAACATTTTTCTTTATGGAATGAAGTTTTTTTGTCTGTTTATTTTGCAAGCTTTAAGGCTAGAAAAAGAAGAAAATGTGTAAATATTTAATTAATTTGTACAAATTATTCTTTAATATAAAAGAAATATTTTTAAAATTAAATTTTTCTATCAATCAATATGATATATAGCCATGTAAGCGTATTAGTAATATTAATCAATTACATTATGCATACGCCCCTATATAAAACTACCTTAAGAGCACAAATAAAAGCCAATTAACATAAATCATAAAATATATATTTCCTTTAGCAATATTATGTTCAATTCGTTACTTCAGAATCTTTTTTGCAGCAACTCTCAGTAGAGAGAAAAAAAGTCACCAATCACCAAAATAATTCATTCAATTAAAAATTTTTTAAATTTGTACGTCTTACCAAAATGATTATATATATCAATTACTAATAACTGTAAAAAATGAAAAACTTAAAAAAAATCCAATTAAAAAATTTATTAAATCAATCAAATAGGCGATTGAATGAATTAAAAATTTAAATGAAAAAATAAAACTTACTTCAATTGCTTGAATATATTAATTAAATTTTGATTAAAATTAAGCAACTGTATTAATTGAAAAATATAAGGTAATCATTTGTTCTGTGTAGTAATATCTGTCATGAGACTAAACCGACATAATTATAATTTTCTTTGACTGCTTTGTTTCCCATATTATGTTCTATTTAAAACACCTTAAAAATGTTTGCAGAATTCTACATTTTATCTTGGTGCCATTTTAAAATACGGAAATATTTAATGGCGTTTATTGCTGCACAAAAGTAAGGAGAATTCATAATATATATTTTTTATGAATTATTTTTCAGTTTTTTTTTCTCGTTCATTGTATTACCAACCTCAAATATGAGGTTTAGTTTGTAGCCATTTGTATTTTTCTGATGTTCTGTTTTCTGGATCAGGCGCGGATCCAGGGAGGGTGTAAGGAAAAAATTTGCTCCCCCAAAATTAATTCTATAACCAAAAAAAAAACTAAACAAGAAAAATATACACAGAAAAAAATAAAGTGGATTTCAATTAAGAAATTGCTAACAACAATTAAATTTTTAATGGGTAATCAAATCAAATGAAAATAATGTATTTATTTCACTTTTGTAAAAAAATATTGATTTTCAGTACGGTTCCCTTTGTCAGGTTAGTTCCAAATTTTTGCATCAGTAAGTTTTTGATATTAAAGAAAAAATAAGACTAAATTTTTTCTTAATAAAGCACTATTTAGCTTTTATTCATATTTTATAAAAATGAATATTAAGTTTTAACATTTTTAATTTAAAAAACAATAATAATAATAAAAAAACAAAACCAATATTATACAGCTTGAAAAAATACACAAAAAAAATTAAATTTTTTTAGGTGGAAGTGGAACTTGCATAACAGTAGCTGCACATTTATCAGGTAAATAAATAGCAATATATATATATATATATATATATATATATATATATATATATATATGGTATATAACAAGGTCATAGCCCTACCTCTCGGACAATAATAAAATCAGGATTTACCATTTAAGTTATATTGTAATATTACATTGATCCTCTATGAGATTTAATATAAAATTGGGCTAAATTTAAAATCAAGTTGGACTATATAAAATCCAAAGATTATATGTACATTACATTTAAACATACATTGAATTTGTAAAGAAACATTTATTTTTAAATATGTTTTTAATATTCATTTTATTAATTTCAAAATAATTTGATTTGATAATTTATTTTTTCAAGCTCAAAAATTTTGTTGAGTGTTTTTATAAAAAAAATTTTTGAATTTTTAATAATTTTCAACATCATGTTTGATAAATTAAAATATGAAAAAACTCATATATTTGAAAATTTTTTTCATAAATATTATGAATCGAACATGATTTTTTTCCCAAACTTTTTTCATAAAAAATAAAAGTGTATTCATAGAAAAGAATAATATTTAGAAATTTGCACAATTTTGCTCGCATTCTGTAGCACATCATTTTGATAAAAGCACTTCTCTTCTCTTCCTATAATGTAGCTAAAATCAGTAAAAACCTATAACTTATCGAAGAAAGTTTCAAACATTTTTTTAAAAATTGAAAACATAAATGAAAATTTGAACAATTTATTTTAAGTCATCTTTACTTTTCATTCATTTCAAAAAATGCAAAAAAATTGTTAATATTATGAACTAAAATCAATGAAAGTAAATTCTTATACTTATGTGCGAACCTTTTTCTGTGAATAAAAACAAATTATTATTTCTTTCAATAACTCATTTATGAATTTAAATGTTGAGTTTTACTAATTCCGTGATAGATCCGATTTCAATAAAAAAAATATTTAAATTTATATTTTTTGTAATAGAATACAAAATTTAATTTTTTCCGTGTATCAATATAAACTTTTAGCTATTAAAATCTTTCACATAATTTTGAATTCTTAAAAAAAATTAATACATCACCCCTCCTCCCCCCAAATGATTTCTCTGAATACGCGTCTGTGTTGTTATTGCATTATATTTTTGTTGTTACTAAACCAATATGTGTAACACGCCGAGGTGCATTTGTTTGGCTGTATCTGAGTTTGTACACAAAAATATTATTCTTGTTTTTGGCAGAAAAAAAAAAATATGTAAAATGAAATTGAAAAACGGAATTTCCTTTTTGTTTGTAAAAAAATATATAATTACAGGAAAATTTGTTACAGGATATTTTATCCTTTTCTAATTGGGTTAAAAAGTAAAATGTATAAAATTTATCACCCATAAAAGAAATAAATCCGGTCATTAAAATTTGTTTGTTTACAAACTTTAGTGTCCTTTGAAATGATTTAGTTGGAGTTTAATAAACAAAATTTTTGTCAGGCAATAAACAGTTCATTAGATTTATTAAAGAGGAAAGAAAGGCTAATTAAAAATTGTTATTGAATATTAGTTTTTAAAAATAGACTTTTCATAAATGTTACTTTATTATTTTCCTAATTATTTGTTAATAAAAAGCTGTTGTATTCAAATAAAGAGAGGCTTTTTAAAGCAATTGTGGCATTTAGAGATTTTATAGATAACTATATTGGTGGGAGGTCACATTAATGTAACACAAGCACGGTTTGTCCAATTCAGATAAATAAAACTCTCATAGATGTCGATACCTAGTCACTTTTTAATTATTTTTTTTATAGTGATTTACTAATTTATTGCACAGTGCAGCAAGAAAAAATTGTCTAAATAATTCCAACGCAAAATGAAAGCGTATCAGTAGGCTGGCAAAACCCCCAAAGAGTTTTCAAAGTTAGTTCGAATTTCTGTTTCACGACCTTTTTTTATATGATTTGAAATAGAAATCATTTAAATTATTTAATTCAATTGTCTTTATAGGTTGTTGTTTTATTGAATACTAGCATTATTACATAAGATTTTTTGTATATATATATATATATATATATATATATATATATATATATATATATATATGGTATATTACTGACTGGATGCCACGTCTACTTTCTTAAGAAAGGGTTGCTTTGCTTCGTTATAATCTAATTTAAAATTTCATAAAGATTTTGATGACAGTGATATAATTAAAGTAGGCGAAAAGAGGCATGGAACAAATACAGATTAAATTTTTCAAAATAAATTTATAACATAAATTTTATATATAATTTTGTGTATGTTAAATTTTATGTCTTAGTAGCATCAAGAAAGTAGCAAAATTGATTTTTACTGAACGCTTCAAAGAATAGATTTAAATCATTTTTTATTATATCTTTTTACAAATGCAGTTTACATTTCTCTTTGTTTTATGCGGACGACAAAAAATTATTAAGGTCCCTAATAATCGTTTAATTAACAGCTGCTTATATCAAAAGCTGTGTCAACATATTTTTGAAAGTAAGTAATTGATACATGTATGTATATATACAGTGTTTCTAGAAATATAACTCTAGGAAATATTAAACCTTCATACATAGTTAAAAGAGCAAGCAAAAATTTAAAAAAATAGAAAAATGCCCTTTTGATTATTAATCTGTAAATAATAGTTGTGTTTATAAACTATAATTCATTATTCCATGTGCATAATGCGATAGGCTACTTTACAAAATAATACTATTGTTTTAATCGACGCAGCTATACTATTAAAATATGAAGCGAGTTTATTTGTTCTTTTTTTTTAATATTTTCACTGAGGGTCTTGGTTGACCACGATATTTCGGAACTTTCGTTTATTATTAAAGTCGATACCATCCAAACGCATATAACTAACGGCTTGTTAGGATTTAATTTTGATTTCTATCAATTTATCTTGGATAAAATCCATCCAGATCTGGCCACATCCATCCAAATTTTTATACAATCAAATCGAAAAGTGGTGAATATAATGTAAAAAATAGCCTTGAACGGAACGTAAAAATACTTTTAATAATTTTATTTAAAGAGCTTGAAGTCGCTATAAACCCCTGCTGTTGTTCATGGCCCATGCAACCATTAAACAAATTCCATCCAAGTTAACTTTAAAAAAATATATAGAAGAAAAAACCACACTTTTTATAATATCTTGAGTAGAAGCAAGAAAAATCTAAAAAAGCTCTAGACATCCTTATTTGCCACCTAATCTGCACTAAAATTTACTGACCTATCTACCGAATTTAGTGAAGAACATGAGACTAATAAGCAGCAATCACACTATCATCTAAATTAAAATTTTAAATTGAAAGAAAAGGGATCTTGGATTAAAACTTTACGCCACTGGAATAAAGGTTTGGGTAGGACATGAGGTGCTGTTTCCTTACTATTATCTGAGATACAAAAGAACATATAAAACCAAATCAATCAACGTTCCATACTGAATCTCCTTAGCATAGTAGGGGATTGTGCTTCTATGCTTTCTGGTCGATTTAATATTTTCCATCAGGGAGTCTTCACTAAAATATTGTAATGATACTGAGGCAAAGAGAAAAAGAAGTCTTTTAGTTTTTCGCACTTTAACTAAATTTTGACTACTCTGTGGTTTTTATTTCTATTTAGGAAAAAAGATATGAAATTTTTTTCCATAAAATAATTAATATATATGCTAAATTTCATTTGAACTTAAAAAACTAATAATTATTATTTGGAAATTTTGTTAATTTTATATCATACATTTTCTTTCCGAGGATGAACCATATATATATATATATATATATATATATATATATATATATATATATATATATATATATATTTGTAAAATATCAGTTGAATCGGTTGAAAAATGTGACTACTCATATATTGCATACAATCTTGTTTTGTAGAGTAGGCGTAAAAAGGGTGGGTCATTTAATTAAAATGTTTCATAATATCCTAGAGAAGCTTTGTATTCTGTAAAACAATAAATACGCATAAATACCTCGAAATTTACCGATTTTAATGCTTTTTATTTACACATATAATGAAAAAGGTTCTCCAAAATATCCAAAGTTTAAGAGTCAATAAAATCGAAATTCGAAACAACTTTGAAGAATCCTTTGGAGATTTAATTAACCTGATGTTTCATTTTGCGTTGGAATCATTGAGACAATATTTGATATCGCAAAATTTGACGCATAGTATTATCAAATATGAAAAGAAATATACACAACAGCCATATGAGCGTATGAGTAATATTATTCAACTATATTAAGTATACGCACCCTATAGCTCACTCTTTTAATTCCATCTGAAGAAAAATTTATAACTTTTCATTTGAAAATTTGCTACTGAAAGGTACTAATAGATAAAATATTTTCAGCATCGAATTAATTTTGATGAAAAATAATATATAGCACCGTACAATATAATTTTTCACATATGAACCAAACCATATATATATGTGAGATATATTTTATGATAGGACTGCGTACTCAGTTTTTAATTTTGTGTTCAAATATCCATTAAGAAGGTTTTTGAAATTTAAAATTTTTTATGAATTATTTTCATATCTTTTAGTTGCTCAATAATCATCAAATGATGGAATGTAATTTAGAAATTTCAGCAAAAAATGTGTTTAACCCTTCTGGACTTTATAATGTCAAAAATGTCCATAAAATATTTTATTCTTCAATACCATTGAGGTTTCCTAACAAATTATTCTGAAATTATGTTAATTTTAAAAACATCATAATGATATTTCTGAATACCACATTTGATCCCTTTATCTTCAACAGTTCAAAAGATTCTTTTAAAAATGTCCTGCCAGTATTTATAAAATTTCGTTTTCGAAATATATGGTGTAATTTTAAATGTTATTTAATGATAATTAGCACAGTCGTCTTTTAGACTTAAAGACGAAACTTATAGAACATGGTTGATATCGCTTCATTATTTTACCTAGCTCCCTTATAAATGCCTTTCATAAATATGCTTAAGTGATCAGGATTGTCTTAAATATGCAAGTATTTATTGGTATTAAACATACTGTCAAATTCCAAAAATTTGGTTGCTTAATTGACTATAGTTTCCATATGAGGCCCCTTCACGAAAATTATTTAAACGTGTATAAATACTATAAAATATTAGTATTAAAATAAAATGTAGCATAATTATGTTGTATTTGAATACAAATCAATTCACAAAGATTAATTGATCATATCTACCATACAACAATTCCAAAATATCACGTAAATGCAACAATTAAAATTTATATAACTATAATTATATAACTATAAATATATAAACTATAAATCCTACTATCAAATTTCAAGAAGATCGGCCCATAATTAAACATAGTTCCCATATAAGATCAAATAAAAAATATTATTTTATGCGCCTAAATTTCATATAAATGCCAGTTTATATTAAGAATATTATATATTTCTATGAGCAGGACCCCCGAAAGTGGGCCTTACATTGTATCTGCGGTTGATTATGGACTGATTAAAATAAAATTTGGTATTGTGATTTCTACTTATGTAAAACTTATTTGTGTCAAATATTAACTTGTATTGTGTATGTATTTGTGTTAAATATTAATTTGTGTTTTTATATACGTTAAAAAATTTTCCGGAAGAGGGGTTTAATCTCTATTCAAGTGGGAAATTTGTGTGGGGCTATGAAAAATAATGAACCGCTCATAACCAATTTCAGTAGGCTTAGTCCTTGAACCATAAGATTGTATTTTTGTCTTCTTAAAAAATATCTCCGTAAAAATATTCATAAGAAAAGTAAATAATATTGATATGTCCTTTGAGAAATTTATATTTAGAGGATTAGAGGAGATAGAGCGACAAAAAAAAACTTATTTTTTAAGTGTTTTAAAAATTTGCATATCAAAGATATGCCATTTTGAATCCGAGTGAAACAATAAGCTTGAATATTTTTCTGTTAGGCTGCAAATCGGACCAACCGATTAGAAATGACAAACTTATTTCTAAAATACTATCCCAGAATAATAAAAAAACAAAGTTAGAAAAATATAATCGGTCCAGCCCGACTATATAATACTCCACACCATTTTGTATGTTCTGATAGGGGTTTTATATGAGACCTATGGCCAATTGTTGACCAATACTTATATTAAGAGTTTTTGTATAGTTCTATAAAACATATGTATGTTATGTTTACGAAGATTCCCGGAAGTTGAATTTATAGTTATGAACTTATTCTGATAAAATTCTAATACAACCTTGTTAACAAGATTTATGTGGAATTTGTGTATGTTAAAGTAATTTTCAGAAGAGGATTAATATGGAAGCTATGGTTAGTTTTAGACCGATCTTTTGGCACATTGATTTCCACTTATATAAAACTTATATATGCTAAATTTCAATTAAATATTTCTAAATTTAAAGCATTTATGATCGTTAAATCCATATTATGAGGTGATATTTGTATGGAGGCTAGGTAAAATAATGAATCGATCATAACTAATATCAATAGTCTTCGCCTTGGACCATAGAAGATATGTGCACCAAATTTCTTTAAAGCATTTAATAAATTGCGACCTGTAGTTTGATTATAAGGTTTACATGGACGGATATAGTTAAATCGACTCACAAAGTGATTCTAAGCATTGGTATACATTAAGGTGGTTCTTAAACCAGTATTTTTGGGTGTTACAAAGATCAGCACAAATGCCTGATATCATCCCAACCTATAATGGTATAGGGTATTACTAAATTCTATGAGAAATTACTTTTTCGAAAAAAGATATGGTTTTCCTTTTAGTTTTAAAACATATTTTTTTTACATTCTTATTAGTTTTACACATTTTTCTAAGATTTAGCAATAAATTTATAAATAAAACTTATAACGGCTGCCAGCAAATTAACCCAATGAAAGATCGATAAAGAAATTCATATACAAATTTAGGTTATTTTTCATATGAAAAAAAATTACTTAATTTTTTCAAGTGATTTGTCGTCATTTTAGAACTGTAATTCTTTTTGATTAAGCATTTCCAAATATTTTAGGTAATTTTTCGCTTTTATGAGAATTTGAGATAAGAACGTATAAGTAATATAATTTTGTAATGTCTCCTCTTGTACAGCTCTTGAACTTTTCAATTTTAATGAATTTAATTAGCAAAAAATTTTGCATTTTAAAAGGATTCTTTTTACAAATTATTCACTTACAATTCAAGTCTTGCTCTTATTGCCAGGAAATGCGAAAAAAGATGCTAAATTGAACTTTTAAAAAGACCAAAAAAGCTAAATGTCTTAAAAAAATATGGATTTCCTTTTAGTTTTAAAACATATTTTTTTTACATTCTCATTAGTTTTTCAAATTTTTCTAAGATTTTATAATAAATTTATAAATAAAACATAGAACGGCTGCCAGCAAATTAACCCAATGAAAGTTCGTTAAAAAAAATTCACATAAAAGTTTGGGTTATGTTTCGTGTGAAAAATGACTCAATTTTTTCAAGTGATTTGTCATCATTTTAGAATTATAATTCCTTTTTGATTAAGCATTTCGAAATATTTTAGGTAATTTTTCGCTTTTATGAGAATTTTAGATAAGATCATATAAGTAATATAATTTTGTAATGTTACTTATACACTATGTGATGCTTTAAAAATTAAATTTTATTAAATGTCTTAAGACGTCTTAAAAAAACATATAATGAAATAAAATTCAACATATTTTTTATTTCTAGCCGTTATTCGTCTATTTTTCTATGGTATTTTCTGACAAATTTGCGGTTATAATGTATATACTTAATTTATCAATTTTTCCTTAACAAGATAAATATTTCTCATACTATCTAGCATTCTTTGCTTTCAAATATATTCTATACATTTCAACTCTATATTTGGAGATGTCTTTTGGTAAATTACAACAAGAAAAATGTTGTAGAATTGTAAATAGAAAGAAAAATGATTACAAAAAGACATATAAAACATAAAACATAAAACATGATGTTATCCTTTAGCCATTTGCACCACATGATGGTAGAAAATTGCTAGTTGATATTAAAAGGTATTTAAAAAAATTAAAAACTCTTTTAAAATGCTTTTATAAAAAAACACTTTTGCGACTGGCTATTTATAAACATTTTTGTTGTAAAATAAAGGAAAAAAAAAACAAAGAAAATTACCAGACATATGCTGGTTTGTAGTTTGTCTTGCTTTTTTCATTTCTTGTTTATTTTGCTTAAGAATGTTTCTTTTAAAATCAATTTAAAAGAAAAGGAAATTATAGAAATTGTTAAAAAAACTATTGGCTAATTAATACCAAGACATTTATTTCTTAACATTATGAACACATTTTTTTTGTTCTCTGTGTTTCCTACACTTTCAATCTTTTGTCCAGATTACGCACTCATACTATTGTCATTTCTTATAAAGAACATTTTAAAATAATAAACTTTTTCTCAGACTACAGAGCCAACAACCGCAACAAGCCAAAAGAATAAAGGGAAAGAGAGAAGAGAGGTTTACCCCAGAAACAAAACCTCATGTACATTAATTTTACTCCTTTTTGTGTCAGAACAAGTTTTAATGTAGTTTTTGTTCTTCTGGTGTTGTTTTGGTACATTTTTCTGTTTCAGGGTTTTGTTTATTATAAAGTGCATATGTGTATAAGTATTTGTGTGTATATATATATATAGGTATATAAACAATTTTGTATATGCCACTGTATTTGTAAACGTATGCATGTGTTTGCATAGTATTTCCTGTTTCTGACATTATTTTTACTGCAATTTTCCAAATTGATTTTCTGTTATTTTGGCTTTAGTCATTGTATTCACACAGCACCACAAATAAAATATATATATATATATATATATATATATATATATATATATAACAGAATATGCAACATAACAGAAAACTTTTTTTCTATATTATATTCGATTGTTTTGCGTTTGATTTTATGTGTGTTTTGCACTATGGTCTGATATTTGGATATGTTTACTGTTAAATTCCCTGTTAAAAAAAAATCACAAATAATTGTTTGCTTTGATCCTTTCTTTTTCAGATTTTGTTTGACCTTGAGAAACACTGAGAGTCTTCCTTTAAAAAATATGTCCATTTTTATATTATGTTTATATTTTTGCATAGCTAAGAAATGGAAGTACTTAAGCTAAAAAAATTTAAATTTTAATGTTTGTAATTTCTAAGAAAAACTTGCTTTCGATTTGAAAATGTATAAAAACTATAACGTTAAGGGTATCAAGATAATGTTTGATATACAAAACGGTCATTATCATTTTAATACATTACATTAAAAATAAATTTAAAAAACATGAATTTTGATATCTTTTTTCCTCACTTTAAAAATACGATTCTAAAAATTTGTCAAATTTTATAAAACATGCTCTCCTATCTATTAGTGTAGTGTCAAATTAATTTGCATACATGTGGTTATATAAAACTATTTTTTAGGTTTTAAAAATCATCTATGACTTTTTTTCTATCCGGATGCACTTGAAATTTCATTCTAAATTTCATTTTCGTACAAAAATAATAATAATAATAATAATAATAAAAGTGATTACAAAATGATGGTCCAAACAAAAAATTTTTCAATTTTTAGCCTATAAAGATTTTTGTCATATCGACTTATAAATCTGTAACTTTTTGTCAACTTGTTTTATTTAAATATTTGATAAAATGAATATTACATTGACTAACACAGAAAAAAGTTATTAGCTTATATTTTTCAATTAAGACAGTTTTTTCATTTTACATCAAAATTTAAATAATATATTCAAGCAAAAATAAAGATTAATTAGTATGCTACATTCGGCAGTGCCGAATATTTTATATCCTTTATCTCGTTATCGTCAAATAGTAAAATTTATGCCTTAAAGTATGCTTTCATATTTTCACATTTATACTTAAAAATTAAATTTGTTTCAAGCTACAAAAAAATAAACACAAAATTAAACTGTCATATTAAGCGTTGCTTCCTAAAAAAAAAAAGAATAAAAAAAACTGGCAACTTCTGGTATATCACTAGTTGCTCTTTTTGGAACTATTTATCCCATTTTTACTTAAATCTAATTTGATTGAAAATTAATTATTTTGTTCCACTAAGTATTGCTGAAGAAATATGGCACATTGGTCTTTCATCTATATTATGCTTTAATTTTTATACCAATTACGAAGCTTTAAAAGGAGAATTATTTTTTAAGCTCCGCCCTTCTCTTTTAAAAAGTATAATTTAGTAATCAGCTATAAAAGTTATCAACAAAGAGTAATTAGAATGTAATATTATTAATAGCAGAAATTTACCATTAATGCATTTTATTAAAAAAAAAGCATTATAAAAAAGTGATGTTTATTAACATTTAGGCAAACTTTTTATGGCAGAACTTATTTCAGATGCCATTTCGCTATCTGAAGTTCAATTGTTTCACCTAGAAGTGTATAACAAAGTTTAATAGCTAGTTAAACTTGTACATAAGTGTAATATTTATATTTATTACAGTCTTTTACACGTCTGTATTCCATTAACATTCCACTACTTTGCTCGCCTGTAACTACATTATTTTACACTAATACATGAACGTATTTACCTTAGCTATCAACCATCATATTTGCATTATGATTATAGAGAATTAATAATTCTCATTCAGTTTATGGAATTTTTCACATAAGTATTCTAAGGTTGGATAAAGTAGTTTCGATTCGAGTGACAGAAGATACCAATATAATCTGCCTTATTCCCAAGACATCTGATATTGTGAAATAAGTCATTATTTCTTTGGTACTCGGATCAAGTGCACGGCAACTTCGGTTGACTGTTTCGGACATAGCGGCTTTGCTCTGACTGTTTTGGCACAGCAACTTTGACCCTGGACATAACTGAACTACCTCAGCCAACGACAAAACCACGCTACAAGTGGGGGCTGTATTCGTAAAAGCAATAGAGAATCATTTAAATTCTACATCATTATCTCTTGTCATATCTAAATTGAATTAAAATAACCTTCACAGTGGTTCTAATTCTGTAACTTGTAAATCGTTGGAGATAGCTAAATGAAATTTCATATGGTCAGAGCCGAAGGGTTTTCGAGTTGATTTGGAGAAGTACAGTTCTCTACAGGGTTACGGGGGTAGAGGATCGACCTTCTTGGTTAGTCACCTCGTTAAAGTATTTTTTTAATTCTCCAAAAATTTATTTTTGACTTGAATGTTAAAAAAATTTGCGCATAGCTAGTCTTTATATATCTCTATAAAAACAATTTGAAAAAATATCAAATTTCTTCAGACTATGACCTGAAGAATTAAAAATTTATATTTCAAGTATATTTTTGAGAAATAATGTTAATATTTTAACCTAAATAAAATTTAAACCAGTGAAGGCATAGATTAACAAGTAGATATTTATGTGAGATAAAAAACTGATTCAGTTATCAAAAACCTAATTCATTCAACAGCAAAATACATGTAGTCACATATATTTTGTTTTTGTGTTAAAAAAAAATTAGTAAAAAATTAGTAATGACTAGTTCAGTTGTATTTTAAGAGTGAATGTATTCCAATGAAATTTTGATACAATATAGATAAACTTGCCATAAAATCTGAGAATTAAAAAAACTGCCACTTTTTCGTAGCAAAATACCCAAAACCTTAGTCTAGGAAAACTTGTTTCTAAAATGGACTTTTTCATTAAAATGATCACCCAGTTGTTATAAAAGGCGTGTTATGTGGATATATAGCCAATATATGTTTCTGTTGATCTTGGCTTTAACATTTAAGAGCTTTATAAAAATTTACAAAGTATGAATAGGGTGGAAAACCGTTAAGATTTCTTTTGAAACCATTCCAAAAATTCTTTAGGCCGGAATAATAATAAAAAAAAAATACTTTATAAGTTTGAAGAATATTTCTTTTTGGAAAATAATCCCAAAAATGTGATTTTTTATTAAAGTTAAAATTTTGGATTGATATAAATTTTTATTGAATAGATACATATATTTATATGATTATTGCAGCAGTATTATTTATAATTTTATAAGAAATTTAGTGGACAAAAAACAAGGCCAACAATGAGAGTCAAATTTACCTCCACCTGAATATATCTTAAACTAAAAGAGATAACCTACACGTGTAAGCACACTTTTTGTAGATTTATAAGGACTAACTATATGTAAAATTTTTCTACAGTCAAGTCACAAATGAATTTTTTTGTGAATTAAAAAAAAAAAAATATTTATCCGAGGTGACCAACTTTTGAGGTCCACGACCAGTTAGAAAACTGTGCTCCTCTACATCAACTCGAAACCACCTCAAATCTAACCCTGTGAATTTTTTTTCCAGATATTCTATATGGTTACCAAGTTGTAGAATTATTTCCAAAAAACAAAAAAAAAAAAAAAAAATCGTTTTGTTTTTGTGCTTCGTTTAATGTACATACGACGTAAAGACGTAGGTAAATAACCTACTCTCGGAAAAACCTCGACTACTCTAGAAAAACTAATACTATGCAGAATGAGCTCCAGCATCATTCTAGAGTATTCCTGCTTGCAATTCCTTTCCCATTGTGCTTTTGGTCTACTATTTGTTTTTAGCAAATAGAAATATTATCTTGGACTTTGTAAGTTTTTGTGTGTTGTTTTGGTGTTAAATTAACATGTGTTTCAATGCAATTGTAAGGATTTTTTTTCTTGTTAGTTGTTTTCCTTTTTAAATTAAATAAATACAAATATAAACATACACACAGAATAATACGATACATATGTCCAGATTTTTTTCACTAAAAACTTTCTAAACAATTTGATTTTTTCTTTTTATTACTTTTTATTTGGTAAATAAAAATAAAGCTAAATCAGCTGTTTTGTTAACAGCGCAGCAGATATTTTTATGTTTACTATAATTTTTCCCCAGCATTAACGGTATTACCATATAGTTTAGTTTAGAAAAACTAATATGTAAACATGGTCGTAAACACGCCTATAAAAATATTAAATATCCACAATAATGTTACTACATATGTGCAACTGTTTTCAACAATAATATAAAAGTTCTTTCTAATATTAAAACAATAAATGTGCTGTTTTTATTTCAATGATCATAAATGTTAAGCCAAAAACAAAAACATTAAAATAACCAGAGTGTGAATGTATGAGTGTGAGTTAGAGTGAATGTTTTACAATAAAAAAATGATTGTCCTTTAGATGGGGTTTTAACCGTTAAAAGTAAATGAAATACTATTTCCAAAATTAAATTAAAAAAAAAAAAAAATAATTTAATTAATTCCTAAATTTTTGATTGTTTTTAAATAACTAGGAAACAAATCTTAATTACTTTTAAAATTTTCCTTTAAATTAAAAATTATTTTTTTTCTACTTAATTTTGTTTTTGTGGGAAATGGTGTAATAATTTAAAAAACCAAGTGTTATTACTTGAGATATAAACAATTTTTGTTATTTTTATTTTTGTTTTTCATATTTTTTTATAGCAGCCACCAGGAAAAATGCATTATTTGAATTTCATCATAAATGCTGTATTAATTTTTCCAGATAGTATTCGTTCGTTAGGTCGTTTCAATAACATCAATATAAATAAATTGGTTTTTATGATACAACAGCTTCCCTAAAGCAATATGGTTTTTAGACATTTAAATATAATTTCAAAACGAACATAAAAATTTGAATAGACATATAAAAAAAAAAAAAAAAAAACAAAGATATATATACATATGTATATTCTGATTTACACAAGAATCTCTAACAGAATATGACTTAAATATCAAGCTTTTTTTGTGTTGGAATGAGATAAAAAGGTTTCTATAATTGGTAAACGATATAGAAATTTTGTGGAGATTTAATGAAGTGTTAACAGAGAAAAAATAATAAAATGTTTAAAAAAAGGATTTCTTTAAAGGGTTTTATAGAAATGGTAACAAAATTAATAGTCTTTATGGTTTTAGGATGAATCTGACATAATTTGATTTTTTTTGAGTATAATTTGTATTTTAGATTTAACTTTTTTTTTTTTTTAGCAATTTTACACAAGATGTCTGTTTTTAGCAGTATTGCCAGAAGGTGAGAAGAAAAAAGTCTAAAATTAACTTTAAAATAGGTTAAAAAAGGCTAAATGCTCCAAAAAATAAGACGAGAATAAAATATTTTGTTTCCAACGGATTCTCATTAGTTTTGGCTTTTTTTTTTTAAGATATTGTAATAAATTGAGAACCAAAATATAGAATGGCTGTCAGAAAAATGTCCTAGTGAAAAATCTCTCAAAGCAGTCGAAAATTTTGTTAATCTCAATTTTTTTTTGTGAATAAATACATAAAATTGCTTAAATGGATGATTTTGTAAAAAAAAGGAATTAGTAAAGTAAATAAGAAATTATATGCTAAATATTAAAATTTTAGTCTTTATACGAAACTTTTGAGGATAAATGGAAAATACAAAATGTGCCAGCAATATCAACCAAATCAAAATCTCTCAAAAATTCCCATATAAATTTATATTTTATATGAAAAATAACACCAAATTTTGCTGATAGTTTTTGTTATTTGTGGACTATCATTCGTTTTTGATAACACACGCAGAGAAAAAATATAGTTATAGTGACCATAACCTAAGAGCAACACATTATGATTGAAACACATGATCACAGCAAAAAATAGAAATGATTATAAGTAAAAATTATTATGATTCCACTTTGTCATATTCTATCCGATTTTATGGTTTATTTTCTCATGTTATGATTATAGTTTTACATATAATTGTACAATTTTATTATATTATTATACTTCATTTTCACATTATGATTCCATTTTATCATATTATTACCTTATGTTATCATATAGTTATCTAATCTTATCATATTGTTATTATATGGTTCAAATGCAAGACTCTTATATTGTGTAACCAAACTTTGTCGATATTTATTCATGTATAAACTAAATGAGAATTACATTGGAGCTAGAAAACAAATATTAATGGTTGTAGAAGTAATGATATGTATCATATTAACAAAGTTTTGTCTCTAGTAAAAATATTTAAAAAGATATAATTTTTGCAGTCAATCATATTAAAATTTTTATTGTTTGTAAACATTAAATGACAAAATTGAATCAAAATCATTGTTATAATGAACATAGAGTTATTAAAGTTCAATAAAAACGATTAACGATGAGAACATAATATTATTGTAGTTATAATGTTATGACCATGTTTTTTCTTGATATTTTGATGAGTTTTATTTTTATTTTTTTTAATTTTTACGACATGCTTGAGAAAGTAAAGTAAAAAGTTATTCTATTCGGAAAAATTTGATTTAGCGTAGCCAGAGTTCGAAATGCGCCAGAGTTGAAGATCCCTGCGTTCGTCCAAAGACCCGCTGTCTAGGAAATCGTTTACAACCAAATTAAAATCCTACCCAGGTCAAAGTTAAAACTGTCCTCATTCTGAATATAGCTGATTTTGTCCAGAAATTTTATCATATAATGTATTTAATTTTCATGCACAATGTGTCATAGGGGGACATAGGACGAGGATGGTTTTTCGTAAATATTTGGGTATTTCTTTTATTTTTTTGGGCAAATTTTCTATTTCTTATTTTTGTTAAATTTTTCATTTATTTAGGGTAATTTTTCATTTGGTTGATTTTTCTAAATTTGATTTATGTGATTTTGCTTTGGGCCATTTTGCTGGTAGCCAAATAAAAAGGCTAGATTTAAAAAAGCTAAACTGGCAGCACTGGTTTTGATACATAGATAGAATAGATATAGTTTCCTAATTTTTTATGAATTCCTCAATAAAGGTGTTTTTTTAAAAAAAAAAAACTTATAATTTTTTATCTATTCACGTTTGAACCATCAGGGCGCAGCCAAGCCCTATACTCTTATGTATAAAACACATTGCGTAAATTCAGAACAAAACGTATAAAAAGAACACTAAACACAAAAGAAGTATTTGCTTGCTTTTATTTCGGAGAATTGTACAAGTTGACAACAAAATGTTTCTTCTGCGAGTGATAACAAAAGCAGATTATAATGGCAATTTTTATATTTTTTATAAAACTCAGTATCGTTTTGCCTATATATTTTAGAAATAATTTACTCAGTTTTGTGTTTATTGGTTGACAAGTGTGGAGTGTTACAATGAGTGCTGAAGTAGACAAAATTTTAGAAACAGTTTCCAAATCTGATTTGTTGGCAGAGACAATTACCAATGATATAGAAAACGAAATTCAGAATGAGGTTTATGGAAATGAAGATGATAACACAGAAGACTAAGCTTGTGATAATGAGAAAGAATTAGAAGTTGATAATGAAATAGGAGATTCATCAGAATGTGAAGAAGATAATAAGGAACAACTTGAAAATCAACTCAAATAGTTTTTTCTACTGAAAGAATGGAACAAAGTGGTCTAAGTCGCCACCAGCTTCCAGAAGATTTATGTTTCATAATGTTTTGAAATGTACAGTAGGGCTAACTACTGAAGACGGTTTTGTGATAGAGATACTCAAAAGATTTTTTTCAAACGACATAAAAGAAATTATAGTTTACGATTTATCAAACAAAAATAATGCGGATAAAAAGCAAGAAGAAGCATAGAAGAACTAGAAAGTTTCGTAGGAATATTGATTGGAGTATTGATGGAGCAACCCACAATAACATACATGCTATATTGGAACTCTGAAAACTACAAATATAACTTTATTTTACCCAACAATGTCCTTGAAGCGATTTAAAGGTATCTTATGGCTTATACGATTTGATGACTGCCGATCTCAGTCTGACAAAACAGCACCAATAAGAGATATTTGGAAGATGCTAAACATAAACCTTAAAAACAATTATAAACCCCACGAAATTATTACATTCGAGGAGAAACTTTTTCCGTTCAGAGGGAGAATGAAGTTCACCCGGTATATTCCTTGGAAACCAGCTAAACATGGCATCAAAATATGGTGAGTATGTGACACAAATACACATTTCTCATTAGAAGGTAAAATTTATACTGGCAGAGAGCAGGGCCAAATTCGAGTAGAAAAGCAGAAAGAAAACGAGCTTATGCACCTTGCAATGTGCTCCAAAGGCTATTGGCTATTGGTCTTGGTTTTGTTGGCATCTTCAGAAGTAGCAAGCGATGTATTCCACTAGAAATGAAAAACAAACATCCAAAACGGGAAGTATTTTCTATTGAATTTGTGTTCCATGACAATATTGCAATATGGTCTTATGTTTCGAAGAAAAATAAGGCCGTTTTATTGTTATCAAGAGTTCGCTATGATACATTTGTTGCTGGCATTTAGAAAAAAACCGGAGGCAATCATGCACTATAATAAAATCAAAACAAATGTAGATGTTATGAACCAAATGCTTGGCAAATATACAACCAAACGAGGAACAAATCGATGAACCTTGGCACTGTTTTACAACATGATTGCCGTAATACATAATATATGATAAAAATCTGTGAAGAAGAAAGAGGATGCTAAAAGAAAATTTTTATTTCGACTTTAGGAACAGCTCATGTATCCTTGCGTTGAAGAACGTAGTAAGAATAAAAAAGTTACAGCAAATTTCTTTTGTAGATAGGGAATAGAAGCTTTTTTAAATAAAACCCTTCAGGTAGTGATAATCAAAAGAAATACATAAAAATCTTTTATCTGTTACATGAAAATAAAGATATTTTGAGTATAAAAAGCGGCCCTGAATTGTTGAAAAATAAATCAAAGCTATGTGTAAAAATATAGAAAATATAAAAAAAAATTTTTTTACAAAAGTTGTAGAAGAATCTAGTGTTATCCTTCTACAAATTTTGTAAAAATCCTGTTTGCTTTAAGCATTCCAAATGTGATTATAGATGCTTTAAATGTAACCAAGACTGTATATGATTTTATAAATATGTCCTCCGTTTTAAAGATTCGAATGAATTATTTTCATTTTTTTACTTGTTTACCTTTGTTTTTTTTAATTGTAATATTTTTTGAGTATGAATATAAAATACAGTTAATTTCAAAGTACATACAAAATCCAAGAAGTCCCAGCCAGGCTCTAGGGTTCGTTTACGTGAAATCATTTTGGTGTTTGCTTAGAGGTTAGATTAAGCGCTTATTCAACTTTTTGGAGAAATCAAATATTCGAATTACTCGAATTTCGACTAGTTGGAATTTTGAAAGAAAACCGTTTGTATTTTTTGAAATTCCGAAAAAATCCGCCTAAATTTATTAAATATAATTATTTTAAGGAACAACTTTTAATTAAGGTGCAAAAATAAAAATTAAGCATTATTACAAATATTGAATTACCCTAAGATATTAAATTATTTCTAAGGATATTGTAGGCGTTACAAGAGAAAAAACTAACTCCATTGATATATGTATTCCATTCAAGATAATTATTACTTATATGAATATTTGTTTAAATTGATAGCATTAATTTCAATTTAACCATTGAATACATTTGTAAAACATAACACGAAATTTTACTTTATGAATATTAAACAGTTTACACATTTTTCTTAAATTTCCATACAAATATGTATGTACTAATATTTAGTACATATGATTTTTGAAATAAAATACTTTTTCCAAACCGGGTTTTGTGTTGAAAACAATCGGTTTATTCGACATTTGAAAAATTATTAATTTAAAAGAAGTAAGAAAGATATAGTCGGTAAAGCGCAACCATATGATACCCACACTATTGTGCATGTCCATCAATATTCGTGGAGGGGTCTTATGTTAGACATATGAAAAGTTGTGGAGCGATACTTTTACTAAGTGTAAAATAAAATATACGAATACAGAATATTGCATTTATGTGAATTTATGCACTTTAGGGTGATTCCCAAAAGTTAGCTCATATGGAAGCTATGGTAAATTATGGAGCGATCCTCATAAAATTTGTCACTATGATTTATACTTATACAAAATTTATTTGTGTCGAATATAAACCGGATACTAACATGTGTATGTGATTTATGCAAGTTAAAGTGATTTTCGGAAGAGGGTTTTATATGGGAGCTATGACCAATTATGGACCGATTTTTTTTTTAATTTGGCACAAAGATTGATACTTGTAAAAAACTTCCTTACACAGAGTTTAATTAAAATAATGCTATATTTAAAGCATTTATGATCGTTAAACCCATATTCATGGAAGACATTTGTATGTGGGCTAGGTGAAATAATAGACCGATCATCACCAATTTCAACTGACTTTGTCCTTGTGTCATGAAAGTCCTACCTGCTAAATTTCATTGAATTATCTTCAAAATTGCGACCTGTACTTTGTGCACAAGGTTTACATGGACAGCCATCCAGATGTCCAGTTGTCCAGTTGTGCAGCCGTCCAGCCAGCCATCCAGTTGTCCAGCCGTCCAGCCAGCCATCCAGCTGTCCAGCCGTCCAGCCAGCCATCCAGCCAGTCAGATGGACGGACATCGTTAAATCAAAAAGTGATTCTGAGTCGATTGTTATATTTTAAGGTATGTGTTGGATGATTTTTTCTGTGCGTTACAAACATCAGAACAAACGCATAATACCCTATCCACTCATGGTGGGGTGGGGTATAAAAACCAATAGTACTTAAACCAAAAAAAAAAAAAAAACTGGTTTTAAAATAGGTATATTTTTATATTCCGTTCATATTTCCTTGCATATTTAAAACAAGTTAAAGCGCTATATTCGGTTGTGTCGAATGTTTTATACCTTTCACCATTTACCGACAAATAATAAAATTTTTTCCTTAAAGTATGTTTTTATATTTTCTCATTTCTAATTAAAATATAATCTGCATGTTTTTTCAAACTACGAAAATGTAAACACAAAATTAAATTATCAAAGCAAGCGTTGCTTCCTCAAAAAATAAGAACACTGATAGCTTCTGATGGCTACTAAATTTATATACATATTTTTTTGTAAGTAGATACATACATGCTTATACAAAAAACAACAACAACACTTAGTCATTGCAATGCTTCTATTTTCAATTAAAAAACGTCCAAGCATAAAAAAATGATTGTGTGTATATACAATCAAACACTACTACTTATGCTTATACAAAAAACAACAGTAACATTGAAAATCATTGCAATGCTTTTTATACATGTTTGTGTGTGTATATTTTTAATAATTTTTTCAAATTTTTGTTATAACTCGGTTGCTTGTGGATCGATATGATTGTTAAAAAAAATATTCCGAAATTTTAGAAAAATATTTACAACAGATTTGTGAAACAAAAACGAATTCTGAAACTTATATGGAAGCTTCACAAAATTTAAAATTTAATTTTGATCGATATTTGAGTTACTAGTGTAACGTTTTTATTTATTTCTTCCGGAAAAGCATCTCAAGAAAGATTCCCAATTTTCTGTGTAAAAATGAAAATTTGCTAGCTTAGAAAAGCTGAAAACAAATACATTTTTTCGGTTTTTTTTAGCGATATCTTGGCCATTGATGGACCTATTTTGTTGATTTTTATTTCATTTGATTGTATAAAACATATATATTTGATAACTGGGGCTTTCTAAAAATTGATTTCAACTGACAGACGGAAATCGTTATATCGTCTTCCTTATCAATAAGGATCCAGAACATATATACTTTTTGCGGTCTTAGATGAATATTGTAGAAACTACAAACGGAATGACAAACTTACATATACCCTTTACACCTGTGGTGAAGGGTACACAAATTATTTTATTCTTTAATTAAAAATTAAAATATGTAACAATTTCTCTAAAATTTCTTTCACATATGAAAAAGTTAATATATGCACCAAACTAGAGCCCATTCGTAATAAAACTACCAACTTAAAAAAAAAAAAAAAATTAGCAGCTAAGACTTCATTCACTATAATAATATTTTTTATTCAAATGTTGCAGCACAAAATGTTGAGAAAATATCCTTTGTATAAAGATATATAAAATAATAAATATAATATTAAAGTTACATTTTTAAAAAGATATTTTCTTAACATTGTATACCGCGATATTTAAATAAAAAATGGTATTATAATGTAGGGATTCTTAGCTTGCATTTGGTATCCATTTTGGGTTAATATAGTCTTGGTAAATATTTTATTATATTTAAAAAAAATGCGAATTTTTTCAAAACTTGAAGTCCATTTGAAAGGAAATTTTACATCCTGGAGTAAAATTTGGTACACAGTTGTACCGAGGATAGTTTCTAGTTTTATTCATGTAACGATTTTTCATATGTGAGAATGATTATTGTTATTTTTAAATAACAATAGTAAAATAGTAAAATTTTAAAATGTTAAAAAAGGATTTTTTTGAACTTTTTATGCTGCAATATAAATATATAAATAAAAAATTTTCATTTAACATCTGATCTGTGTTGAAATAATATTCTTAATTCTTTTTAACTTTTTTTAATATGTATTCTTTGAAATTTTGAGTGGTCCCTAGTTTCATTTTTTTCATGTGTGACACGGTGTAATCAAATTGATATTTATTTTTGTGCAGATAATATTATTTAAACACTAGAAATTCAAAATCTTATTAAAGTTTCTTTTTATCAAAAAATTTGGTTATTTCACTATAAATCCAAAATTTTAAAAAATCCAAAATTTTAACAAACAAATACGATTTCGTAATTTTACCAAACATTCCATTTGTTACAAAAAACTCTCTTTTTTATTAAAATTTGGAAATTTCACCTCATATTCGAAATTTAACAAAAAATATCAGAAAAATTAAGAAAAACACGTAATTTTACGATAAATGAAAAATTTCAATAAAAATTCTGTATTTCACCAAATTTTTAACATTTTATCAACATTTAATTTTTATTTTTACCGAAATTTGTTCATTTTATCAAAAATTCTATATTTTAGCAAAAATCTGATTTTTTTTACCAAACTTTTTAATATCAAAAAATCGTGCTTTTATGCAAAAACATTTGGAAATTTCACCAAGACTTTGTTAAAAATTCGATATTTTTCCAAAGTTCTAAACTTCTAAAAGTTCTAAACGTCATTATACACAAAAGTATAAAAAATATTCATAAATTTATCAAAAAACAAAAAAAAAAAAAAACAAACGAATTATACCAGTCGTTTGGTTTATCACCAAAAGTACAAAATTTCATTAAATATTCGATGTGTCACTAAAAAATTAAAAATTTTATGAAAAGATCTGAAATTGACTTTAAATTTCGAAATCTCACCAAACACTGGACTTGTGATCAACAGTTCGATATATCACCGAAAATCTGAAAATTCACTAACACTCCGTAATTTCACCTAAAACGTTCAAACGTCAATTATATATAGGCTTCGAAACGACCCGATTGTAACTCGGACAAATACTGTCAACTCAGCAATAGTTGCATCAAGTTATTTACTCCTTTGAGATACTTTCGACCACAGCAGAGCTATTACAACAACAACCTAAATGTGCAAAATGTCACCAAATAATAGATTCTCCGCCAAATTTTATTTTTCAAAATAGTAAAAAACGAAATAATAACAAAAATTTTATTTTCCACAAATAATTAAATTTCAGATATTTCGAAATTTTAACCAAAGAAATATATTTTTTTTTAACAAAAAACATATCTCTTCAAAAAGAAAACGCTATTAAATAAGGCTACTATTATAGTTTTAATCAAAATTCCCTTTTTGATTTAAGAAAACTAAAATTGCTATAGCTTCTGAAATTAGACGCCAATAGAAAAAGGGATATTATTCCGTGATCCCTAAAATTTTTTTAGAAAAGGATATTTTTATGTGATAGCTATATTTTTCATTGGAAAACTTAAAATGTTTTTAGCGTCTTAAATAATGCTCCATTTGTAAATATATCGTTAACCTGTGATTACCAGGACAATAAAAAATGCGTTCTAAAAAAGTCTAAAAATCGAAAAATATACCCTCAACATTTAAAAAAATTCTATTAAAATGTTAATATTTTGTGGTTAATTTTTAAAGTATTCGCTTAGAAATATTTAAAGCTGATACATTTTGTATCAGTAAATTACAAAATTTTTACTAATTTATACGATGAATATTATTGGGGATTAGGATTTGAAAAACATATTTGATAGTAAAAAGAAAATTTCCCTAACAGTAAATTATATAAAAAATTTTCTAAGGTGCTAAATATGTAAACTTATGCTCTTTAGTATAATATGTGAAAAATTCTGCTATCAAGTATAAAATATGCAACGATATGCTATTTAAATATGCTATTTAAATGCTTTAGAATAAGGATTTTCCATGAAAATATGACACAATATGCTGTTAAGCGCAAAATATGACAAATATGCTGCTAAGCCCAAAATATGCGAAAATATGCTGTAATAAATCGATGCAAAAATTCTTAAAATTATCTGAAACTGATACTTTGGTTTATATGAAGCCCCGAAAAAAATATGCAAAATCATAGCGTTGCATATATTATATAGGTATAAAATATGCAAAAATATGACGTTTAAATGTGTAAAATAAGCTCTAGAATAAGCATTTTCCATGAAAATATGACATAATATGCTGTTTAGCACAAATTATTGCAAAATATCCTGCTAAGCCCAGAATATGCTGCAACAATGACAAATATGCTGCTAAACTCAAAAAATGCGAGAATATGCTGTAACAAATCGATGCAAAAATTCTTAAAATTATCTGAAACGTATAAATGACTAATACTTTGGTTTATTTGAAGCCCAGAAAAAAATATGAAAAATCATGGTGTTGCGTATTTTATATAGGTATAAAATATGCAAAATAAGGATTTTCCATGAAAATATGACATAACATTCTGTCTAGCCCAAAGTACTTCAAAATATGCTGCAACAAATCAATGCCAAAATTCTCTAAATTGTCTGAAATGGATAAATGACTTGGTTCATTTGAAGCCCAGGAAAAAAGATATGATTCTACATATTTTTTGATGACCCTGGTAATCATGTAGAGTTTTTATCAAAATTTTATTTTTCATCAAAATTGTTTGCATTTAGTTTCTTAAATGAGACTATGATTGACAAAAGGTCTTTTTTAATTTATTGTAGCTGCTTAAATAAGTCAGGCTTCAATTGGTGATTGATTTCATAAAAAAAATTTGTTTTAAAATCTTCTCTTATATTCTCATATGTATCCTTATCAGCTTTTGCTTATCTAAATACTTCAATATCATAAAAAGAAGAGAATTTTTATGTTTCAACCATTAAAAATATAAATTGTAATAAAAATATGGTTGATTATAAAAAAGATTTTATGCTCGTACGTTTGATTTTCTTGTTCTTCAATGACCAACAACCAGCCATCAACGTAAACTCGATTAAGATGCCAGGATATGAGTTGAATATCTACAAAAATGTCATGAAAACAAAGTGTTAGTACATGTTTTAATTTATAGCTATAATGTTAAATACAAATATGTATATTAATGGGGAAATATGCTATAATTTTATACATATTTTTTTTAAATACCTAAACCAAAGAATACAAAGAATGGAAGGCTTGTAAAAAAACGTAACTTTAAGATTATTTTATATGTATTAGTACTGAAACCACTTTCACCACACAGCATAAACTCACACAATTGTACAACAGAATATTCAAAAATTATTACATATAATTCATCACCATTATATTCGCATATTTTCATAAATTTGTAGCTTTTGATATGAATTACATCCACAAAATGAACATAAATACATATTTTGGGTTTTTTTTTGATAAATATGAAAATAATTTAAAATCATTTTAAATTCTATTTTATTTTTAATATCAATATATATATATATATATATATATATATATATATATATATTTATATATGTTTATTGTATCTTAACTCCCGTAACATATACATATATATGTATATATTTATATACATGTTACGGGAGTTAAGATACAATAAATTCGCGTGAAAAAGTAATAAAAATGGTTTATAATAGTGGAAATATGTGTCGCGAGTGTAATTTTCCATCAATTTTAAAGGAAAGTTTTGTTTATTTTGTGTTGTTTTTCTCTCTCATAAGTGTGCTGATTCACTGTTGCCAGACAATTATAATATAAAATCATCAAGATTAGACGAAAAAATTTTTAAAATCTGCATAATACTTTTGAAATAGTTAAAAAATTCGGAAGAATTAAAATGCATGTCTTTTTGGCTATTTATGTTCATATTAAAAAAACTATATTAAAATTTGAAACTATTTGTTTATTAAATAAACTCCCGGCATTGTTCTATATAAAATTTGAAAAATTGGAACAAATTAAGATTACCAACGCTGATAAAATAAAAATAGTTTCTTTTTAAAGTTAGAAAAGTGTAGCCGGCCTTCACGCGGTCTCAGGGGCTTTCTCCTATATTTGTTCGCCGAAAAAACTTTTTTTTTTTAGAAATAACGAAATTTTGTAAGTTCAATAAAAAATTTTACTTGCATAAATTCTCTCAAGGATTTACGAATATGATTGTATTATAAATCACTCAAAAGGTATTTGAACTTTTAAACAGTACACAGAAAAAATCAAATTTCGCATTCTAATAAAAATTTATAAATTTAATTATATTTTTTACTGAAATCGGACCTATCACTGAATTAGTAAAATCAAATATTCAAATTCTTAAATGTTTTAATGAAAAAACTTTAATTTTTATTTTATTAAGATATTTTTTCAATTTATAAATTTAAATATTTGAAAATTTTCATAATAATTAATAGACTTTTTAAGTAAAACAATAAAAATATTATTTAGTTTTTAGTAGATATTCAAACAATATTTATTGTTGAATCAATAAAATTCTTAATAAAAATTTATATATTTTTTAAATATGGGATATTTTACAATTAAATTGCGAAAAAATAATCTAATAATGTTTGCGTAAATGCGGTGTAGGATTCATAGCGTTAGTAAAACTGATGCAGAAATAATAGTGTGGTTTAGTATACATACATATAAATAAAAAAACGCTTCTTTCACTTTATATGAACTACCAAATCGGTCTAAAAAAAGAAATTTATCATTAGTTCCAATTGGCAACTACTTACATGTCTTAGATGTAGCTTTAACATCTAAAAGTGGTGCTTTCGATGTGTATGATAAGGAAGCCTTCTGGCCAGTCAAAAATGTTTGAAAATAAAGAATTGGAGAATGGTACAAAGTCTCAAAGTCTGCAAGAAGTGCTTGCAGAATTGTTGCATGTAAATCAAACAATAGTTCCAGAAATGTAAAAGCACTTGGTTCATCCAAAAGCAAGGAAATTAAGTGCCAAGGGATCAGAAGCTAAGGGACGTCGTAAGGAGACTTAGCATGTCTGAAAGGCGCCATAAAACTAAATCGTTTTTACATCGAATTTTTAAGCTCGATGAAAAGTGGATCCATTATGATAATGCAAAGCGCAAAAAATAGTTTATGAAGCTCGGATAACTAAGAAAACGATTACGAGAGATCTGTATCGAACACAATCGATTCGCTTGAAGAGAGCATAGAATGAAAAACTTTTCGTGCTACTATCCATAAGGATGGATATTTCTAAATTAACTTCCTAGATAATATGGATGAGAGATAATAAAACAATACTACTTAAAGTTAATTATTTTATGAGGTAAAATACATTTATTATCACTTTTTGTCGAATCATCTGAAATATACATAAATTCTAATTTTAATATAAAGAAATAGGGAAAACTTACCTATGAATGTCTTTAAATGTTGGATTTAATATTTTTTCCTCATTTTTTTAAATTTTATTTTTTATATTACTGAAATTATCAAAATACATAAAATTGTTTTTGTTTTGTGTATTGGTTTAAAATCGTTTTCAACCAATAAAACATAATATTAAAATCTAATAATATTTTTTATAATATTTTATTTACAACCAAACAATGATTTATTAAAAAATTTCTGTGTATTAATATAATTTAAAACGCATATGTATTAATTAAGGTATTCAGAAAAAATATATCAAAACTTAAGAGATGCATAACTCTTCAACCAAGAGCTAGCGGCCAAATTTTTTTAATTTTCTGTAATCACAATTAAAAGTACTACTGAATCATAATAAAAGTTGTTTAAAAATCAAGTGGGCTGATTTACGGCAAAATAAACTCAATTGGAACGGAAAAGAAAGATATACACGCAGAGAAAAAATATAATTGTAGTGACCATAATCTAAGAGCAGCATATTATGATTAGAATATATGATCACAGGAAAATATAGAAATGATATAATATGAGTAATAGTTATTATGATTTTACTTTGTCATATTGTATCCGATTTTATGGTTTGCTTTTCATGTTATTATTATAGTTTTACATATAATTGAATAATCTTGTTATGTTATTATACCAAATTATGACATTCTGATTCCAGTTTATCATATTACTATCTCATGCTATCATATAATTATCCAATCTCATCATATTATTATTTCAGTTTGTCATATTATTATTTCGTCTTATCATATATTAATAAAAAATATTAGTTTTGTAAAATTTTTATTGAAAATAATATAGAAAAGTGTTGATTAGCAAATATATATATATATGTGGGATTTTTATATTATTAAATCCCTGCGATTTAAGCTTGATGGCTTTTAAATTAAACACAATTTATTTTGATTAATAAATTAAAGTGTATATTTTATTAATTAAAATATCGGAAGTCGCTGGTCAACTTTATTTACTCAACTTTTCAACTTGAATTCTACTCAAAAACTACTCTCCTCAATCTTTCAACACTACCTTTTATATTATGCTCCTACACTACTCGCTACATTTCAATGTACCAGAAAGTTCCCAGCGAGTTAACCCTATAACTATCCTTGTCTCGTCCATTAAAAGTCCGTTTATCAAAATATAAGTCCCCATCCAGAATGTTCGTCTTTCGTTATAAGATTTCTCGTCCATATTTTGTCTGTAGCCTACGTGACTAGTTACAATCTTATTCTCGAATATTCTGTCCGTTAGTAATATTAACCCCTTCGTTACCAACGTCTGCCAGATCTGGTTACGCGACCAGGCTCCAATCCCACATTCGGCCCTCCTGACGGGGTATTCGACTCGAATACTGGTGCCCATCTTTTCATATTCTCCGCCACAGTGACCCGTCCTCCTGGTCCTTCGCCCTCCGTATTCCTCCCGACCTCATATCGATCATATTCCACCCTACTTTTCACCCCGTATGGACCAAAACGTTTCCGCTTCCGTCCCACACAGTCTCCATCTTGTGTGCGTTTGTTATTCGTCGAATTGTGCAACCAAAAGTTTTCTGACCTGCGGTTTTCCTTAAAGCCCCTCTGATTTCCCTTCTTTAGACCACATAGGTTTACCTTAGCTCTTGGTTTCAACATACCCGATTTCCTTCCGGTTTCACGTATATTCTGATCATCATTTTCCTGCTCTAACACAGCCGACGACGAATCCTTGAAAACAGTGGCTTCTACAACTGTTTTCTCCAACTTGTCAACTACCAATTCATCTACCATTTCCTGATCCTTAGTTGAAATATATCCCGTTCCCTGAGCTACTGACACATCTTTCCCTATATCTGATCTTCTAACACTACCTCCTATAACGCAATCGATGGATTTGCTCATCAGTCCCGAAGTATTGATGTACTTCCTATGATCATCGATATTGTTCTTCCCAATATTAGTAGCAGTCTTGGGAACAAGTTCCACACCGTCTTCCCTTATCATTATGTCCACAAACTGTAATAGGTTAGTGCCCAAAACAGCCGGATAATCTAAATCCTCTGCGCGCACAACATAAAACTTGATTTTTAGCGGAATACCATCAATTACAACTGGTGCCTCGAAGTAACCCTGGGTATAAAATACGCCTGCCCCTGCACCCTTCAAGCGTCGTTGTTCTACTATCAACTGGAACTCGTTACGTACCCTGTCATAAACATCACATCTTATGGTGCAAATGTTGCAGCCGGTATCGATGAGACCATAAAATTCAATATTCCCCAACGTGACCTTTTTAAACTTCATACCTGGCTCAAAAGGTTCTTTGTCGTAACTGAACGTGTTAACATTACTGCGCTCCTGTTTGACTTCAGGTTTAATGACCTTACAATCAGCTGCGCGATGCCCTACACCGTTGCATTTAAAACATTTAAATTGTTGTTCACCGCAATCCTTAGCCAGATGATTTGAACTTCCGCATTTGAAGCAATTCTTCTTCTTCACACTACCACTTTTTCCTTCCTTAAGTTCCACGTTGTTAGGTGCATTAGTCTTCTTACTGTCTTTATTCGATGAGGTTCGAATTTTTTCATATATTTTGATCTGTTCCTTCATCTGTTCTACTGTCTTCGCCTGATATAGGATGGCTTTATTGAACCGAGAATCAGGTATACCCTCAACAAAATAATCCAAGAGACTTGGGACATCTAGATTAATTGGCTTACCGATCTCCATAAGTGCATACAAGTATTCGCGATAGGTCTCATTTTGATTCTTGCGACGTTTTCTCAACATTTTGTGAATTTCTGAAGTAGATAACGTCTCACCAAATTCATCAATCAAAGCGTTTTTCAATGACTCCCAATTTTTCAAACCGGACTGACACCTAACAAATGATTTGGCCGCACCCGCTAAAAGTTGTTTCCCATAGATGAATTTTTGAATATCATTCCACCCAACCGTTTCAGCATTCTCCTCAAAATCTTCGACCCAATGCCTAATATCTAAAGAGTCAGTGCCACTAAAGGTAGACAAACTATCAACAATGTCTCTTAGAGTGAAGACAGGACCATTCAGACGGACCCCTGTAGACGCACTAGCACCCACATCTTGGTACTCAGAATTTATCGATTCTCCGTCGTCCCCATCAGTTTGATGACCGAAATGTCGTAGGAGCCTGTCTCTTAGTACTGGCTTCAACCCAGATGTGTCCAACCCTAATTCCCTCAACTTATTGCGCAAAGATTCGCAATTCATGAACATAATACTTTCAATCTCCATCTTCTACCAAAATAAAAAAAAAAACCAGCAACAACCTTACAAAATAATACTTACAACTAAATTTTATGAAATAATGTTAAACAAAATTCAATTCGAAATTAAAATAATTTAAAAATCAAAATGTAAATTAAAATTAAATATTCTGATAATCAATTAAAATTATTTAAATTCAATAAAATTTTATAAATAAATAATTACAACATTAAAAAAAATGTAATGGCAACTACACAACTCTTAAAAAAAAAACAAATAAAATATTCTTTCTCTAAATTAACATTAACATCAGCAAAAAAATAAAAAGTAAAATGTTAAATGACAAAAACTATGTTATTTCAACATAAAAGAATTTTAACCTCACTGTAAACAATCTTAAAATATACAACTTATCTTATTAGAATTGAAAAGTTCGTTCAGCACTCCAACTAGATTTCTACAGCTCACATCATTTGACTCGCCTGCTTTGCTTAACGGCCATGCATTTGAATCTCCAACTTACATTTATCCCTTTTCAACTTACACGTCGCTCTCTCGATCTTTCTTAGATTTTATTCGTTGATTAATATAGCATTCGTTACAACGTTTTTTTTTTCTTCAGCCTTGACTACTCTTTCTATTTTACTCTTTCTCACAGGTTAATGTTCACTAACGAATTATTGTGCGTTATTTATTTATTATTTTTTTTTTTTTAAGTTCACAACTTATACACACACCAAAAAAAATGCATATACTTGTTTATATTTCTTTTATCTTCTACTTCACTGTTTATGCCTTAGTGTTATTTTTGTGTGTGTTTGTTTTTGTTTTTTATTTATTTGCGATCACTCTTTAACAACATATATAACAACCCTTATTTAACTTTATTGTTTTCTTTTCTCTTTGTGTCTTTATTTTGTTATTATTTTTTTTTTCAAATAAAACTACTTTGTTGTTTCTCACTTCAACATTTCTCTTTCGTCTTTTAAGAGTTTTTCAACATCTTTCTGTCTCTTAAGCTTATGTGCTCTTTATTTGCACTCGTTTCGTTTTTTTTTTTCTATCACAATACTTTTTTTTTTTTAAAAAAACTTTTATTTAAATTTTAGTTACAACTTATACTTTCACAACTTTAATAACATCTTAAGTTTTCTTTTTTCACTGTTTTTTCTATTTACTCAGCAGTTTTCTTTTTTAAAAACACAACTTCAACAACTATTATGATCATTTTTCCACTTTATACTACAGTTTTACACATTTTACACAGTTTTTCTCTTAACAACTTTTCACATAATTTTTATGGTTATCCATTTTTTTTATCTTTCAACACTTTTCACTTCATTTCCAAACTTCAATTCCGGTCGAGTCCCCAATTTGTGGGATTTTTATATTATTAAATCCCTGCGATTTAAGCTTGATGGCTTTTAAATTAAACACAATTTATTTTGATTAATAAATTAAAGTGTATATTTTATTAATTAAAATATCGGAAGTCGCTGGTCAACTTTATTTACTCAACTTTTCAACTTGAATTCTACTCAAAAACTACTCTCCTCAATCTTTCAACACTACCTTTTATATTATGCTCCTACACTACTCGCTACATTTCAATGTACCAGAAAGTTCCCAGCGAGTTAACCCTATAACTATCCTTGTCTCGTCCATTAAAAGTCCGTTTATCAAAATATAAGTCCCCATCCAGAATGTTCGTCTTTCGTTATAAGATTTCTCGTCCATATTTTGTCTGTAGCCTACGTGACTAGTTACAATCTTATTCTCGAATATTCTGTCCGTTAGTAATATTAACCCCTTCGTTACCAACGTCTGCCAGATCTGGTTACGCGACCAGGCTCCAATCCCACATATATATATATATATATATATATATATACCATTGTGTGCGCGCATAAAAATTCAGGAAGAGAACTTATATTATATCTGTGGCCAATTTTACTAAATGTAAAATGAAATATAAAAATAATGCATTGATACTAACATCTAAATGATTTTATGGACCTTAGGGCCATTCCTGTAAGGGGGTTTATAAGGAAGCTGTGGTATATTTTGGATCGGTTCTCATAAAATTTCGCAAATTAAGTCTACTTATTTCTATATTCGTTTGGGATTTATGCGCGTTAAAGTGATTTTCGGAAGGGGGGTTTATATAGGAACTATGGTCAATTGTAGACCGATCTTCACAAAATTTTATACAAAAATAGATACTTATATAGAACTTCTTTGCACCGAGTTACATTAAAATGTTCATATTTTAAGGCATTTTTGAGTATTTAAACTCTATTCCGGTGGGTATTTGCAAGGACGCTAGGTGAAATGAAATGGACCGATCACAACCAATTTCAATAGACTTCGTTCTTGTATCATAAAAGTCTTACGTGTCAAATTTCATTGAATTATCTTTAAAATTGCGGCCTGTACTTTATGCACAAGGTTTACATGGACAGCCAGCCAGCCGTCCAGCCAGACGAACGGACATCGCCAGATCAATTTAAAAAGTGATTCTGAGACCATTGGTATACTTTAAGGTGAGTTTTGAATAAGTTTTTCTATGCGTTACAAACATCAGCACAAATGCATAATACCCCAATCACCTATTGTGGTGTAGGGTATAAAAGTGATTAAAAAAAATCATATATATTCACATTCTTAAACTTTTTTATCTATGATCAAAACTATTTCACTTACATACATATGTATATAAAATAGCATTTTCCTTTTCACACAAAAATTGTGTTCCACCAATACTGGTTCAATGGTAAAAGGAATTTCGAAATAAGAGTTAAACTTCTTGGGATCATTTTCTCCCTCTGGGTAGAGAGAAATGTTGTTCTTTTACGAAAGAGACCTTCTTTCCATTCTTTGTATTCTTTGAGCTAAACAAACATTAAATTAAGAAAATATTTGCTACAATAATAATTTTTAATGTCAGAATGAAAAAGGAGTTTATTCATGCATTTGAAAAGTTTATGGTTTGAAAATAATGACAAGAGGAAGTGACATGAGTAGAAAATATTAGATAGGAAAATATTTAGATAAATAAAATGTGAGAACATTAATTCCAAATCATTTTCATATTTTAATTAAACATTTTAGTTAAAAGTTAAGAATATTGTTAAATATTTTGTACTTGCATTAAAGGCCATTTAATTTAATTTGTTTCCCAATTTCATTACATGTATCATTGCCTTTCTTCTAATATTAACATTTTTTCATTCCTGGACAAAAACCTACACCTTTATATTTTTAAAAATTTCTCATTAATCTCCATTTGTAAAAGTACAAAAAAATACACACCTTTTTATGTTTCTTTTTACTCATAAATTTTCACAATAATGAAATAACGACTAACAATTTTTAATACATTTCTCCTGTTTTTGCTCTATTCACAATTAGTTCTAATGCCATAAAAAATAAAGGATTGTTTCCTCCAGGTGGGTTTTGTATGCGTTTTTATTTCCTTTTAGCTCATAAAGATTATTGAAATTATGAATAATTTTTTTGTTATCGTTGTTTTTTTGTGAAATTATGAAATTCATGTGTTTTCATTTGTTTTAATACAAAACGAGCTGTTATCATTTCTAGCTATATTTTTGATTACCGAAAAGAGCAACAAAACCAAAAAATGCATAAAGTTTTCAATACATTAATATTATGATTGGCTGACTGGATGGTTTCAAAGGTGGCAAGAATGTTAATGTTGATGTGTGTACCACTGTTGCAGTTTAGTTTTCTATTGTGAACTGACTACTTCATGTGTTATTCCTGTTGCAACTCCCAGATGTGTTGAACACTTGTCTGTAGATTTGATAACTGTTATTAGTTAAAACCAAAGTAATAATATTACCAGTTATTATAGTTTATGGACGAGTTGTAGAAAACCAAATTTAATAGCTCATGTTGATATTATTATGCCAAAGAGCGAGAAAGGCAAGGAATTAAAGAAAGAAAAAAAAGGATAATAAATATATTTTATTCAGTAAAACTGACATATTTGTAACCTTAAGAAATTAAAGAAAACCGAAAAGAATAATGTTTTAAATATATAAAATGGATAATGTTAAATTGATCATAGTTCCCATATAATATCTACAAGTTGCCGAAAGTTGATCCCGATATTGAATGCAAAAAATGCGTTTAAGGTCAAAAAAAAAAAAAAATATTGAATTGTTAGGAGTAACTAGTTTTCTTCCAAAAATTCCAAAAATAATTCATGTGTTGTTCTTTAAGTTTTTTATCTACTCGTTTACAGCTCTTTTTATACCCTATACCACCATAGGTGGTTGAGGTATTATGCTTTTTTGTTGGTGTTTGTTTGCATAGAAAAATTATCCGTCCATCCGTCTGGCTGTCCATGTAAACTTTGTGCACAAAGTACGGGTTGCAATTTTAAAGATTATTTAATGAAATTTAGCACGTGGGACTTCTATGAAACAAAAACGAAGCATATTAAAATTGGTTGTGATCGGTCCATTATTTCACCTAGCCCCCATACAAATGTCCCCCCGGAATAGAGTTTAAATACTCAAAAATACCTTAAAAATAAGAATATTTTAATGAAATTCAGTGCAAAGAAGAAAGAATATTTCCAAGTTTTATGAGAATCGGTTCATAATTTACCATAGCTCTCATATAAACCCACTTCCAGGAATCGCCCTAAAGTGCATAGTGCATCATGTAGATGTTAGTATCATCGCATTATTCTGTATTTGTATATTTTATTTTATATTTAGTAAAATTGGCCACAAGTGTAATATAAGTCCTCTTCCCAAATTTTTTGCTCGTACACAATGGTGTAGGGTATCATATAGTCGGTCTTGACCGACCATATCTTTCTTTCTCGTTTTGATATTAAGATGTTGTTCTAAGAGCACAGATAACCCTCGATTTACACGATACTTCATTTATATCATTCCTTATATCACGATTAGGGTTAGGGGTTTCCCGCAATATTTTTTCCCTGGAAACGGGAATAAAAAAAATCAATTTTCTGCCATTTCCCGAGAATTTTTTAAAACTTTAGTTATAAGAAAGACCATGATTTCTTATAAAGAAAATATATTTCTTTTTTTAATTTAATAAACCAAATGAAGCATTATAAATCATACTGAATTAACGAAAAATTAAATAATATAAAAGTTTAACGCCATTAAAAAAAAAATAATAATAATAAAATAAAAAGATAAAATATAAACATTTTAAACATTTTATACAGATAAATTTAGTACCTTTCGTAATTTATGTTAAAAACTGTGTCTCAGATTTTTACATTGTTTTGTTTTTGATGCAATAACTTTTTTTAAATATACAATAATCTATTGGATAAATTTTATTATAGATGTCTTGCCATTTATTTCCAGTTTATTTCTCTCACTTTTACTAACTTTTACTAAATTAAACATAAATCTGGAAAATACTAAAAATTGGTTCGCAATAATGTTTTTGGGATCAATCATAATATTAAAAAATCTGATGAAAATAATCCAATATACACTTGAATACAACATGAGATTATTTTGTTTTTATAAATATTTTGAAGTTATAACCAGGGCAAGTTTTTCAAGCAATTCGCTTGAAAAGTATGTTTTTGCATACTTCACAGGTATTTTACGAATAAATTTACAGAGTGAATGCAAATATTAGTATTCTTAACAAAAGCGCTATTGTTTGTTGTTGTTTTTTTTTTTTTTTTTGGAGTTTAATAAACTGATTTGCATAATTTTTTGTTAGTTGTTTCTTCGCACAAATTGTAAAGAAAACCAGTAAGAAAGATATAGTCGGTCAAGCCCGACCATATGATACTCCACACCATTGTGCATGTCCATCATTTTGGGTGATTCCCTAAACCTAAAGTAGGCTTATATGGGAGCTGTGGTAAATTATGGTGCGATCCTCATAAAATTTGTCACTATAATTTCTACTTATATAAAACTTATTTGTGTCGAATATAAACCTGATACTAACATGTGTATGTGATTTATGCACGTTAAAGTTCTTTTCGGAAAAGGGTTTTATATGGGAGTTATGGTCAATTATGGGCCGATCTTTTTTGAAATTCGGCACAAAGATTGATACTTGTGCAAAATTTCCGTGCACCGAATTTCATTAAAATATTGCTATATTTGAGGCATATACGATCGTTAAACCTCTATTCCGAGAGGACATTTGTATGGAGGCTAGGTGAAATAATAGACTGATCATAACCAATTTCAATAGGTTTCTTTCTTGTGTCATGAAAGTCCTACGTGCTAAATTTCATTGAATTATCTTAAAAATTGCGATCTGTACTTTGTGCACAAGGTTTACATGGATAGCCAGCCAGCCGTCCAGCTAGCCAGACGGACGGAAGGGCAGGCATCGTTAGATCAACTCAAAAAGTGATTTTGAGTCGATTGGTATACTTTAATGTGTGTGTTGGATGATTTTTTCTGTGCGTTACAAACATCAGCACAAACGCATAATACCCCAACCACCTATGGTGGTGTGTAGTATACAAATTCTGATGTATAAAATATGACTCAAAACAAATTTACGTGTAGTTTTATGTTTGTTTTATTTGTTTATTTTATAATTATTTATTTTAGTTTTTGAAATTCATTTATTATTTTCCATATAAATTGTCGAGACGAATTTTTCTTTCGTTTTATAAAAATAGCGTGTTAAAAAAGTCGAAAACTATCAGAGTTTAAAGTTAGAAAAATGCATATTTATGTATACGTTTTTATATCTATACAAAAAAATGCATAAATATGTGAGTAAAAGACCAAATTTGCTATTCCTCTTTTATATACATGCATACATACATGAGGTTTAATTTGAGAGATGAGACAAGAAAAATTTCAAAAGCATAACATCGATTTGGTACATCTATATTATTTCGTTTCTAACCAAGAATAATTACTTGAATTCTCTCCATGTGCAGCGTTCTTCAGTTCATAATTAAGTGCTTTGGGATCTCTCTTTCAATAAACCAATCGATGCGAATTTTGCTACCAAAGTTAGAATGGTCCCTTTTAGACAAAAAGTATTATTAATTATGGGGAGATTTCGAAAAAATCAATGTTACTTAATTCTAGAAGTTTAAAATCACAAAAAGATAATTTGTTTTTTATTTTTATAAAAATTGTCAAAATATTAAATTGTTATTATTAATTGTTATTAAAATTCAGTAAAATAAAATATTAAAATTAAATAATTAATTTAATAAAATTTAAATGTTAACGAAACCATGATTTGTTCAAAAAATTTTTAATAATTACTTTTTCTATGTGGCCTGAACACCATTCAAAATATTGAACACCATTTTCACTTGGGTTGTTTTCCACTGTGCCTTTTTTTGTGATCTATTAAATTTGACAATATTTTATAAAATTTTTCATATTTTGACCAAGGTTACACAATTCTTTTCACAGTGTAGAAGTAAATAGTTTACATTTTTATGTGTAATATTGTTTATTGTGAGATATTTAATACATTAAAAAAAAAAAAAACAGCTAAATATTCAAAACCGAATTGCGAATGTTTTTCCAAACCAGTGTTTTGTTACCTAGAATTAAAAAATACTTGAAAAAATGAAACATAATTTGAATGCTGGAATTCAAAAAAAAAAAAAAAAAATTTTTTTTTAACTTTTTTTTTTCCACTAGATAGTTCATTGCGCATCAACACTTAATTCTTTCTTATTACACTAAGTTTTATCAGCGAGTTATATCTGAAACAGTTAAGATTTTGAAAGATATACTTATCAAAATTTTCGCTTGATTGTCTTTAAATGTTCAAAAAAATTTCCGATAGCTCACAAGTGGTATACAATTATGTTATATTAATTTTAAACAGAACATCAATTTAAATATTTCGTGAACGTTTTATTTTTTTTTTAAGTTTACATACATACATACATATATACATACATACACACATGCATACATGAATGCGTCCATATGTTTTTAATCAACAAATTTTAGTTATAATTTCTATTGTGTTTACAAATTGCCTAATAAACTTTATATACATATTTTTTTTCTGTAGCTCAAATGGTATTAAAAAATTTGCCAACTACTCCTATTAGTAGAAGTTAAATAATTTTTTTAATGCATGAGTATTTATTTTACTCTATGGTGATTATTGCAAGTAAAGTCATATAAAGTTACGAGTTTGCGAATATAAAAAATATACTAAATATAGGGAGTGTTTTGTTGTTTGCGGTTATTAATGGTTGGTTATTTCCTTTATTATTTTTCTTTAAAATTCATAAAATTTTATCACTTTTTCTAGCAGCTAAATCAAATAACACAATAAAAATATACATTAATGTATGTGTTTTTACTAATTTTATGTGAAAGGAAATGAGGAGTTCTTCTTGTTTTTCATTTTAAATGTTGAAATAATGGAGTTTAAGTTGAAAATATATTTTCGTGAGATTATTAGAAAGAAGGTTGGAATAGGTAAAATAATTATAAAGATTTAAATTTAGTATTTAACTATTTTAGTTAATTTTTTCCTTAATTAAATATCCTAAACATTTGTTATCTTTGCTGTAACTTTTTTCAAATGTTAAACAAATTCCTATTTTATTTATTTTGCAATTTTTCTTTAAATTTGATCAATTCTACTAGATTTATTTATGACTGCTGATTTTTACATTATTTTATTTTATTGTTTGCATACATCAACATTGATTGAATACATTTTCTTTTAAATTTTTGAATAAGAAAAAAAATAATCAATTTATTTATGCATATTGAAAGAGCCAATTTTTTCTACAGATACTTTTCTATGTACTCTACAACTTTCTTCCTTGTTTTGTGTTATGACAACTCATCACATTTTTTACGTCCTTATTTTTTTTTTCACTTGCCTATTATGATGATTTATAATCAAATATTAAATCTTTATGTTTGTCTCCTTTTATTTGTTTTTTGTTGCGTTTTTGTTCTTCGCCCCCAAAAATGTTATAAATTTTTGATTTCAATCACAGCGCATTCTTGTTTTACAGGCTTAACATAAGAAACTTTGTCTTTATTCTATTTACTTAGAAATAATTTTACAACCAAAAGTAGAAAAAAAAATGTGTAACATTCATCAAAAATTTGTGTTTTTTGTTATCAACCAAAAATAGTTGAAGATAAACTACTACCAAACCTTGAGCTGAGTGGCGTTGACACATTTTTTTCTCCGGCTCTTTTTCCCCGTTTTCCTAACACTTACATATTTACAGTGTTGCCAGTTTAGCCTCTTTAAGGCTACAACTAGTCTTTTTATTTTACCTTTAGCCTCAAAATTTTCATTTTAGTTTGCCTTAAAAAGGCTAAGTTGTTAGTATTTCAAAAACCAAGAAATAATTTCTTATTTGGTATAACCAATTTTATTTATAAAGAATCATCCATTTAAGCAATTCTCTTGGCCCATTTCTCTTGGAAGACGGTTGCTAATCCGGCCGCACTCAGGGCAAAGGGGTGGTGCTCTTGTCTTCTTCGCGATTGGCCAGAAACCGTTAAAATAAAATTTAGAAAGGTAGCTCTAACCTAAACAATGTTAACTACATAATTAAAAAAAGATAAATTAAATGAAAAGTAATGAACTTAGGTCTAAACTTTAAATAAAGAAGAAGATGTTAGCAATTCCTTTGGATTCTTAACCCTTCCCAACCAAGTTATCATATCCTTAATAAATTTTAGATATCCCCAATATTTAAACATAATTAAAATATTTAAAATTATATTATTAAAGTGTTAAATTACTTTTGTTGCTTAGTGTAGTGTTTGTATACATATATTAAACTTTGAGTATTTTAAATTAAAATACTATAATAGAGGTTTTTTTTAATGATTTCAACACACCTATTTTATTTATATTATCACATAGGGTTTCATAATAGAATTAATTTTTCAATTTAAAATATATAAATAATTTAGAATTTTTTTATGTCAACAAGATTTAAAATTAGTCGTACCACTTACATTATTCAACGATGACAGCAGTCCTGATGTAAACTTGATTTTGATAAATAAATTCGCTGATATTGAAAATTTAATTCTAGCAATCCATAATTTAATTTAAAAGTTAAATATTCAAAATTTTGTAAAGTGTATTGATGTATTGATTAAATGTAATGTGTAAGTATGTGAGTGTTAAATTGTATTAAGTGTAAATGTTTATATGTGTGTTTACATTATTTAAATAAAAATTTACGCTAAATTATTTTAAGTTTAAGATAAAAAAATTTAAGTTGATTTAAATAAACATGCAGAGAAAAAACATGGTAACAGTATTATAACTACAACAATATTATGTTCTCATTGTTAATTTTCTTGAATTTTAATAACCCTGTCTGTTTTTAAAGCACATTAATATTATTATTCCTATAACAATAAAATGTTAGAAATGAACATAATGCTTACTCTTTTCACAAACTTGTTTTATATATATATGTTTATATATATATATATATATATATATTTTTTTTTTATATATATTTATAGATTAATAAATAGACAAGGCTTGTTTGTACTCGGTGTGATTCAAGATATTTTGCATTTGAACCATTTTTGGAATGAATGAATATGGCTAATAATATGTGAATATTATATATATATATATAAATATATATATATATATATATATATATATATATATATATATATATATATATATAAATATATTTTTTTTCTTCTATATTCTATATTATTTTCAATGAACATTTTATAAAAATAATAATAATAATTTTTATTAATATATGATAAGATGAAATAATAGTTTGACAAAGTGAAATAATAATATGATAAGATTGGATAACTATATGATAACATGAGGTTATAATATAATAAAATGGAATCATAATATAACAATGTGGTATAATAATGTGATAAGATTGTTTAATTATATGAAAAACTATAATCATAACATGAAGAAACAAATCATAAAATCGGATAAAATATGACAAAGTGTAATCATAATAATTGTTACTTATAATCATTTTTATTTTTCGCTGTGATCATATGTTCCAATCATAATATGTTGCTCTTAGATTATGGTCACTACAACTATATTTTTCTCTGCGTGAAGTTAAAAAAATTAGGTAAGATGAAAGTTAAATTAAGATAGTAAAAAAATAGATTTAAGTAAGAATTAAGTTAGGATTTATACTAGATTTATGATAGGTTTTAAACGATTTTAAGTCGTGTTTTAAAAGATTTTAAGTTAAGATTATATTAGGTTTAAGAAAGATTAAATTTTAAATAGAAAAATAAGATTTAAGAATGATTATTACTTAGATAAATTAATTTACATTTAAATTTAACGGTCATTTCGGTAGTTTAGGTAGTTTTAAGTCAATGTTTTATGATTATCGTAGATAAGTTTCAGATCAATTACTTGAAAATTAATCTGATTGGAATATTAGTAGTTTTCAGTTAAAAAACTTTTGGTGATTTGATTCAAATGCTGTCCAATCTATTCAAATTCAAATTAATTTTTTAGTTATATTCACTATTGCAATGAGCTTTTAATAATTTTTTTTTATTCATGAAGATGAAATGTTTATTATTGGTATTGAATTTCTACTACTTGATAAAAAAATTTGCTATTAATTTCTCTATATGATAATGCTAATTCTAATCCTACCTATTTATCCTTTTTTTGTTTCCTCTGTCCTTTGTTTTTTACGCTTCAAATTAAGCAAAAAAATTTGTTTTATTTTCAGTATATTTTTATATCTGGGCTGCCTTTGCTCTTTGATAAATTTTTGTGAACGAAAAAAATATTTGAAATGAAAATTTTTCATCGTACAAAATATTTAATGAATATACATTATATTTTTAAACCTACGAAATATTTTTGTGGTCATTTAGCCCTCACAATATGTAAGGAAAGTTTTTGCCTGCAGCGCTTCATTATTCAAATCAAAATTAACTAAAATAATCATATGGACTTACATGGAAACATTAACCATGGAAACTATTCATGAATATAAAAATAAAAAAAATAAAAATCGTGTAAAAGCAAAAAATTACACAAACAATTTGAAAATGCTTAATCAAAAAGGAAAAATGACGTAAAAATAATTTTAAAACATTGAGCAATCTAAAACTTGATATAACCCAATTTGTACGGGAATTTTTTAGACGATTTGTGCCGTTCTAGTTTAACTTATTACGATATCTTTCAAAAAACATCAAAAGTTAATGAGATCAGGAAGAAAAAAGTTTAAAAATTGAAAAAAATGTAATTTTTTTAGCATTATTTTTGGAGCACCTTTTTTAAAGTTCAATTTAGCCTCTTTTTTCTCAACTCCTGGCAACACTGCATATTTAATTCAATTAGTTGCAAAAAACAAATAGTTTATAAAACTAGAGATTTTGTGGTAGCAAAAAAGTTTATTTTACGTTTTAAACTTTAAGCCCATTTGGTAAATTATATTTTACTTTGGGAACAAGAGAGATTTTACGCGTTCTTGTAATTGTTCTAAAGAACAAGAAGAAAAAAAGACATCTAAAGGAATTATTTTCTGGTGGTTTTTAGTTTTAAAAGATATTTTGTGTTTTAGATAGCTAGAAAGATAGTTTTGAAACTTAATTTTCTATTAGAAATTGAAATAAAATTTGGTTAGTTGTTATTAGTTGGGAGAATAAATTTAATTAGTGAATGTTTTAATAGGTAATATTTGCTTTATAATAATTATTTATATTAGCTCTATTCCAGTACTTACCAGACATGTAAGTTTAAGTCAGAATTTACAAGAAAGCATACCCGTACTAAGAAATTATGTGTATTTTGTTGTTTTTCTGACAATTTACGACTAATTCTGACTAAAACCCGTAAATTTGACAAGTACTGGAACAGAGTTATTCTTAACCAACAATACTGGAAAAATTGATAGGAAAATAGAGAGAATATATACATAAGTTTATCATTCCGTATGTTATACTAAAAAAAATCATTTAAAATCACATAAAGTTTATACATTCTTGTTTTCTTTGAAATGCTAAAACGTATGTTCCACTGTATGTAGAAAGAAAAATTACGGTGTGTGAACTTAGACTTACGACCAAATTATAAATCAGAATTAAGTGAAATGTACTTAGATTACTTACTGTTTCTCTAAGCAGTTTGCTATTTAAAATCAGCTAAATTGATTCAGTATAAAAAAAGTTATGGAACAAAACCGGACAAACCTGCAAAGTAGTATATACTGCTAATCAACAAAATCGGTTAGCCCAATCGTTTCAATAGAAATTATGTTTTAGACAGAAATGTGAATTAATCTAGATGTTTCAAAATACTAATGAAACATGATGAAACTTGGTGCATTGATATAGGAGAAGTTGGAATTTCAAAATGTAGTTATCTGCAATGAGTAACTGAAGCACAGATATATATACAGTAGGCCAAAATTGACTACGTCGAGAGTAAAAAACATATTGAAGTTTTGGCATATTTATGAACTGATTTTCAATATTACATTTATAAATCCTACTAATCTTGCTGCACTACATTATCTATTATGGTTTAAAATATTTCTCTCCCTAGGTGTATATCCTTTACATGATGTAAACTAATCACAATTCATGTTCTGTATTAAATTTGAAAATTTTTCTCCGTTTGAAACCGCTCTCATAAGGTCACCAATCGAGTGAATTTCTATCAATTTTCTCATGTTTCTGTTTATTCAATTATTCTTTGGCGTATAAGCTGAAGGAGTTTATATTTTCAAGATTTTAATTATTTTTTCGGACTTGACTTTTTACGTTTTTGCTCTATAACTTTTATAATAAAAATTTAAAATATTTTAAATTATTTGAGGGAAAACATTTTAGGTACCTTAATTTGGTAAGTAAAAAAAATTATGTCAAAATTTTTAAACAGGTCACACAAATTACAAATTTTTCACAAAAATTAATTATATATTTAATTTTTTTTAATTTTCTTAAATAAATAATATTTATTATTAAAATAATATTATCTGATATTTTCTGAAACACTAAACTCTAAGAGAGTATGCAATTATGAATATTTTTATCCTACATCCACCATTGTTCGAAAATGATTAAATTTTTACCAAAAATGTTGAATATATAAAAAATGTCAATTGTTGGTTTCGGAACCTTTTTTCGAAGTAGATTGGAGAGAACTATAGGTAAAAAAAATTACAACCTATGGGTAGATTTAATCACACGAGCTGATTTAGTGAAAATCCCCAAAATTTCAATACGTGTTCTCCTTAACAATTATATTAATGTATTCTGGACTAATAGTAATTACGTCATCAAAATTTAAAGTAGGACTAAGTCTCTCTTTACAGCAAAAAAGGAACTTCCGAAACAGAAAAAGAAGATACAATTTGCTACTATGATCACGCAGAGAAAAAATATAGTTGTTGTTTAGGTTTCAACGAAACGAAAACGGATAAGACACCAAGAATGCTGATGAAGTGTGTAGCGGCACAGAAAATACATATTCCATTCTGCTGGTGTCTAATTATGGTCCATAAGCTCTGATTTGGTATTGCCAAACAGAGACAACAAGGCAATTTACGATTGCAAACTTGTTTAGCTGTAGTGAGCATTATCTAAGAGCAACGTAACATAATTGGAACATGTGATCACAGCGAAAAATAGAAACGATTATAAGTAATAATGAAATAAAGTACAAAAATAATTATTATTATGATTTCATTTTGTCATATTGTGTTCGATTTTATGGTTTGTTTTTTCATGTTGTGATTCTACATTTACGTATAATTTAACAATCTTACCATATCATTATCTCATTCTATCAGATTATGATTTGATGTTATTATATTATTATTCCAAATTATTATATTATTATACCGCATTGTCATATTATTATTTCATTTTATCATTATTATTATCCCAAACTTATCATATTATTATTTCATTTTGTCATATTATTCCATTTTTCATATACTAAAATCAAATCCATTAATAAAAATTTATTTATTTAAATTTTTTATTGTAAATAATAGAGAAAAAAAGCCAATAGAAATATTTACAATTTATTTGTTCATTAATTGTATTCATTTGTACCACCATATGTGGTTTAAATGCAAGATATGTTTTTAACTAAACCCTTTAATGGTAGTTAGTCAATATGTTATATTGCTTGAATCACACTGAGTATAACCAAACCTTGTCCATTCATATTTATTCATACATAAACTATATGAGGATTACAATAAAATTAGAAAACAAAAAATAAAACAAAATATATTTAAAAACAAACAAGTTATGAATTTTTCCACTAAGTTTGTGAAAAGGATATGTATTATATTTATTTGAAATATTTTATTGTCATGGAGATAATAATATTAATATGGTTTAAAAAAGAATATGGTTTAAGGACAGGAAAAAGAAGTAATGATATTTTTCATATTAATAAAATTTTGTTTTGTTGCTGTCAACCATATTGAAATTTTTATTTAGTATGAACATTAAATGACAAAATTGAATCAAAAACGTTATTATCATGAACTCAGAGTTATTAAAATTCAAGAAAATTAACAAAAAAAAAAAAAAAAAAAAACATAATATTGTTGTAGTGATAATGCCGTAAACATATTTTTTCTCTGCATGATGTAGAGCTGCAGAAGCAGTGATTTTAAACCATGGTTATCATTAGAAGGTTGTACTTTTTTATGATTCCTATTCCTGGCTTCTAAAGTCGTGCTCTTAAGGTAATTATTTTATTATTTCTATTTTTTAATTTTAGAAAATTATGAAAATTTATTTTAAAGTTAATACAAAAACACAAAGTAAAAATAATTTAAATGGTTGTGGTGACTATAATCAAAGATTAATGTTATTATCATTGGAATATACGATTAAAGTTAAAAACTATAATGATTATAAAAAATAACTATTATGATTCTATTTTATCATATTTTTGTATGTTTTTATCGTTTAACCCTAAGGTACATAACCGGGCACCTTACTTTAAGATATAACCAGGAAACTTCAGATGGTAGCGATTAAGATGTTTCTAAAGTTTAGAAACTAAATAATCTTAAATTTTGTTAACTTGGTCTATATATAAAATGACCTTAAAGTTGATACCTACGGGAGTCAATACCCAGGATATGCGGGTCCAACCATATAATTTTTATGTGCTTTGCACTGTAATTAATTTTTTTTTGCAGTAATTATTATTTTTATTACCTTTTTTTTCACTGAAAGTTAAAATTAAAAATTGTTTTTGTTTAAACTAGTGAATAGGCCTGTTCGCTTCAGACCAAAATGTTATTGTATGAAATCTGGGTCCATTAATATCTAAAGGAAAATTAGTTTCATAAGCAATGTAATTTCAAACTTTCTAGGTTATTTAGAACTTCAGAAAGTGGAATAAAATATAATATATGACAATTTTAAAACATTTCTTACTATCAATATTTTGCAACAATCTTCATAATTATTTGTTCATCCTTGAAGCCATTTTTTACATCCATTAATATTGCCTATGGAGTTTATGAATTCATTTTAGTTTTTCTTGTATGTCATGTTCAATATTTTTTCTTTAAAATATCATATAAAGGCTCAAGATGTTGATATTATCTCCGCTATTCGTGCTACGTCACATAAGCATTCGATATTGTAGCACCAAATTTGACAGAACGCTGTGCCATCACTAACAACATTATTTTGAATTGTAAGATAGTTATAGTGGGGCTTGAATGATTTTCGTAGAGAAACTTATATGGAACCTCTGCTTAATTGTGAATCAGGTCAGTGCCATTACTGACAACATTGTTTAGGATTGTAAAATTGTTATAGTCCTGCTTGACTGATTTTTGTAGAGCTTTATATAGATTAGAGTTACAATTTATTCTTTATATTATCTTACATGTACAAAAAACATAGTGTCTCATAGGAACTTGTCACGTTTATAAAAATTATTTTATAAAATGAAATGGGGTTTTTTTAACGTATATAAAACTTTTATATGTAATGAATTACGTAATATTTTAAAAAATTTATGAGCGTTGAAACTCTATTCTAGGGGAAAATTTATATGGGGACTAAATTACAATAAGTAACTATTATCAACTAATTTTAACAGAGTTAATTGCTGCATTATATAAGCAATTATCTTAAAAATTGCGACTTGTAGCTTCATTGAAAGTTTAACATGGACGGATAGACGGACGGACAAATAAGTCTTTTTTTTGATTATTTACCAGTTTGCTTTTAGGTTTATAACCAATTAAATAAATAATTAACGTACAATTGTAATTTTATCACTTTATCACATTATGGTGTGTTTTTTTACATTTTGATCCCATTTTGTTATATTATTAGTTAATTTTATCACATTATTAACTTAAATCATATAATGTTTTCATTTTTCTTATTTATCTTATTTTTCATATTATAATTTGATTCTATCATAATATAATCCCATTTTATAATATTATGACTATGAGTTAAAAGTTTCCCTTACTAAATTTATTAAAATAAAACGGATAAATAAATCATTATTTTTATTAATTTTTGAATAAGCCTTTTACACATTTTGCAAGAAAAATAAAATTGAGAAAATTATCTATTACATATAAGTATTAATTTACATATTAATTTTTGACATACTAATTTCTTACATATAAATAAATATAAATGTTTACATGTAGTATAAAATGCCACTTGAAAGTTTTAAGTTTTTACGTTTTTTATGTGCATTTAATTAGTTTATTTTTTCAAATATTTACTATCTTATTCGCGAAGATTTCATAAATACACAAACACTTACACTTGTTGAGAAAAGTTCCTTAAAGTTGTGTATAAGAAGGATTATTAACTTAAATTTAGCAAATATAATTTAAATATTTTAGAGTAGATTTAAAACTACATTAAACTAACTTTTGGTGACTATGATTAATTTCCATTTTTTTTTCATGTTTTGCAAAGAATACTTGCTTGATTCCCCCGATTCCAGTCTAATATATCTTACATATCTTCTTCTACAAATCATTATTTTTATTCATTAAATGCTTAGAGAAAACTAAAAAATAAACAAATGATTTAGTGATGTACATTTAACCAAAACAAGTAAACAATATGGTTATTCGAATAATTTTTATATCCGTTACCGAAAATTAATCATATTTATTGCTTTCAATGTCTATTATTTCTTTTATTTTTGTATTTTTACTAAGTAATAATAATAATAATAATAATAATAATAATAATAATAATAATAATAATAATAATAGAAATTCATTTTATGCTTAGACAATAGAAAACTTTATTATAAATTTTAATAACCGAATGAATTAATGTTCGATACCATACAGCTTTAACTGTAAAGAGAGAAATAAAATGCAGGTGTTGTCGTTATCAAAATTAAAAAAAAAATTATGTTAAAACAGTGTTTTGTTAGTTTTAAACTAATGTGTACTTCAAATCAAATTTAAGACATTTTTTGCATACGGCTGTTATTCTTCACAAATAATTTGATTGCTTACTTCCCATAAAAATTTGGGTTATATTTCATATGAAAAATTACATACCCAATGTTTTGAAGTGATTTTTCGTCATTTTTGAATTATATTTAATATTACTTTTTGGCTATTTTAACTCATTATTTGATAATGGAAGTATTTGCTGGGCTTGTTACCCAATTCATAAACTCGTTGTTATTTGATTTGTTAAAATAATATACGAAGACCAAATTATTAAAGTATTTTGTTATTTTATTAAATAATTCTTTGAGACTGATTTGTAATGAACATTTAAGTATTAGAGAAAAATTTTTTTAGTAAAAGTCGACCCTAGGTCGAACTGAGTGATTTGTTCCTTAACCGGACCACATGTAGGTGATAGTGGAAGGTCTCAGTTTCATTTTGATATACATTTTATTCACCGCTATAGTTTAGGTAGAACAGTTTTCAAAAAAAGATTTTTTTATATTTCACTCTAAGGGACATTTTAGACCCTAGGTCGAACTGAGTGATTTGTTCCTAGACCGGACCACTTGGAAGTGATAGTGGAAGGTCTCAGCTTCATTTTGATATACATTTTGTTCACCGCTATAGTTTTGGTAGAACTTCAACTTATTTTTTATTGTTATTTTAATATCGTTTAGTTAAAGTTCCAAATTTTTAGTAAATAAAGATTTGGTTCATTTTGGGAAATTTTATTGGAACTTTGACAACTTTATGAGGACAATGGAGGGTCAAAGGGAAGCAATTAGAGTTTGGGTGTCCAGGAAATGTCGGGATTTCTCATCATAATACTCTCGCAAATTCCCTGCCCAGAAAAATATTAAAAAAAAATTAATTTTTTTTTAAGTTTTAACTTCAGAATAATATAACTTTTTACTGAATCTACATATTTATATGATTCCTGCAGCAATGAAATTTTGTAAGAAATCCAATAAATATTTAAAAACTATAAAAATGGGCCAATATTGAGCCCACTAAGTTAGAAAACCTAAAAAAACGAGGCTATGAATATGTGAAAAATTTATTTCGGCCTAAATATCTTTTAAATTAAAAGTGGTAACCTACACGTGTAGCGTATTTTTGGTAGATATTTTTTGTCAAATCATAAATGAATTTTATGCGATTAAAAAAAAAATACATAAACGATGCGACCAATTTTTGTCGACTTACCACTCCCCTCCCCCCTCCTAATCCACTCCTTCAGGAATTTTATTGAGATATTTCCAACGATTCACAAGTTACAGAATTATTAAAAAAAAAACATTTTGGAACCACTGTGCGGAGCTATTGTGGCTCAAAATAGGGATATAGAAAATTTTTAATCCCTTGCCCAATTTTCCGATTTCAAACATTTTTAATTCCTTTTGAAAGCTCTCAATAAGGCCTATGAAAAATATGTTTGCATATTTATCTCTTATAGTTTTCAAATTATTTAAATTATCCCAATTTTGCCAACATTTTCGTACAGTTTTGTAGTTTTTTTTCGATTTTGTTAAAGAAAAAAATTTTCTTCAAATAAAAAGATTTGTAATCGAAATCCTTTCTGGGTCCAAAAATAAACAATTTTGAAATTGAAAATTGCTAAAATTTGGAGTTTTTGTATTTTCTTTTTTGTTTTTTGACCCTCCCGAATTTGACCTATAGGTTTGTTTAGATTATAAAGGGCGGCGTCTTCACGCCTCCACTCAGTGACCATTCGGTCCATTGTGATCTATTGTGATCCTTTTATAGATAATAGAAAAAGCTAATAAATGAAGAAAGAGAAAAATCCTAATAGAATATAGCATTGAAAAGAAAGATAGCTAAATATAAGAAAAATAAGAAATGTGTGGAACGTAAGACCCATCAAATCAACCCTGACTACTTCTAAGCCACTTTATTAAAATTACGAACCCTTTACGGTTGCCGATTTCTTCACCCGCAACCTCCTCTAGTTCGTGCAGAATATGGCTCCCAAACCACCTCAGTCTCTCTAGTTCCACCACGTCATCGCACGTCCTGCAAAAGTCTGACGCGCCAGTGTCCCACTTACTGGTCATATTCTCTATTGTGACCAGTACATGACTCATGCCCAGAAGATGCTTTGAATCTGCTGGTTTTAGACTAGGGTATAACGCTCTAGGTACCCTGCAGTCCGACCTACTCCCCCAAGCATCCTTCGTTCTACCTATAATCCATTCCCTTATGGCTATGAAATATGACCCATTCAGAATCCTAACCGATACTCCATTGCCAAGAATATCGCAGTGACCAGGAACCTGACACAGTAACTTGTTAGAATTTGACCTATTTTTTGTCGAAATTTTGATTTTAGTTGATTTTTTCTAAAAACTCAAAACACAGATTTATAAACATAATGCAATTTTGGAAACTACCTTGTGTTCTCAAGAGTTTGTTGATAGCTTTTTCCAGGCTTTAAACAAATGTAGAGTTTATAAACAAAATTAAAAAAAAAATCCATTTTAGGGATTTTCGCCAGTTATTTGGAAATTGTGGGATTCCTTTTTCAAAAATCTTACATTTTTGTACACTTTATCAATTAAAATGATAAAGTCAACAAACGCCGAATAATTCGTTAAGATATCTTGACTATCAAAGGTTTCATTACAGATCAAATATTTATAGTTTCTCCAATTTTTTACAAAAATTTAATGTTATTTCAAAAAAATTAGTGAAACCGTGACATAATTTTTAATTGTATTTAAAAAGATTGAAGTCAATATATTTTATTGAACCATAATTACAACACTACTTTAAATTTGAATATGTCTCGAAAATTTTCAAAAATATTGTACCATTGCGGATGTTAAAAAGTCATAAATAAATAAATAATTTGTTTCCGTGGCCAATATTTGAAGGTATATTTGTGCTAAAATACACAAAAAGTTCAATTTTCGCGCTACATCTATGTGAAACTTCATGTAAATTCAACCAACCTGTTAGAAGTTACAGATTTATTTTCAAAAATTATTGAATTTGCCCCACTGTGCATTTGTTATTTAATTTAGTAATCAAATTAAATTGTCTTATATATTGGCAAATTAAATACATTTTTAGTTTAATATTTTTACATGTAATAAACTTTCTATAATCAAACAACACAAATTACTTCGTTTTTTTCGTTTTAATTTAATTTTACATTTTATATCATTATTTACTTCTTTTTTCTCCATTTTAATATAATAACCTTAATTCATTTTAATCACTTCTAAACGTGATGACAATACCATAAAATGACCAAATAGAATCACACGCATTCATAAAAAACCCCAAATTAATTACATTTACTTATTATCAACACTAGCAACTTTTTTACTGCTACAAAGAAAGCTCAATGTATATATATATATATATATATATATATATAAACATTGTATACATGTTAGTTAGCGTTTAAGTAGTGGTAGTAGTTTAAGCCATAAATATTTTGCGAAAAATTCATTGTGCTAAAAAAAAAGTAGAATAACTAAAAAGAAAAAACATATATATATTCATAAAAAATATTCTCGTATAGTGCTGGTAAATATTTAACCTCTATGCCATAACAATAAAAAACTCCAGTATAATTTTTTTTCTACTCTGCTCTGCCACTACAACTATAACTATTGTACGGGACAAATGTGGCCATAACTGAGGACGAGAAAAAAGCGCTTAAATAAAATAGTGTAAATCCTATTAAACATGCTGTAAAAATATAAACCCTGTTTGTGTTCTTTTTATGTCTGTATATATGAGTAAGTGTTTCTCTTACTCTTTTTAAAAAATTTTGTTTGTTTGTATAGAGTAAAAGTAGCTAGAAAAAAATTGCACACTTATACATGCATAAATAAACGGATTTAAAAGAATTTGATTTATTTAAAAATATTATTTATACGTAGCAAAGTAGCAAGAAGAAGAAACAGTTTTTTGAGGGGTATTTTAGAATTTTTGAAATATTAGGAGCAAATTTAAAATAAAGTTTTTTTTGTTTTTTAGGAGAAAATTTATTAAATTTAATCTTTGTCAAAAAGAGTTTAATAGAATTAAGTAAGAAAAGAAATTTTACTTTTAGTTATTGTTAAAATTATAATGTATTTGTTTTGAAAACTTAAAAAGACAAAGAAAATTAAAGTATTGTTCTCAAATTATGCCTCAATTGTGATTCTTTATCACGTGTTAATAATTCAGACATTAGTTTTAATCATGTGTTTCTATTTTGTCTAAATTTTGTGTTCTTCAATCATGGATTTTTCTTCAGTTAAATTTTAAATTAAGTCCAGGGTTTTTATTGAGTCGAATTTTAGCTGTATCTAGGGATTTTATTTAGTGATATTTAAGCTTTAATTGTTTCTTTTAATTACTAAAATTGTATATATAATCCCGAGTTTAGGTTGAAACATTCTAATTCTATTCTAATTCTAACCGAGCGGAGTAACGAAGACCATAGCTCGTTGTAGTGAAACAGACCAGAGTCTTTGGTGGGAATCGAACCCCCAACCTCCAGACTGACAGACTAGCTCACTACTAACTAGACCATCGGGGCACCCAAAGGTTGAAACATATATTTTTAATTAGTTTGAGTATTACTCATGGGTTTTTATTTGCTGAAATTTTATGTAAATGGGGACAGCTTTTTATTTCAATTTGGCTTCTTCGTAGACTGTTATTAGCTTCAATCATAGGACAATTTTTACTTCAATTATTATGTTTTATTCAGTTTAATTTTAGTTTCAGTCGGAATTTCTACTTAGTTTAATTTTAATATTTAATACTGATTTCGATATAATCTAATTTTAGCTTAAATCGTGAGTTTGTTTAATCTGATTAAATCTTTAGTCATAACTTTTAAGTTAATCTAATTTTATTATAAATCACTCTATTTAGACCAATTTCGGTTTTAAATATGAATTTATTTTTAATTTAATTTGAGCTTTGTTTGATCTTAGTCAATGAGCTTGTTTTGATTTTAGTTTAATTTAGTCTCATTTTAGCCTTAATTAATAAATCTTATTTAGTCCAAATGAGGCTAGGTTGAATAGGTTGAATAAAAACTAATACAACCGACTAATATTTCATTGAATCGTTAAGTTTCATTAATCTATTTTTTGCTTTAATCATGGCAGTATATTTAGTCCAATTTTTTCTTCAATATTAACTTTTTAATAAATTTTATTTTAGCTTCAATTATAAGCTTGCAATCGCTTTTGTTTCATCCAATTTTGGCTTGATCATGATATATATTTTTTCAATTTAACAATAGGAGCAATTATAAAATTATTTAAATCCAAATTCTGTTGTATTAAACCTAATTTAAACTTCAATCATAAGATTATATTTAGTTTCCATTTCATTTAATCCAATTTTTTTTTCAACCATAAGTATTTATTTTTCCAATTTGAGCTTCAATATGAGCTGTCATTTCACCCAATATTTTAATGATTGAATTATTTAGTTTAATTTTAGCCTTACACATGAGATCTATTCAATCCATTTTTAGCTCCAATCGTGGTCATTCATTAAGTCATCAAACATATGCATTTATTGCATTTATATGAGCTTTTATTTCTTCCAATATTTAATACAATTTTATTTTTAGTCATGAGCTTTCCTTTGTATCTAATTTAAGCTTCAATCATGATCTTTAATTTAATTAAATTTTAACTTAAATCATATTTATTTACTTAGTTTAATTTGAGCTTTAATCTTGAGAGTTACTGAATATATTTTTTCATTCAGTCCAATTTGCTTCAATCTTAAGTATTTATAAAGTCCAAAGTTAGCTTCAGTTATGAGTTTTAATTTAGTGCAATTTTTGCTTCAATGATAAGCATTTATTTTGTTGAAGTGGAATTCGAATTCAACCATAAGAATTTATTTCGTCCAATATTTACTTCAATAACATTTAACTTCAATCACGAGATTTATTACATCCATTTTAGCTCTAATAGTGGGATTATATTCAATCCAACTTTTTCTTCGTTCATATGTGTTTAGTAAGTCCTATTTTAATTCGAACTATTTTGTTTTTATTTATTTCTAACTTTAATCGAGCATGGTATTCAGTCTAATTTCATAAAATATTAAATATTTATTAAATCCAATTTGAGTCTCAATTTTGAAGTTTTATAAATCAAATTGTAATTTTAAATATGAATTTTAGTTTATCTAAATTTAGCTTTAAGTATTGATCTTTATTTAATCCAATTTTGCTTTAAGCATGAACCTTAATTTAATCAAACTTTAAGTCAAATTACTTTCTTTTATTAAATCGCTTTTTGTTCTAATCATGTACTTATCAAGAATAATTTTGGTAACTAACATAAGCTTTTAATCCATATAATTTAAGTTTTTATTTAGTCTAAGTCTGGCTCCAATAGTGAGCTTTCACTCAATAAAAATTTTTCTTCAATCATATTTATTAAGTCCTTTTGAGCTTCAATTATGAAAGTTTATTTCATCCAACTAAAGCTTTAATCATAAGATTTTGTTTAATATAATTTGTGTTTATTTACTTAAATCTAAGCTTTTATTATTTTAACTTCAATTTTAAGTTTCTGTTTGGTCCAAATTTAGCCTAAATCATATGATTTATTTTAATGAATTTTAGCATCAATCACTAGCTATTTTTAATGCAATTTTAGTTCGATTTATATGGTTTCACTAAATCAACTCTAATTGTGGGATTTCACTCATTTAATTTTTTTTTCTTATTTCCGCTTCAATCACAAGTTTTTATTCCGTCCAGTTATAGCTACAATCAAGCGTTTTATTTTATATAATTTTAGGTTGAATAACAGGTTTTTATTTATTTCAAATTTACTTTCAGTCATGGCTTTTACTTAACTAAATTTTAGCTTGAGTCGTTGGTACTTATTAGTCAAATTTTATTTTTAATCTTTTTTATTTAATCCATTCACTTTAAACTAAAATTGTATTTAGTTAGTTTATAGCTTAAATTTAATTTTATTTTATCTAGTCCAAATCTGGATCGAATCATCTTATTATTTAAATCATTATGAGTATCAAATGTGAGCTTTAATTAAGTTCAATCGTTTCTTCAATCATAAATGTATATAAAGTTTTATTTTAGCGCGAATTACGGGCTATATAATAAATATACGATTTTAGATTTATTAAATTTATTTTATTAGTTTCATTTTAGTTTCAATTATCTTTTATATTTAGTCCTATTTTAGCACTAATTTAGCAATGTGTACTTTTTAGTTTCTATAGTGAATTTTTCTTTTTAATTATTTAGATATAATCAGTTTTTAACAAACCTTGTTTCAGCATTAATTATAAGTTATTATTTAGCTCAATTTCAGTTTAAATTAGGGTGCCTTTTTAGGCAAAAATTTTAATTTTTATTTACTTCAAATGTAGCTTTATTTTATCAGTTTTTAATTTGAAACATTTAATAGAACTTTAGCTTTAACGAATTGAGGGATTTTACATCAACATTAAGTATCACTTATAGCTTTTCACTTTCAACTAGTTCTACTTCGAATCGTGAATTTTTCCCAACTCAATTTTAGCTTAAATTCTTGGCTTTAAATTTTTAAAATTTTAACTTCATACGCAAATTATTAATTATAGCAATTTTAACTTCAGTCATAGATTAAATTTTAACCTCATTCTCACGTGTTTATTTAACATACTTTTATATTTAAATGAGAATTTTTTTTAATGGATTAAAGTATTAACAGTATTCAATTTAACTCCAATCATGAGCTAAATTTAGTCTGAATCAATAATTTTTATTGAACTTTAATAATTTGATTTTACTAACATAAAAGTACCATATGAATATATTCAAAAATATTAATCTAAATAATAGTCCACATATGGCCCTAAAATATATCATATATTACGTTAATTTTCTTTAAAATAAATTTTCTACTAAAATTCTTATCCTTAAAATCTTTTTCATCACAATACCACAATTTATGCTTTTAAATAAATATCTTTCATCATAAATTCCCATAATGAATACATTTTATCATGTTTTACTCATTATAAATGTTTATTTAGTTTAAAATCTCCCCAATGCCTACAGAAAAACCTCTAACCAAACATCCTTCCATCCAGCCACCCACTCAGCCAGCAAAACACCAGCATTGCTTACAAAAAGAAGCCTCATGTCTATTTAGATGTTGCACAGAGGGATGAAATTGAGGAAAATTGCGATTATTGAAAATTGAAATTTAATATTTTGAAAAGGTAATTGATTCTAAGTAAAACTAGATAAAATAAAGTATAATAATCTGTTAAAATTTTTTTTAGTTTTTTCACTTTTCGTGTAGTGCACCGTCAAAATCATCAACTTTTTTTGTAATTTTTAACCACAGTGTTAAAAACTTAAAATCTAAATTTTTCAAGTTTATATTTTTGCGTTTCAATTATAAAAAGTAGTTTTTTACAAAGGAGTTTTTAAGCACAGGTATTCAGAAACATACTTACGAATTTTTTGTTAAATTTAATGTTATAGAAATATTTTTAATATTAAAAAAAAGGTCTAAAATCGGGTCTTTTTTATTTTTATATAGAAATTCAAAAAGCTTTTAGACAAACTTGGATGAAAATAAAAATTTGTATTTTTACTTAACAAGGGTAGTATGAAAATAAAAAAAAAATATATATATATATATTAAGGATTTTTTCTGATTTAGAGGAAAATAAAATATATATTTTATAAAAACTGTGAAGGTAAATCCACATGTTTTCTTAACAAAAATAAAACTGAAGTAATAAAAATTTATTTACTTAATTTTTTTCATTAAGTAAGAAGAGAATTATATAGAATTTTTGGAAAATATTTGAAACAAGTAGAAAAGTTAAAGTAGAGCAAGTTTTGCTATATTAAGTCACTTTAAATTGCAAACGTAATTAAGAATTTCCGTTAACGTGACAGGGTCTTATATGGAAGCTATGCTCATTTATTGACCAATCCTTCTAAAATTTGGCTGGCAGATTAATACTTAAATTAGATTTACTTCTATTAAGTTTTATGTTTATGCAATCATGTATAATTCCTATGTATAAATTATGAACGAAAAAGCAATTCCGGGATATTTCCTGTATGGAAGGTATGGTCAATTATAGTCAATTATGATTTTTGCTTAAACAGAATTCGTTTGTGATGAATGTTATTTATGAATGTATTTGAAATATTTGTGAGCATTTGACCTATTTTCGGAAAAATTTTAATATGGGGGCTGCGTAAAATAATGATTACATTTTAACTAATTTTATTTTGATACATTATTGGCCGAAAATAATATAATAATATGATAATAAAATTCATCTATGATAAATGTCATTTAAATACGGGCATATTTGAAATATTTATGAGCATTTGAAAATTTTAGTATGGGGGCTGAGTGAAATAATGATTATATTTTAACCAGTTTTATTGTAATATATTATTGGTCCAAAATAGGCTCAAGTACCAAATTTCGTAAAGTTACCTTTAAAACTGCTTTCTACAGGTTAGGAGAAATGGTTTTTGTTACGGCATTGTCACTACAACAATATTGTGTTCTCATTGCCAATTTTCATTAATTTTAATAACACTGTCTTCATGATAATAATGTTTTTGTTTAAGTTTTATCATTTGATGTTAACATTCATTAAAAATTTTAATGTAGATGACTGCAAAATATATATGATTTTGAATATTTTTACCAGAGACATAATTTTGTTGATATGAAAAATATCATTATTTCTACTACCATTAAATATTAGTAATCTTTTTCCTTGTTCTTTAACCATATATTGTTTTCAAACTATATAAATATTATTATTCCCTTAACAAGAAAATGTTTCAAATAAATATAATATGTATACTTTTTACAAATATGTTTGAAAAAATTTGTAACTTCTTTGTATTTAAATATATATTGTTTTTAATGATTACTTTTCAACTACATTATAATGCTCATTTAGTTTATATATGAATAAATATAAGTAAACAAGGTGTAGTTATATTTAGGGTGATTCAATAAAAGTGAAATATTACTTAAAAAAATATTAAAATAATTTAGTTATTAAGAATATGTTGTCTTGTTCAATATATAATGAATCAGATAAATAATTAATGAAAAAATAATATTTCATATAATAAGATAAATTTTAATCATTTAATCAGAATTCCTGATAATTTTTTATAAAATGTACATGGTAAAATCGGCTCTTAATATGATAAAATCAGATCATAATATGATAAAACCGGATCAGAACATGATACAATTCTTAAATAAAATATTAAATAAATCAGATCACAATATGATGTAGTAAGATCACTTTACGATTATAGTTAACATATTTGTTATAATTTATGACCATACAAATTTTTAAAGCAATCATGCAATTCAATCATAATGTGCTGTTCTTAGATTATGGTCACCAAAACCATATTTTTTTCTCCACGTGCAGAGAAATACATGATAACCTCATTTTCACTACAAAAATTTTTATTTTCTTATTGTTAATTTTCATTAATTTTAATAATACTGTGTTCATGATTATGATTTTGTTTCAGTTTTATAAATCAATGTTTACATTCAATCAAAATTTTAATATAGTTTACTACAAAAATTTTATGTTTTTAAATATTTTTACCAGATACAAAATTTTATTAATATAGAAAATGTCATTATTTCTACAAAATAAAAATTTATGAAAAAATAATATTTGATCATAATAAAACAGGATCGAAACATCTTATCAGAAATTTTGATAATTTTTTTTATACTACGTATGATAAAACTGATTCATAGTATAATAAATCCAATCATAATGTGATAAATTCAGATCATAATGTAATAAAAAAGAAACGTATAATGATCAAATTTGCATATACAATATTAAAAGAATCTGTTTGTATTCTGATAAGTTAAAATATTTTATGATTATAATTTTCATATTTATTATTATTTATGATCACGAAAATTTTTATAGTAACAATATAGTCCAATCATAATATGTTGTTCTTAGATTACGGTAACCGCAATATTTACGCTAAAAAATTTTATAAATTCAAAAGGTATTTTTTCGCTACACAAATGAGCTAATTATTGCAACAAAATTATAAACAAAACGCTATACAACTTCGCTGAATTAAGCTCCATTTTTGACGATTCTACCCCACTGTGTGTTGGTTGAACAATTTTCAATAAATTTATAGACAAAATATCCCACAAGAGACATTTGTTATAAAATATCTAAAATACAACAAATACAATATCATACACAAACGTTTACACAAACCCATTTAAAATACCAAATACAATTTACAACAATACACTCATAAAAATATCGAAAAACCTTAAGTAAAACAATAGATTTTCGAAATAAAATAAATTTAAAGTCACTGAAGTCTATAAAAGCTGAAAAGTAACAAAATTTTGCAAGTGGGAGTTGTTAGGACTTTTAAAGTAAGTATGAGTATATGAATGTATGCTGGTATTTGTGTGGTTACTTATACATATGTAAGTTTTTGTACACATGTGTAAGTAAGTGTCAAGAATATGTGAATGTATTGTAAATAACTGGTGTTGTTGCTGTTACTGACAATGTTTTAACATATTTTGTGGTTAAAATGTTAAACCATTGCATACACTTTAAGGTCTTTTTTACTTTTTGCTGTCTGAAAAAAACATAAATTTTAGTATTACACCAGTCTTAAGGACTTGAGCCATGTTAAGACATTTGGCTATAAAAGTGCTAGGATTTTAAATTAAAAGAGAACAATAAAATTAGTATTGGATTTCTAACGTATCTAAATTGAGGTTAGTAAGTCAAGTTGTTGTTGTTTTTTTTGTCTTGGAATTTGTTTAATTTGGTATTAAGTTAATTTATTCTTATTTTAGGTTAAAGTTTGTTAAATTTTTTTTCAATTTTAATATTTGTAAATAAGTTGGTTGTAGAAAATTAATCTTTAATTTAATATTTGAAATAAAAAATATTTTGCTGCCTCAAATAATATGCGTAGAATTGACATCAGAGCCCAAATTATTTAAGCTTCGATTGAGATAAAGTGTTAAAAAAGTGTAATTCCTAAAAAAAGCTAAATTTTAAATGATATTATTACAATAAAAATGTCTAATATTTGTACTTGTATTCAATCTATTAAATTTGTTTGGAAAATTTGTATGCATTACGCCCAAACTACATGGTCATACTCCTGCTTTTAAAACTAAAATTCAATTCTGAATTACTTTCTGTCTTCGTCTGTTCATCCACGTGAACTTAGTTATCAAAATTAAGGTTAATATTTAGAGACTATTTGATGTAATTTAACTGAACATTATTTTTAGACCACTGCTTAATTATTTTACAGTAAATTATGTCTTATTCAGAATTTTATGTAAAGTATATTTTTATTCAAAGATTTATAAAATACTTTTGTTAAAATCATTATTTGTTAGTTAACTAAGTTTATTTATTTTATTTACATATGTTGTGCAAAATAATACAAATTACTTTTTATTAACGAATATCAGTAAATCAATATCTTTTACTGCTTAAATCACACCAAATATAACAAAACCTTGTCTACTTATATTTAATCAAAACACCAAAATAAAAAATTGATTAACCAAAAGGAAGAAAAATCGCCGAAAAATCTACCAAAGAGAAATCATCGCCAGAATGAAAGAAAAAAAAAAAAAAAAAAAATAATAATAATAATAACTCTAAAATTAAAAAAATAAAATATAAACATGTTGGAAGTTATTTGTTGCAAAAATAAAGAAAATACATACTAATAACACACAAATATATATATATATATACATACATATATATATATATATATATTTATATATACCCTGCCAGCAATTAGGTGATAGTTTTATCCACTATCTGAAAAATGACTCTTTCTAGTATTCTCAAGATGTTATTTTACTGTTAGTAAACAATTTTACAAAAACAAATAACATTAATTTCGATTTAAGATCTCCTTATTCTATATTTCTTACTAACTAAAATATCGAAAAAGTCACTTAAAAGTTAGTTTTTGGATAAATATAAAATTACCAAAAACTGTCTCCCATTAGTGTTCTCAAGATGTTATTTTCCTGATAGTAAAAAATTTTACAAAAACAGATAACATATCATGCTGTCATGTTATTTTTGTTTAGTATTGTTTGGCATTTCATAATTGAAAGACTTACGCCTGAACAACGTTTACAAATCGTTCAACTTTATTACGAAAATTCACGTTCTGTGAGGAATGTGTTTCGTGCACTTCGCTCAACTTATGGTCAACATAAAGTTATTTGATCAAAATATTACTAGTTTTAGTCAATTGTAGGAAATGCCACATGAAGCTGTCTTTAAGACACAATTTCCAGCTGGGTAATTATCACGAAAACTACAAATTCTCTAAAGAAAATTTCAGGCATTTTTTTTAGAAATTAAAATATAAATTAAAATTTAGACAAATTTGTTTAAGCCTTTTTGATCTTCCTGTTTGATCTTTATCAAAAGTACCAACACTTTTTAAAAAATTGGCCTTTTTTGAAAATGTTAAAAATAATACATTTTTTTTTGTATTGAATTTTTTTTTATTATTATTATTTTTTTTTTTTTTTTTTGAAAATTCAAATTATTTTGAAAGTGTGTATGTACTTTTTTTGAAATTTGCGATTTTTTTAATTTTTCCTTTTGTATGATTGGTACTTGTATTTATTTATTTTATTTTATTTTTTTTGAAAATCACGTATGAGTCGTGTCATGCTGTCATGTTATTTTTGTTTAGTATTTTTTGGCATTTGATAATATAAAGACTTACGCCTGAACAGCGTTTACAAATCGTTCAACTTTATTACGAAAATTAACGTTTTGTGAGGAATGTGTTTCGTGTACTTCGCTCAACTTATGGTCAACAAAATCGGCCTACTGAGCGTACTATTCGCAACACCATCACCCATTTTGAGACCCGGCATTCATTATTGCATAATATTCGACCGAATAGACCACGTTCAGCATGCTGTGAAGAAAATATAGCGGCCGTAGCTGAGAGTGTACACGAAGACCGTGGAGTGTCGATTCGGCGCCGTTCTCAGCAAATCGGACTCACGTATGGAACGACTTGGCGCATTTTACGTCGAGATCTTAAATTGAAAGCGTACCAAATACAGCTTGTGCAACAACTGAAGCCGCCCGACCTTCCCAAGCGACATCGCTTCGCTCTATGGGCTTTTGAAAAATTCCAAGAAGATCCGACATTTTCGGGGCAAATTTTGTTCAGCGATGAGGCCCATTTCTGGCTCAAAGGGTATGTAAACAAACAAAATTGCAGCATTTGGTACGAAGAGAAACCTGAAAAGATTCAAGAACTGCCACTTCATCCAGAAAAAATAACGGTTTGGTGTGGTTTGTGGGCGGGTGGAATCATCGGTTCATATTTCTTTAAAAATGATGCCGGTGCGAACGTAACCGTCAATGGCGATCGTTATCGTGCCATGATAACCGACTATTTGATGCCTGAAGTTGAAGCTCGTGAATCTCGGCAACATTTGGTTTCAGCAAGACGACGCCACTTCCCACACATCGCATCATTCACGATTTACGTATAATTTTTAAGAACTTTACTATGAAATGTTAGGCTAATGGCCCAAAAAATCATCAGGGTTACAAAATTTTTGTTAAACTATTTTTTGGGCATTTCTAAAATATATCAATGACTAACAAGTAAAAACCGTATTGCCGACATCGCAAGGTCAGGGGAAAACATACAGTTCTTGTTTGAAATTCAACATGTTGTCAATATTACATAATATAGACATATTATATACTATTGGCAACATGTTGAATTTATCTTAAAGCAATTTGACAAAATATATTAAAATATATATTTTGTCAAAATATTAGTAACGAAACTGACAAGATAGTGTCTGTAATATCATTGAATTGGGTGAGCTATTGTATTCAAATTGAATGAGTCATTTACAACATGTGTTCAAATATTTATAAAAAATGTGTGTTTGTGTAAAATTGCTGAAGTCTCGTTTCTCCCCTATATCACTTCCATCTTCAGATATAGATAGTCTCACTGCAAAGGTGACAGATAAAAATATATGAGGATATATAATTAACATTTTTTATAAGTTGATGAATATTACCTCCTTTTCGGAAAGTAATAAAAAAATATGAAATTTTTTTAGAATTTCAATTTGAAATTAATATAACTTTTTATCGGATAGATCTATTTATATGATTCTTGCTGCAATATTATTTTTGTGAATTTTGTGGGAAATCTAGTGAATATTTTCAAAAAAAAAAAAAAAAAAAAAAATGTAGGTTCCAAATTAAGGCTTCCAAGTTAAAAAATTTTAAAGAACTAGGCCAAAAATTAACATAAAATTTACTTCAACCTAAATATCTCTTTAACTAAAAGAGGTAACCTACACATGTAAGCTTGTTTTTTTTATAGAGAATTATACATACAGGTAATATGTAAAATTTTGTTACATTCAAGTCATAAATGAATTTTGGCAAATTTTTAAAACAAAATTACATACCCAAGGTGACCAAATTTTAGGATCTACCCTTAATCCCCGTGACCCTCAAGGGACGTGTGATCCTACAAGTCAACTCGAAAGCACCTCAGCTCTGATCATACGAAACTTTGTTCAGATATCACTAACGGTTTACAGAAATATTTCCAAAATAATTGGAACTACTGTACAGTGTAAGCAATGCAGTGGGGTAGAATCCCAAAAAATGGTGCTTAATTCAGGGGAAGTATATAACATTGCTGTAATGATTAGCTCATTAGTACATCGAAAAAATAACTTTTGAATTTTTAAAATTTTCTTAGCCTAATCCTCTGTCCGTCCAGCTGACCGTGCAGCAATATCCATCATTTATGCTAATCTATAGATAGCAGATTTAGAGATAACTTTGACAACTGAGCCATTTTTGGATCAATAATACAACAAAATAAAATTGGTTAAAATGAATTTATTATTTCATTCAGCCTCAAATATATATTCTCATATATGTATGCTCATAAATACCTTAAATATGAAATTTACAACAGATGATTTTTGTCTCAGCAAAAACCTACTATTGGCCGGAAGCATATTAGGCTATTTTTATAAATTCATCATGCGCAGAGAAAAAATATAGCTACGGTGATCGTAATCTAAGAGAAGCATATTATGATTGCACTATGTTTTTACTGTAAAAATTTTTGTGGTCATCAATAGTAATATATATGAAAATTATAATTATAAAGTGTTCTAACTTATCGTATTATGATCAGATTTTTTTTTAATATTGTATATAAAAATTTTATCATGTTATGATCCAATTTTATTATATTATGAATCGGTTTTATGATACGTGTTATAGAAAAAAATGATCAGAACTTCTGATAACATGTTTCAAATTTGTCTTATTATGATCAAATATTATTGTTTCATTAATTATTAATTTGATTCATTATATTTGTATAAGACAATACAAAGATATTTGTATTAACTAAATTATTAATAGTTAATCAATATCTCATATTCCATGAATCACATAAAGTATAACCAAAATTTGTCTACTTATATTAAATCACCTATAAACTAAATGAAAATTATAATGAAGGTGAATAAACGTAAAAAGCAAAATATATTCCGAGATAAACAAGTTATGAATTTTATAATATTAATATGGTTTGAAAACAAAATATGGTATAAGAACAAGGAAAGAGATTGGTAATATTCAATGATTGTAAAAATAATGATATTCTCTATATTAATAAAATTTTGTATTTGGTAAACATATTTACATATTAATATAGTAAAATATATTAAAATTTTGATTGAATGTAGGCATTAAATGATAAAACTGAAACAAAATCATTGTTATCATAAACGCAGTATTATTCAAATTAATGAAAATTAACAATGGGAGCATAATATTCTTGTAATGAAAATGCCGTAACCATATTTTTTCTCTGCGTGCAGTTACTCCTTGTAATTTTTATAGCGTTATTTTTAGCCTTATCATCGCTACATATTAATTAAATAGTTTTAAAGCATTGCAGTCACTTTTTTTTAGCTTTGAATCTCCTTATTTCACACTAATATTAGTTTCTTTATTTTTTAACTTTTTTTATATTTTTTCAAAAAAAAAAAAAAGTGTGAAAAATAATAATTCTAATAATTTGTGTTCATCTTTCAATCCATAAAAATTTCTCAGTTATTTATTTAATTTAAATTTTTTGCTTAGTTTTTCTAAACCACAATTTAAATATTGTTTGAAATGCTGTAAATCTTTGAAAAACCCCAAAAAATATTTTTTAAGTTAAAAAAAATTACTATTTACAATTTTTATCTAATCAATATTTTACATATCCAATTATGCATACACAGATACATATTTGTTTTTGTTTCCATTTAACAACTATTTAAATTGTGATTTAATAGATAAAATTGACAGCCCAGACAGACAAATAAATAAAAATAGAAAATAAAATAAAACAAAATGAAAAATAGTATAAAGGACATATTTAAACTAAAAACTAAATGACAAAAATGTTCAAGAAAAGAGGGCAGTCTTAAAATTATTTTTTATTTTAAAATTTAACATAAAATGAGTTAAAAAAATGGTTTCCCGAAAGATCTGAGAGAAAAGTTATATTATATTATTGACCAATAAGATTATTATTTGTTCTATGGATAAATTTTAAAAGAACTAAAGAGAATTGTGATAATACGTTGAACTAATAACTTGTCTTCTTCATACCCTTCTCAACAGGTATAAAGTGTATACATAAGTTTGTCATTTCAAGAAAGACATTTTCATAAATGGTGGAGATGTGTCAAAAGAAACGGTTTTGACACCCGAAATCTCCGTATAAGCTAGGGACTTCACTTTTGCATATAAGATTTGGAATTTTTTTTTCTGAATTTCTATGCTGAAGAAATGGACTAAATCAGTCCAATAACAACCGAGATATCATGTAAAATGCATTTTTGACTTTTTAGGGACCTTGTTTATGCTATGAATTTCGTTTTTATATATACTGATCATAAATATTTTTCTAAAATTTTAGTTTTTTGAATTAATTAATTCATAAAAAACCGAGTTATAGGCAAAGACCTGAAAAAATTAAAAATAAAAATATGCACACACAAATATATAAAAAAAAACATTGCCATGACTTTCAGCAGTGATGCTAACTAAGCCCTTTTTGAGCTAGATTTAGTCCGCTTTTAGTAGTCCAAAATGCGAAAATATTTTTAACCCGAAACTAAAAAACGCGCAAATTTTGCACTTTGAACGATTTTCTTTTAGCTCCTTTTGATCTTTTTTTTACTTTTTTCAAAAACGAAAAATTATTTTAATAGGGTAGCGGTATCTTTTTTAATCTCTACTTTTATTTGACAATTTTTGTATAAACTTCTCCCTATAGTTGTGAAAGGATTAGTACCTAAATTTATCCGGATATCTTAAGAGTTCGTAAAGAAATTTTTTTATTAAAAACTGTCTTCAACAATTAAAATTGTTTGAGTAGAAAAGTGTTGAAAGGACTAAATAATTTTGGATCGAGGTTTATAATCCATAACCCGCATTTTATTTTTCCTATTAATATTTTGAATTACACCCTCCAAATGGTTGTTTAATGGAAAAAGTATTACTTATATGTTTGTTCTTACTTTTCAAAAAAATTTTAATTTTAGCCCATTTTTGCGCCTTTTTAAAAAGTTTATCTTTATTGTACCACAAAACTGTTGTTTTTTTAATTTAGCCTTTTTCAAATATTTCTACTCATTTATGTATTTTATGTTGGTAATAGTTGGCATCACTGGCTTTCAGTGTTGTTGGTTTTTGTATAAGCAAGCAGTAGTTGTTGATTGTATATACATATACACAATCATTTTTTATGATGACTTTAACATTTTATATCAAATGTGTTTCTAAAACTTATTTCAAATATAGATGAAGGTTTGGATTCTAAATTTTGAATTCAAATTGAGAATTATTTGAGCAAAATTGTTTGAAAATTTGTACTTTCTTAATTTGCTACCAAATGTTATTATCAAATTCTTTTCAAGCCAAGTTTAAAAATATTGAAAAAGTAGTATTTTTTTTAACTTGATACCAAATATTATTCTCAAATCATTCTTAAAATTTAAATTTAGGAAAAATATTTGAAAATTTATATTTTCACATTAAATTTCTCAATTTGACACTTAATTCCCCTTTTTTCTGAGAAGGCTATTTTTTTCAAGCTATTTTGAAATCGTTCTCAAATGTTTGACATTTGGGAAAGGGCTTGATATTAAATCTTTCTCAATTCTATATCAAATCTTTGTGTGTTTGCTGAGTGTTTGGATGTATTTTAGTTGTAGTTGTTTTTGGTATAAGCATGTAACTACATACAAACATATGTATATAATTTAGTAGTCATCACAAGCTATCAGTGTTGTTGTTCGTTTTCTTTAAGGTAGCAAGCAACGCTTGCTATTATAGTTTAATTTTTTGTTTATATTTTTGTAATTTGGAAAAAAATTTAAATTATTTTTGTAGGTGTAAATGTAAAAATATGAAAGCATACTATAAGGCGTAAGTTTTGTTAATTGTCGGTACAGTCGAATATAGCGCTGTAACTTGTTTAAATACATTTTTGTTCCTACTTCATATATGTATTCCCAAATACATACAAATATTCATAATTATAGAATTCTTATATATGAGGAATATCAAAAATGTTGAAAATTTTGAGTAAAAATATTTTAATTTTGCTTCTGATAGCAATGTCTATTTGTGATTTTATTAACCAATATTTTTTGCATGCAAAGTCTGTTCGAGTTAGTTATTTTTATTAATGCGTGCAAAAGCTGAGGTTTTAAGTTGGAACTTTCAAAAAAAATTTTAAAAATATAGGTTATACTTTATCAAAACCAAACACATGTCGAAACTATTACTAAATTTTTAATATTTATCGAAATACACTGGAAAGAACAATTTTTAATTTTATATTTTGAACAATTTTGAAAATAGCAAAAAATATTTATTAGTTAAAAATTGCTATGAATAGTGGGTAATAATAGACATATTTTGTAATATTTTTGCTGAAAAAAATGAATGAATATCAGTAGTTGTTTAAAAAATATAATCGATTAGACTTTACTACTGATGATAACTTTCCTTTATATTCCTTACAGAAAGCACAATTCAAGTTTTTTTTTAAAGTAAATTTTCGCTTATTTAGCGATAAGTTTTTCATGGAAAATAGTTTTTTTTATTTTTAATATTCGAAGCATATTGCGAAATATCTGGGGCTGGTTTTTGGGGTTAAGAACATATTTTTTTGTTCATACAATTATAAGGTCTTAAAATATTTATATTTATATATCTGTATTTATTCTTCGCGATAGTTGTCCACAAGCGAAATGTATATGGAGATGAATGCCGCTGTAGCCATCTTAAATGACGTTTCTTTAATTTTTTTTCATAACATTAATTTTAACCATTAAGATGATTCCTTAGAGATATTTTTCGATGGTCTCAAGTCATATTTTATATTGAAAAAATTCAGAACAAAATTAGAAAAAATTTTTAAAATTAGAGAAAATTTTCCAAATTGCACAATTTTTTTTTTATATAAAATTTTATAACGCCATTTTGACTCGGACGTGTCATTTATAAATGTATCCGGTTTAAGCGATATTTAGGACAATTTCTATAAAAGCGAAATTTTTCAGTAGCAAAAAATTAAATTTTATAAATATTTAAGCCAATTATATGAAAGTGTTTTAAGGTTCTATCCCATGTCTGGTATCCGAAAATCAATGAAATATACATTAAGCTGATGCAAATTTTCTATAAAAAAAAAACTGAAAATTTTCTAAAACCGTAGATTTTTTGTTTCATTTCTTATCACCACATAACTCTTCAATAGATAATAAACCGGATACTTGTTTTACAGCAAATGAATTTCATAAGTCTTGCCTTTCCGCTGGTTAAGGGCTTAAATCAGTAAGATATAAATTGTCTGTGAAAAACTAAAATGAATCCAAAAACCCTCGAAAGTTTCAGCTATGTTTTTTCTAGATTTTTTTTGTGTTAGATGCCTGTATTTCCATGAGATTTTACGCGAATGATTTAAAAATTTAGAAATTCTTAGTTATTTTGTAAGATTTATAAAAAGCCATCCACACCTTTTCTAATTTAAAAACAAAATTTTACAGTACAAGATATTAATTGTCTGATTTTGTAAAACGAAACGAAAATTTATTTCTTATTGAAGACAGCATATAAATTTGTGTTTTTTTGTACTTTTTAATATAAAATTTCGAAACGAATTTTTGTTTCGTTTTAGAATAGTAGACTCTTAAATAAGGTTTCAAAAAATTTCGCCATCTTTTTTTTAAATTCCTCATATAAGCAAATATATATATTTATTTAGCCAGAAAAAAGGCTCGAATTTGATAGAAAAGGAGCATAAAAAATTGACAACAATTTAAACTAAAAATAAAATAAATACAAACTCAAATACAGGCGACGTAAAGGACCACACATACTCTAACAAAATCAGAAAAAAGAAGACAACATACATTTTTAGCCAAAGAAAAACAAACAATTTAAATTTATTCAAACAAACACTTAGGCAAATACATTTACACTACTACTAATGCACACATAGATTTATTTTTATAGAAAACACTCGTGTACAACCAACAAATCAATATCCTTTCATATGCAAATTTAAAGTAATAAATATTTTTCTCTATTTTCAGGTGCAAGTATGTGAATATGTATTAAAATGTATGTAAGTATAAAAATGTTTTTGCTTTGTACTAAATTGATTTGTATATATTTTTTTCTTATTTTGTCTGTATTTATTTGTTTCATATATTTGTATGTATATAGTTGTTCTTGGTTTTCTTACTGTTTTTGGTAGGATATTTCTTTTAGTATACTCAGTGGTAGATAAATGACAAAATCACGTACACTAAACAGGTGCATGCACTGTTAGTCATATTGTATGAAAGAAACACTTAGCCACAGAAGTACATATTAACTAGTACAAATAAGACACTTGAACAGAGTGATAAAAAAATATTGGAACCTTTTTTTTCAAGAAATGATGTTTCTAATAAATATAGAATTAAGCATTTTACAAAATTTTCTTAATTTCGGAAACTGATAGATATTATGTAATTCTGATGGCGTATAGGTAATACTTAAAATGGTGATCATTATCACGTATACCCACTAGATAGATGTATTATTAAAGTGTTCGAAACAATAATAATAAAGATAACAACAAATTTTTTCATTTATTTGTTGTTAATTCGACTTCAGTTTATTTTAAACACAAAAAAATTATATTCTAATAACAAATTGACAAAAAAGAAAACAACCTGCCTGTACTCAATTATGCACCATTTTCAATATTTCAATTTACGTGACAAATATCAGTATTTGATCCATAGACATTTGATTTTTTATAACATACTTCATGCGCTTTCTGCAATACTTCTCGAGAAATATTTTGCCATTCCCTGGCAACACGCTCCCAATGCTCGCCCAGACTTGTTGCTCTTTCGTAAGTGCCTAATCGTCGTTTCACTATTGACCACAAATTTTCAATTGGATTGAGATCAGGACTTTGTACCGGCCACTCCATCAACTGACATTTCTGTTCAGTAGGCCATTTCTTCACGATTTTGGACGTACGTTTAGGCTCACTATCTTGCTGAAATATGAAATCTTTCTCAGGGTAGGAGCTTCTGTCAACAAAATCGGCAAGATGGCTCTGTGAAATATTCAGGTAATTCTCTTTTCTCATTGCTCCATTAATTTTTTGAAGTAGCCCAACATTCCACCATGTAAAACAGCCCCACACCATGATGTTGCCACTACCATGTTTCACCGTTTCCTTTACGTGATGTCTTTTTATGGTTTCATTGGGCCGGAGCCAGCTATATTGCTTACAATCGGATTGGATTCAATTGAATTTCGATTCGTCTGACCATATGATAGGTTTCTAGTCGTCTTGAGTCCAACTCAGGTGTTCTCGTGCAAATTTCAGTCGCGTATTGATATTTCTTTACGGATAGAGCATTTTTTTTTACTACAGAAATATACCCAATGTTTTGGAGAGATCTTCTTCAAAGCTGCATTTCCTGGAATCAAGTACTTATCCTCTTTCATATGTTTCATCATAAAGCATGCGTCCGCATCTGTCAACAGCCTTTTACGCCATCTGACCTTAACGTTAGATTTTACATTGCATCTTTTATGGACTCTCATCACAAGTGGCTGGCAAATGTTCAGTCCCACAGCAATTTTTCGGGAAGATAATCCATTCTTAGTCATTGAAACAATCCTGTCTTCAACTTCGTGGGAAATCTTTTTCATTTTGTTAAAATTTTTTTATTAAAATCCGAAGTGCAAGAATTACATCTATGTACTCATTAATGCTCCCCACTCTATATATGTGTGTGTGTGGTTTTTCCCAAAATATTTAGTTTTTTTGTCTCTATTGGTTCGAGCACTTTAATAATGCATCAATCTAGTGCGTATACGTGGTAATGATTACCATTTTAAATATTACTCATACGCCATCAGAATTACATAATACCTATCAGTTTCCGAAATTAAGAAAACTTTGAGATTGTTCAAAAGAGATAAATAAGAGAGTAATAACAGAGAGAACCTGGTAAATGTAATATACGAGTAAAATAAGTAAGAAAGATAAAGTCGGCCAAGTCCGACCATATAATACACCACACAATTATGCATGTTCATCAAAATTTGCCTAGGGATCTTATATTAGACCTGTGGCTAATTGTAGACCTATACTTTTACTAAGTGTAAAATAAAATATACGAATACATAATACATACTTTAGATTCATTCCCGAAAGTGGGCTTATATGGGAGCTATGGTAAATTATGCAGCGATTTTCATAAAATTTGTCACTGTGATTTCTGTATAAAACTTATTTGTGTTGAATATAAATTTGATAATAACATTTGTGTGTGATTTATGTGCGTTAAGGTGATTTTCGGAAGAGGGATTTATATGGGTGCCATGGTCAATTATGGACCGATCTTCATGAAATTTGGCATAAGGATTGATACTTATACAATACTTCCTTACACCAAATTTCACTAAACTATTGATATACTGAAGGCATTTATGATTGCTCAAGCTCTACTCGAGGAGGACATTTGTATGGGGGCTAGGTGAAATAATAAACTGATCATAACCAATTTCAATAGGATAAGTCCTTGTACCAAAGTAGTAACTTGCGTCAAATTTCATAAAGATATCTTTAGAATTGCAACCTATACTTTGTTTAAAAGGTTGAAAAGACAGCCAGCTAGCCTACTAGACAGGAGGACATCGTTAAATCAACTCAAAAAGTGATTCTGAGTCGAACGGTATACTTTAAGGTGAGGCTCCGAAGATTTTTTTCTGTGCGTTACAAACGTCTGCACAAACGTATAATACTTCAACAACCTACGGTGCTGTAGAATATAAAGACACAAGACAAATTTAAAAATCTGTATCTAAAGAAGTTTAAGGCTACTCAAATAATATTTAAATTTTTTTCATAAACTAGAAACTAGCTCTAGGAAAGGGGTTCATATATATATATACTAGCTGACCCGAGCCGCGTTGCTGGCCCTAAGCAAACATTAGTGTTGTATTACTGAACGATTTAAATTTATATTTTAACGAAATTTACGACCTTTAAATAAAAATCTTGGCATGCGATCCAACGCAGTTTTAAATAACCGAACCAATGCATGACGTTCATGAAGAATCTGCTGCAGATCTCGAAGAATTCCTCTTTTTATTGTTGTATTGATTGTTTGGCGCTGATCAAGTTGATTTTGCAAATTGCCTATGAAGTAGATTTGGAGGAATTTATGTTGTGCGTCTTCATGCGGTAGCAATGATCCAATTCGATGGTGAATTTGGCCTTGGATCTGTTGGGTCGATTATGAAATAAGATTCAATGATTTTTAAGAAAAGAAATAAATGAACTACTTTATTACTTTAAATGTGGGATTATATCCGCGTTCATCAATAACATCTGCTCCAAATGAAGTCATTTGAAAGCATCCGTTATATTTCTGCGTATTTGATAGAAAATGACGTGATTCTGGTGTTTCACCACAGAGCAAACTATGTAATGGCTCTGGTGGTAAGGGCAATGATGGTAATTTAACTTTGCCACTGAGACAGCATAATCCAGGCGTTTCTCCAGTGAACTTCAATGCACCGCAATGGTTGCACACAACCTCCATTGCGGAAATTTGAACGGAAGGATGAGAGCTGTAGTCGAAATTGCAGTTGTAATGGAACGCTGCTTGATTCAAATCAGAACTTGAAGCAATTCTTCTTATGCGTTGATTTAAATTTTCAAGTTGTTGAATTGCTACATTTGCTCGACGATTTCTCATTGCTAACCGAGCCGTTTCATTTCTCGCCTGCCTTCCTTCCTGCGTTTGTGATGTACGAAGTCGGGCCACACTAATACGGCGCTGTTCTCGTGCGATTTCTCGTTCATATATATTCAATTGATTGACGATATTACGATAAGTACTTGCATTACGTGTTCGACGCGAAATATTAGATCTCCGGGGTCGCGGCATTGTGAATAACACTTAATAACGAATGCCAAAAATACAACAAATGGTTTTAAATATCACAACCTCACTAAATGATGAGCTTTACTTGGAACTTACCGTTTGGAAATAGAATTCTACACCACCACCAGAAAACAAATTGCACAAAAAAGTAAGCGTTTCGATAGAAACAGAAACAGTAATTGTTATAATTTGTATTAAAAAAAATATTTTTAATGATTATTAAGGCAAAGAAATTATGACAAAAAAGAGTTTTTTTTTATCGCGGATTTTTCGCGAATTTTTTTTCGTATTATCCTTTTCTGGCCGGTGACCGGTCCGAATTGGTGAGAATCATCAAAATCGGTCTAGTCGTTCTTGAGTTATAACAATAGTAACTAACATCACTTTCTTTTATATATATAGATATATATATATATAAAGAGGAAGAGAGAGAGGGACAGTTCTTCAAATAACAATTCTATAAAGTATATGGAAAGAAAATATTTACAAATTAAAATATAAGTATGTTTTGTGGTACTATTAATTTGACCGGCACTTTATGTATAAACATATATATATATATATATATATATATATATATATATATATATATATATATATATTTTTTTTTTTTTATTTTATTTGTAAATTCTGCAACAAAACTTTCATCTTAAAAAGTACAAATCCTTTGATGTTATTATTTACAGGGAAATTTAATACAAGAAATATTTAAGTAGAGAAACATTAAATATTAAAAAACATAATTTATTATTTGTACGAATTTTGTGTTTAAAATAATATAAATTTTGTTTTAAAGTAATGTAAAATTTGTTGGTATGTTAATAAAAGTTAAAAATAAAAATTTGTTATGAATAATATTTGAACAATTTTCTCTTAAATTGTAATGCGCTGCTGATAACTTAAGTGATGTCGGAATATTGTTCCAAAGACGTATAGTGTTAGTGAAGAATTGCCACTCCGATATTAAAGTATGGTATCGAAATTGAAAAAGATTTTTATTTCTCACAAGTGTTCTAAATTTCAGTCTATTAAACATTTGGTACGGCTCACGAATTGTTATAATTTTATAAAGCAATGTTATGACTCGTATTTTCGACAAGTTCTCAATATCCACCCAATATATTTTCTTAGAGTAAGGCGTGATACTCTGGTAGTTACCATTTGCATCAATTTTTCGCTGTCCAAAAACGTACCTTGCGATATTGTTGTAGGTAGAATTTGGTTTCAATTTGCTGATTGTATCAGAACTTGCAAAAACCTCATAGCCATAAGTTAATATCGGTATTAAATACTTTTTTGCAATTAACAATATTATTTTGATTGGTGTGTAGTACTGCGTGGACCATAGAGTTCTTAGCATCGAGTAAGTTTTACCATAAGCTTGTAGTATATGACATGGCCAGGTTAGAGTATGGTAAACGAGTCAATATTTTTCTGTGATCTTTATGTATTGCTAAACATTCAGTTTTTGTGGGATTTAAGTTTAGCCCGTTTGTATTTGCCCATATCGAAACTCGTTCTAAATTCTCATTTAGTTTTGCTATAAATTCTTCCTTATTTTTGTTACTAACATATAGCTGGACATCATCAGCGTACATTCTTATGTTCAGGAAGATCATTTGCGTAAATTGAAAAAAGAAAAAGTCCAAGAATGGATCCCTGTGGTACACCCCTAATAAGTGGAAGAAAAAGTTTTGTTGTTGAGACATTGATTTCAACACATTGTGTTGGATTTTCAAGATATGAAGCAATAAGTTTACAGGAAACGAAGGGAAAATTTATTTATTTATATCATAAAAATAATAAAAAATCATTGTTTATTAGCATAAAAATTCCAGAACTTATTTCACACCTGTGGCCAATTTTACTAAATGTAAAATAAAATATATAAATACAAAATAATAAGTTGATAATAACATCTAGAGGTTTTTATGTACTTCAGGGCGATTCATGAAAGTAGGTTTTTATAGTAGCTTTGGTAAATTGTGGACCGATTCTCATAAAATTTAGCAATTTTGTTTCTACTTATTTTTATCAAACATTAACTTGATACTAATATTCGTATGGGATTTATGCACGATAAATTGATTATCGGAAGAAGGGCTTATGTGGGAGCTATGGTCAATTGTGGATCGATCTGGAACAGAGCTTCTTTGCACCGAATTTCATTTTGAATATTCTTATATTTAAGGCATTTCTGAGTGTTTAAACACTATTCCGGGAGGAAATTTGTATGGGGGTTTTGCGCACAAGGTTTACATGGACGGCATCGTTAGATCGATTTAAAAAGTGATTCTGAGGTGAGGTGGGTGTTGAATAACTTTTTCTATGAATTACAAACATCAATACAAGCGAATAATACCTCAATGACCTATGGTGGTGTAAGGTATAATTATATAGGCGAGTTTAATAAAAATATATGTATTTTATTCACTACTCCAACTGAATCAGTTTTTCGAAGTAGCTCCTATCATCATGTTATATAAGATAGTACTTGGAACCTACCAAATTAGATTGGCTAAAAATTGTGTCTCCCACAATGTAATGTAATGACAACTTAAGATATTAGATAAAATATTTCGAAAAATATTCATTTTAATTTAAATAATTTTTTTTAATATTTTATATATTTATTATTATTTCTTTTCTGTGGCATTATAAGCCTTCATGATGATCTAATTACTTCCATCCATATATCTGTGTTACTTGTTATTCTTCTCACTTTAGTGCTAAATATGTGTCACAGGATTTCTCTCTATCATGAATAATCATGGACACCTGTAACAAAAAACAAACTGCAATCCAATATAAAAGAATGAATGAAGATTTTGCTCAAAAGCTTATACATAAATTTTATTTATGTATATTTTAATGGAGCTCTAAGAAAAGAAAAAAATCACACACTTTTATACAAAGACAAAATAGAATACAAAATGACACACTCACAAATAACAAGATTTTGTTCCTTTTTGTATACGTATTTAGAATTTACACTATTATTTGCAGGTATTTTTATACAGAGATAGTATTTTATTTTTTTTCCTGTTGATCATAAATTTTTTTAAAATTTACATGTATTTTTCGTTCATTGTTTTATGTTGTTTGTAAATCATATAAATTATGAGTCAATTGTTATTTCTCTTGCTTCGAAAAGGGAGAAAATAAAGGTGGTGGTAGTAAAATAAATTCTTTACAATTTTAACCATACAATAAGTCATTTATTAACATGGACAGGTGAATAGATATATTAAAAAAATACTTGGTTGCACTAAGGTTATATTTTATTTAAGGACAGTGGTAAAACATATACTACTTTTATTTTTTATTTATAGAACAAAAAGCCTTGTAACTGCTAAAGCAATCTTTTATTGTATTTATAAGAAAAATTCTTTAATAATTCAAATTTAATTCCATTAAATCATTTTTATTTTCTGTTAAGTTTTAAAAAAATGTTCTTATATTTTTCTATACTTTTTTTTTTTTGACTTTAGAGTAAAAATTTATTATAGAGCTGTAAAAATTCTTTATAGACAGTAGTAATTTCCTTTAATAGACATGTTATACCTTGTTTATATATGTTATTTAGACAAAAAAAAAGAAAGCAAAAAACAAGAAACAAAAACAAAGCTTATTCGACACAAACAAAATTTATCACCTCAAAAAGAATGATACAATATTTTATCCTTTGCATTCTTCTATAACTAGCTTTATTTTTGTTCACTTTTGAGTAAAACTACAAATAATAGCATGAGCAATACTAAGGAGTAGTAGATCAATATCACTTATACGCAGTATTGTCTATCCTTTGAACTTTATGTGTAAATTATTATTGAAAATGGCAATAAAACATGAAAGGGGTTTAGCAGAAAAATTAAACTGAAAGAAATTTGTTTATATATAAAGAAAAAGTAAATAACACTATCCGACTTAATATAATTATCTTTAATTTAATTATGCAGTTTTTGTGAATAATATATATATATATATATAATAATTTTAATCGGTAGGCTACTTGGCATAGCATCTATTATGTTGAGAATAAAGTTTATTCAATTTAGTGATTTCAGTGTGAACCCACAAAAATAAAGATTTAATTAAAATTATATTTTTTGCACATAAAATTATACGTTGAATCACTTTTCCTTACAAAATCAATATTAAAACGGGTCTATAATTAGAGATCGAAATTTCCCTGAATTTTTCATTTCCTGGGATAGCGAGAAAAATTGTTTGATTTCCCGGAATTCCCGGGATCAAAGACTAAAGACTATATATACTACTGCTCTCATTAGTTCAACAGATGAGACCCAAATAGGATGAGTTTTTGCTTCAGCAAATCTAAAGATGTAAACATACTGAGAAAAGGAATTTTGTGAAGTTGCTTAAACTAATAATTAATTAACTCGAATGAATACTGACATATTATACGTCGGGAAAGAGTGGATATCGATAAAATATTAAGCAGTATGTTGCATTTGTGATAGATTCGCGCTTAGAAGAAGATTAACATTTGTTTTAAATTGCCAAATCGCTACAGCATTCCTCAAGCAGAGATCTTGGCCATAAAGAGGGCGATGAACTGATAAATGTACCATAGAGCATTCGGGGTAGACATCCAAATCTGTACAGATAGTCAAGCTGAGACTAAATCGCTCTTGGGTGTCTTTTCGACAACCAGATTGGTACATGAATGCCGAACGCCTCTGAACAAAATGGCGAGACATTGAAAACTATAGCTGGTCTGGGTTTGGGGGTCATTCAAACACTCGGCGTAATCTTATTGCGGATGAAATAGCAAAAGATGCTCTTTTCTTCGAAATGAAGATGTGGACCAACGGTTGGAGTACCGCTTTCGTCCTACAGAGCAATGAATATGTGGAAATTATCGAGAATTGCACAAGATAGATGGACAAATTAATCCACATGCTCAATATCGTGGCAAATATAGCCCCATAAAGATGAATCTCGATATAAATTCATTATAAGACTACCGAGGTATCGGTTACGAATTCCGGTAGCCGTCATTACAGGACACTAGATTGCTGGTGCGCATGATAGGAGCTGATAGAAGCTAGGGCTTCCTTTTAACGACTTTCGTAGAAGTTGTCAAGATGAGAAAGAGGTGGAAATGGTGAAGCATATTTTATGTCTATGTCCCACATTCACTGAGATAAGCACTGCTAATTTTGGCAGTCCGTTTGTGCATAAATTATCAGGTCTCTCTAATACTGCCATTACAGAATGCTGTAATCACGTGAATTAATAACACGTGATCACTCAGGGTTTCACAACGGGACCAAATTGGGCCCTAGTGAGCTGGCCTCTGAACCTGAACTAAATCATGTTTTTTTTTTAGAGATTTACAAGAACTACGTATGTTTATGTTTTTTTTTTGCACTCAGATTATAGATTAAAAAACTACATACTCGAGGTGATTAAATTTAGAGATCTACCGTCTACCTCCGTTACTATACTCCTCCAAATCAATCCCAAAATACCTGAGCTCTGCTTCTGTGAAATTTTGTTTAGATATCTTTAACGACTCGCAAGTTACAGAATTATTAAAAAATATTTATTTTGGGACCACTATGCGTTGGTTATAAAAATTAAACTAAATCTAATTAGAGCATTTAATCTTAATGTTTTTTTTTAATTTTCTCAGTGTACCTTATTTTTACAATTCACATTCCAAATAAAACCTTTGAAAAGAGAAAATAAAAAAAAAAAAAATGTTTCAGTTCTGGTTAGTTTTTTGCAATAAATTTTAATTTATGTTCAACTAACAAGGTGCATTTTAAAATACAATATTTATAACGCTCATTCATCTATTGAATGAATATTTTTGTGCAAGAATGTGTAAATGTGTGTTAAGAACTAACGTTTAAATGGGTGGCCCGGGATTACTTACAACATGAGAGTGAAAATGATTTTTTACGTACGAGTTGGTTGTATTTATTTTTATGAATTGTTGCACATTTGCTTACAAGGCAATATATACATTTTGCACAATTAAAAGCAACTGCAAATACATGCAACAGAGTGGAATTAATTGGCAACAAATCGTTCTATAAACACATGCATCTGCACTCGTACACATGCAATTTTATAAACACCCAGAGATGAAGGCGTATGAGTCATATTTTAATTATTTCAAAATATGTATAGAAAAAAAAATATTTTAAAATGCAAAATTAAACAGAATGCAAAAAAAAAGAAAAAATTAGACTTGGAATACTTAAGATTTTAATAAAACATTTAAATAATTTTTTGAGACAAACTTGAATAAAAATAAATACGGAATATGTATAGAATTTATAATTAACAATAAATTTTTATTTGAAATGTTATCGGCTTTTCTCTGTAAAATTTTTGATTAAAATTCTATAATTTCAATTTAAATAAATTAAACTTTTCACCATCACAAATGAACACTTAAGGCTAAAATTATTTTAAATTCAATTCCGCTCTTAAATAAATAATTTTTTATTTTGAAAAATTATACATTTTTCATAGAGTCAATATCATTAAATGCAATTATATACATAAGCACAAACATATAGATATTTATACATATACACGAATTTATATATTTTTCTTTTCAAATGATTGCATTTAATAGTTATTTTTTTTTTATTCTTATAATTAGTTTAATTTTCATTAAATAAAGCTCATACTTATTTATATGCTGGTGAGTATGTGTATGTATGTATTTGTAAATAATGCGCATATGAATATGTGTGGGTGGTTAGTAGCATAAAAAACACATACATAGACATACATAAGTATTCATGCAGACATTTATAAAGTAAATTAGTTTAATTTATATTTTTGGTCAATATACTGTGGCGCAGACATATACAAACAATTATTTTTGATTCGTTTAATATTGTATTGTTCAGATAGTTGCGAAGGCTGGGTGAGAAATTTATTTATATCTTGGTAAAATTATAATTTATAATAAAAAATTTCAAAGGAAAGAATTTGTTGTACTTTTTTTTAAATATAATTATGTACCATTTGTTGTGTGAGAAAAATGGGTCTAGAATATGTACTTAAAAATAAAACAGAAATATTGAATAACTTATGAAAACTCCATATATCACTATGGAATATTTTAACAAGTATTATTATTATATAATAAAGAAACTTCTAGGAAAGCGAACTTTAACAAAGTTCAAGATTAAATATTTTTTTTGTGTTGAAGAGTACTAAAGAAACACTCAACGATCTTTTTCTCACTTCACACTCTTATGAATATTATATTAATATCTATATCCTTTTCGTTCTCCAAGTCTTATAATGTTTCATAGATAGCTATGAAATTTTAAATTCTACAAAGGAGTTTCATTGGGTTTATAACAGGAGTGCTTCGTAAAACTCCATCGAAAGCTTTATTTTTCTAATGAACTGGTTACCGGTGAATCTTATGGCCAAACAGATCGCGATTACGACGGCGGCAAGGCTCATTACTATAGGTGCATGGAATGTTAGTGGATTCGGCCATGTGACCATTCTGGGATTACTTAATAGTATTCCTAACAATATCGATTATTGCATCACAGTACCCTTTCTTGGTAGAGACTTCTCAGTATCAATCTCAACTGCTCCAGAGTTAAGAGCTGGTTCAGTCGAGGTTTATACTGACGAGTCCAAATCTGCTGAAGGGGTTGGGGGTGTCTATAATCCCGCTTATAGGAAAAACATTTCCTTTAAATTGCCAAATCACAGCAGCATTCTTTAAGCAGAGATCTCGGTCATAAAGAGGGAGATGAACTGGTTAATGTATTACAGGGTATTTGGAGCAGATATCCAAATCTATGCAGAAAGTCAGGCCGTGATTAAATCACTCTCGGGTGTCTTTTCGACATCCAAATTGGTACATGAATGCTGGACATTTATGAGTAAGATGGCAAGATATTCAAACTTGGAAATGGTCTGGGTTAGAGGTTATTCAAGCACCCGGGCAATTTTATTGCGGATGCTCTAGTTAGAGATGGAGGTGAAGATACGGACTAACTAATTGGAGTATCGTTTTCGATCTGCAGATTAACTATTCTGCAGAACTTATCGAAGATTGCACAAGATAGATGAACGACGCAAATATGGCCCTATTATGATGAATCTCCATCTAACTTTATCATGGGGCTACCGGGTCATCAGCTAAGAATTCTGGTAGCCGTTGTCACAGAGAATTGAATTTTTGGTGCGCATGCCAGGAGGCTAGGGCTCCCTTTTAATGATTTTTGTAGAACTTGTCGGGATAAGGAAGAGGAGGAAATGGTGGAGTATCTTTATGCCACTGTCCCACTCTTGCTGAGATCAGGGCTGCTAATTTTAGAAGTCTCTTTCTGCATCAGATCTCTCTGATATTGATATCAGGTGGATCAAATCTTTCATACGTGCGTCGGGTTGATTCGTTTCGAGCGCTGTTATAGACACGTGAGTTAGCAACCCATGATCCCTCAGGGTTCACAGCGGGACTAAATTGGACCCAAGTGAGCTGTCTCTTATTGACTAGACAGCCGCCCTCAGAACCTAACCTAATTGAAAATCTTATTTCAAAGACAATAATGTCAAGTTCATAGCAGAACTTGTTGAATATGTATTAAAGCTGGTAATAAAATCTTTAATTATTTAGGAAAAAATTCAATTAGAACAGAAGATAAATCCTCATTTAATCAGAAGTGTAGAACTGCAGTCACATCTAAAAAGTTATAACGAAAATCTTAAAATAAATTCACATCGTAAATAGGCAAATCTATTTCAAAGCATCTCGGGAGAACAAAGGAGTTTATAGATGGCAGAAGTATATCTAACTTTATTCATTCAATATATTATCTTTGCAATGTGATTTTTTGCATCGAAATGATCTGATATGATGTTTTAAGGATATAAGGGCGAAAATTCTTTTATTAAACTTACTACAACAAAATTTTCGGCGCTCTTTTAAAACAGTGTACTAATTATAAAGACTTTCTAGCACCAATTATGCATGACCACATTCTTTTCATATTAGTGTGAAATTTTTATGGAAACCGAATTTCTAGTTTCTTTTTTTTTCTAATTTAATTTCATTCTAATTGTAATAAAAGGCGAACTACTTTGAATAAATATTTTTAACTTTTGGATTATTTATATATATACACCACTGCACAATGATTTATGTTTTAACTCATATAGAAAAAAATAAAAACGGATTTCAATTACGAAATTGCTTATATTAATTAAAATTTTATTCGGTTCTGCTCCAATAGTCAAAGTAATAACATTAATTAAGTGCAAATAATTAATTTCCTGTATTAATATTTATAACCAATTCAATTAGATTTGTGTTTAAAATTCTGCGAAAAATTAATTAAAATATTTATTAGTGAATAAAAATATTACTAAATATTTAAAATTTCTTAAAATAATTTCCTTAATAAAATTCTATAAATTCATTTAAAATTCCTTATTCCACAACTACAAATATTTATTTAATAATATTTCAAAATAATCTGAGTAAATAAAGTATATAAAAATATTGATACACATACGCAAATATGTTTAAAATGTATGTAAAATGTGACATATAAAAGTAATATGTAATGTATTAAATGTACGTAATGTCATGGTGACTATGTGACAATAAAATTTAACATAAAAGCTAATTTTACGGAAAGATCATACAGCAGCGTTTCGTCAGAACGTTACAATATACTAAATGAAAAAAAAAAAAAATGTCTCTGGGGTAACCTAAATAACGATACATAGATAAAGTCATTTAGTACATGTAATTGATTTTTGTACAAACCATTCAAAATAAATATGTGCACTTACATTTTATATAGAAATAATCTTTCAAAGACTTGTACCATTAAGACAAATTAGGTCCTTGATTTTTCCAGCATCAATGACGAGAAGTCCACAATAATACAACAGCGTAAACAGTTATAGATATAACGCTAGCGAACCAAGGGGGTGAATTTGTCAAGGACTAGAGGGTGGCTATTAATTATAGCTTTTTGAACCATAGAATGGTATCCTTCAGTACTGACTTTGTGAGACCGAAGGGAAGGCCTTATAGGAACTCCAGAAAGACGGACTGGAAGTCCTTCGGTGAGTTAGTTGATAGGGATTTGAGAGATACTAAAGGCTGGGGAAATTCAGCTGAAGGTATTGAGGAAGTCGTGAATAATTTCACAGAAGCAATTAATAGTAGCTTTGTGCTCAGTTGCCCGCCCTGACAAACGGCAACGAGGGTCCAATGGCCTACAGTTAGAAGGCTGTTTAACAGAGCCAAGCTAACGAGGAGTCAGCTTCATTAAATATAAGGGGGACCTAAAACGGGCGAAGCGGATATCATGGATGAATTTCTCTGAATCCATGGATTCGATTAACGGGTTTTCTAGATTATTATATTATCCAAGGACCCTGTGGTACTTATGTAGATATATACAACGTGCGGACAACTCGAGGGCGGAGTTTGAATCGGAGGCCCTCAGCTTACTGATGGAGACTCACTTCTGTGGCTGTAGGGATATGGAATCTGATCGGAGGATAGGTAGATTCAGTGATAACCTACAGTCCGGACTAGAAGAGGGTGATATGGATGCGATAAAGGTGATGATCACTGGAGACAAAGTAAGATGGGCAGTAAACTCATTTGGGCCATAAAAGTCATCGGGCCCAGATGACATTTTTCCGGCTATGTTACAGAATGTCAATGATAGGGTCATCTCACTACTCGGGAAGGTATTTGGGGAATGTCTTAAAGTGAGATATATTCCCGAAAAGTGGATAGCAAGGATTATTTTTATACCCAAAAAGGTTATGACGACTCACTCGAAGCCCAAGGACCATAGATCGATTAGCCTATCGTCTTTTCTACTCAAGACAATAGAAAGACTGATCGATCTGTATCTAAGGAGGAGGAGCGACGCTCAGCACGTCTAACTTAAGGGTAGGTTTGTTGAGAGTGCTCTCCATGATGTGGAGAGTTTCATTGAATGGGGTTTGTTGCATAAGGAATACACCTTGGCAGCATTCCTCAATGTAGAAGGGGCCTTTAACAACATTAGGATAAAAGCGATTGAGGAATAACTCGCTTTGTTGGGTATTAATGTATTCCTAATCGAGTGGATCACCCTGATGCTAAGAAGCAGGTTATCAATCCGATCATGGGAGACACTTACACAAGGAAGCTTGTGACAAGGAGTACACCACAGTGTTCTTTCTCTATTATTGTAGTTTTTGGCAATAAACGTCGAAATGGGACAGATCGATGCCATGGGAAGGAAGATCGTAGCCTACGCTGACGATGTGGTATTGTTAGTGTAGGGTAAATTTCTACCCACGATCCGCGAGGTTATGCAATCTGGGCTGCGAGAACTTTCTCATTGGGTAAATAGTAATGGATTGGGAGTCAATCCTGAAAAGACTGAACAGTTCTGTGTACTAGGAGATATAAGGTTGAGAAGTTTAGTCTACCAGAAATGAATGGGACAGAACTCAGATTGTCAAGGCAGGCTAAGTATCTGGGCACTTACTAGGACAGCGAATTGACTTGGAAGAAAAATACTCAGGAAAGGGTTAGGAAGGGGCTTAATGCCCTAAAGAGTTCCTGCATGCTTAGTAGCAGGAACTCTTTAGGGAAGAACTGGGGTTTAAAACCGGTAATTGTATGTTGGATATACACATCGATTGTGAGACCTATATTCACTTATGGATGTTCGGAATGGTGGGAGGCGTGTAGAAAAGGGAAGTATAGGAACCCTCTTTCTAAAGTTCAGAGATGTGCTTCAATTGGCATTACGGGTGCCGTGAGAAGTTTACCTCAGGCAGCACTGGGCATCATTTTCCCCCTTCTTCCAATTGAGGAGTTCGTGAGAGGAATGGCTATAACGAGCTTATTTAGACTGAAGAAATTGGGAGCTAGACAGGTCTTTTGTGGAGGTATCGGTTAGGATTCCAATTGAGTCATAAGGGAATGGACTTTAGGAACAACAAATCATGCTTGGATGAGTAGAAAGGACTGCGAGGTATCTAGAGCGTTATGACCTAGTCTTAAACCAGCAGATTCGAAGCATCTTCTCGGCATGAGTAGTGGGAATTTAAAGATCATTGTTGGTATTATTACTGATCACCTCGCAATAGGGAATATGATCCGTAAGTGGGACACTGGCACGTCAGACTTTTGTAGGGCGTTCGATAATGTGAAAAAGCTAGAGACAGTGAAAAATATACTCTGTCATTATGTAGGTCTTCAGCGTAGTCATATTCTACACAAACTGCAGGAGGTTGAGGATAGATAACTCGGCAACCTTATAGGGTTCGTAATGTGGATAATGTAGTTTAGAGGTAGTCAGAGTTGGGTCTTAGATTCCAAGCATTTCTGATATTTCGTTATCTTTCTTTCTACTCTTGTGTCTTATTCTACTAAGGTTTTACTCTTTCTTCGTTTATTAGTTTTCTCTGGTATTTATAAAGGGATCACAATGGACCAAAAGGTCTCTGGGTGGAGGCGTGAAGACGCCGCCCTTTTTAACCTGATCTAATACATCAGCATATATTAGTAATAAAAAAAAAGAAAAATAACGGAGTAACTATCTGCTATTTTTCTGAACAAACACTCAATTGAGCATAGTAAAATAACAAAAAATCGTCGACACAAAATTGAAATTTACAAAAGCTGTTAATAGTTTTGAAAAATAGTAACATCAATTTAGGATGTTTATTACATTAATATATTATTTAATTAAATATGTTCTAAGAAATACGTTACTTGAAAAATATTAAGAAAATCTTTTTTCTGGTGCAGATGGCAACTAGAGTCAAAGAATTATTTTTCTATAGATATAGACCCATTAATAGAAAAAAATTAAGACCACAAGTTTTTCGAGGACGAAAAAAAGTCAGTTTGAAGCTTTTTTGGAATAATTCTAAAATCTAATTTAACTTTCATTTTTTAATAACAGTGTACATATAAAAAAGACATTTTATCATTCATTTTGGATGGCTATTTGTTTTCTTATTATAATGTGCAAATTTGCATGAAAATTGGAATTCTACTTTCTGCAAAATGTTAACAAAAAAGAACCTTGAACAAAAAAATTGTAATTTTTTCTATTATATTTATATTTACTTGAAATAAAATGATTTATATTTTAACTTAGATGAAAATGAATCTCAAAGAAATTATTTTTTTTTTTAAGACAGAAAAAGTACTAAAATTAAGGCCAAAAGTTTTTTCAAGAAAAAATTTGTATGCATCAAATTCAATTTGTGGCGATTTTTTTTTAAATTTTCAAAATTCAGAGTTGATGAAAATTATCGATGTGTATTATCCAATAAAGGTATATCTTCTAAACTACTTTAATAACTGGATATAATAACACGATGATTTTGAGGGGTAAAAAATCTCTAAATTAAATTAAAGATTTTTTTTATTTTTTTTTTATTTTATTTATTTATTAAGTCTATGGACAAAATCCTTACAGACAGAAAATACAAAATTGTTACAAATTATATTTTACATTAATTATTTAAGAGCAAATTAAATTACGTTTAATTAAATTTACTTATAGAGACATATCAATAACAATATAAAGTTCATTAAAGTTAAAAATAATCTACAGAAGTGATCAGCGTTAGCATAGTTTTGTCGAAAATATTTTATAAATAATGGCTAAAAGCTACATGCGAGACGTTAAGGTATATTAAAATTTATTCTATAAACAAAAAATTCTGCTTCGATGCTGCCAGATATAAGCTTGATAACGAAAATTATATTCAACATAGTTCTTCGACATTTGAGACTTGGTATTTCATTTCCAATAATCTGGACCAATTTAAACGGAAGAGAATTTGTAGAATCTTTTCGACAAAATTCCAAAGTACACTGGGATATATAAAACGAATAACAAGTTTAGAAATTTCCAACATCGAGTTTTTAAACTTATAATAAAAAAGTCCTTCGGAACTGCTCCAAAAGTGTATAATAGGATTAAGGTATTGGAGGTATGAAAATAACATTTGAAAAACTAATGTAAGATTTTTATTAATTTTTGTAGAAATTAAAATATTTTTAAATGGACTTGGAATGCCTAAATTTTTATAATTTATTGTGAGAGATTTGAATAAAAATAAAATTTATAATTTCGCTCATAACAATAAATTTTTGTTTAAAATATTGTCGGCTTTTTCCCTGCAAAATTTTTGATTAATATTCTATAATTTAAATTTCAGTAAATTATTCTGTTTTAAACTTTTCACCATCTCAAATGAACTCTTAAGTCTAAATTTTTTTTAAATTTAATTCCGCTCTTAACCAAATAACTTTTTATTTTGAGAATTACACAATTTTTCATAGAGAAAATTATATGCATTAGCACAAACATGCATATATTTATACACATACACACATTTATATACTTTGCCTTTCAAATGAATGATTTTTTTCGCATACATTATTTGTATGTGTAATAATTTTTCTGAAAAAATTTCAGTTTCTTCCTTTTACTGAAATTCCAGTATAATATTCTATACTCCATTTTTAGTAGTGGCACAAATGGACCATCGTTTATAATTAATATGACTGAAAGTATTGTCAAAATGTTTTTATATACTTAACAAATATATATATATATATATATATATATATATATATATATATATACAAATTGACTTAGAATCACCTATTGAGTCGATTTAATGATGTCCGTCCGAATGTCTGCCTAGCTGGCTGTCCGTTTATACAAAGTTTATCACAATTTTCAACTCAATGAAATTTGGCACTTGTGTTTTTTATTATTATGTTTTTTTTATTATTTTGTTTTAAAGGGAAATTCTATAAAATTTACATAATTAACCATAACTCTCATATAAGGTATATAAGCTGGAATTGAAAATAAATGTTAACAGCAATATAAATATAAAAAATACATTTCATTTAAGTGGAAATCATTCTACATACAAATAAATATTGGTTGCAAAGTGGTACCAATAACATCATTTTAGTAAAAGTTATTAATATTTTATAACAATTATATAAAAAATGTAAATGGAGCTGTTACAAAATTCGTAATAAATTATTCATAATTGCGATTGACTTTTTGTTCCTTGAAAAGAAAATTTAGTCAATGAAACTAATGTATGTCTTAATAAAATATATTAAAATAATTTTATAATAACTGGATTTTAGAACTATGAGTTTTGTTGGTTATAATTTTTTTTTCTTATAAAAATAATAACTAAAAATATGGTTATGATATCAAAAAGCCAGGCACCCGAAAACGTTTTATTTTTTCGTAGGGAGAAAACAATTTTTTTTGGAACAAAAAAAAAAAAAAAAAAAAAAAAAAGCACCATCTCCAATTTTGATAAAATTTGATATATACATCATTTCAAATTCGTTGCAGTTTCGTTTTTATTATGGTTCAAAGTTCACTTTAGTTCCAACTGATGATTAATAAATCTAGCTTTTAATTATTTTTGTAAACGTTTCATTTTTGAAAAGAAAAGGATAATGAAATCAATATTCGTCATTATAATCATATCTTCTATTTTTATAATTTTTCTTTAAAATATTTCTTAAAGTGTTGGCAATAGAGTGAGACCATGAGGGTATGCTGAGAAAAGAAACATTTAGTAAAAAAAAAAAAAAACATTTATTTCAGTAATAATTTCGAAACTTCTAATGCTTTTTGAATGAAACAAATTGTATATGTATATGTATATATATATATATATATATATATATATATATATATATATATATATATATATATATATATATACATTTTGTGCTGATACATTTAAGTAAAAATATTTCTTAAGAATTTTGTATTTCGGCTTAAGTTCATTGAATAATTGTAGAAGAATACATTGAAAAACTTTTATTGGATACTTGGCAGAATGTGTTTTCTTTTCAGCCACGACTCTTCAACATCCCACTGTGGTGTTCTCTCTAAACATCATTTATTTAGCTTAGAATTTTTCGGGAAATGGAATCTGTAACATATTTTCTCTATATGTTATTAAGTAAGACGAATGGTTTACGATAAAGTTTTTCATTTTGTATTCTCCCTTTTCAATTATTATTGTTTATATGCCTACAGCTACGAGATCCCATTTCCCGAAAATGGGAGAATACCACGGCGGGATGACGGTAAATTATGGACCGATTTTTAAAAAATTTGGCAATGTTGTTTATTCTTATATAAAACTTGTTTGTGTCGAATATTAACTTAATACTACCATGTGTATGTGATTTATGCACGTTAAACTGATTTTCGGAACAAAGTTTTATACGGGAGCTATGGTCAATTATGAACCGAACTTCATGAAATTTGGCACAAAACATCCTTACACCTAATTTTATTTAAATATTGCTATATTTAAAGCACTTATGATCGTTAAACACTTATTCTGGTAGGATATTTATATGGTGGCTAGGTGAAATAATGGATCGATTATAACCAATTTCAATGGTCTTCGTCCCTGTATCATGAAACTCATATGTGTCAAATTTCACTGAATTATCTTCAAAATTGCTACCTGTACTTTGAGCGCAAAGCCAGAAGGATGGACGGACAAAGTTAAATCTACTCAAAAAGTGTAAAGTCGATTGGTATACTTTAAGATGGGTGTTGCATGATTTTTTCTGTGCGTTATAAACATCAGCACAGGGTATAATAAAAATAGATTTCAATTACGATTAATTTTCCAAGAAATATTTTTTAAATATTTCTCACTTTGTCTCAACATATAGGATGTAAAGATGATTTGTAAATTGTCTAGTACCTTTGAAACTTTCCACCAAAGCGGATAATAAAGACATCCTTTTGGGTTAAACACACACAAAGATATTAGACAGTCCAACATAGAATATAACTAGAAGTTTATGTGAGAGGCACACCGAACTTAATTTTTTAAAAAAAATACTCATTTTATTCAAAACAAAAAAACAAAATATATATGACTACATGCATTTTGTTGCTGCATGAATTAGGTTTTTGACAATTGAATCAGTTTTTTTTTGTCTTACATAAATATCAACTTATTAACCTATGCAGTCGAAAATTGAAAACATATGAAATTTAATAAGCATTTTTTATTATTTTGTCTTAATTATTGGAAAATTCTCAATTTGTTTTATTTAATTTTCCAAATGCACATATATACTCGTAAATCAAAGTAGTTCTAAAGAAATAATTATATTGATTAACAACTTTTATTAAATTCAAATTTTAAACTAAAAAATATATTAAAAACTGTTTTTAATCTAACTTAACTTTTAATAGGTCCTATGCTTTTGACGTAGTCTCCGTATATTCATATTTAAGTTTATGTGAGCAAATAATATTATAAACGCACACTACGTAAATATATTAGGTGAAAATTAAAATATAATAGCAAGCATAAAATAGAATAAATTTAAAATCGGTTATTCGATTCAGAATAAAAACAAATGTACTTAAATTTTATTAATTTGAATACCATTTTAATATACTTATATTAGAGGTCCATAAAATATGAGATAATGTCCTTGATTATTGTTTTGTTATTTTCTTTATTTAATCTGTATTTTTGTTTAAATTCTGGTTAGAGGATCCATATTCGTGATAATTTTCAAACTTTATAATTTAATTCATTGATCAGAATTTTCAAAGCATTTTCAATAAGAAACTACTAGCGCGATTTTTTTTATATATTCGAATAATTTGCTTTTAATTGTGGCTTCCATTAGTGGTAGTTTTTTTTTCTACTTTATTTGCTGCATAAAATCAAATGTGCGAAATATAAAATAAATTGTTTTTATAAAAGTGAAATTAATTTTTATTTAATATTCAAATGCAGTTATAAATTTCTCACAAATTTTCAAATTTGCCAATAAACAAATATTTAAATTAAAACTTATTTATTTTGGTAAACATATTAGAAAGAGCTCTTAGTGGGAAGGAATTTTAAATACACTACAATCATAAATTGTGCCAAAATTTTAAATAAAGGCTGTATTTAAAATAAAAGTAGACCATAGGCTTAAATGAGATCGAAAAAACATAATAAAAGTTCAAAATTTCATTTAATTTAATTTAATTAAAATAAATCAAAAGTACTTTAAATAATTTAACCCTTAATAATAATTTGATACTCAATGTGATACTTATTTGTGCTAAACAAATTTATTCCTTTTTCACTTTTTTTTTTGCCAGTTTAAATAGTTTCTTTGACTTTCCAGTTTAGAAATGAAATTACAAAGAGAAAACCTCTTAGAAAATTGTTAAACAATTTGTAAATTTTATTTTATGTTTTTTTGTCTCGTTTTATTATTTGTATTCCACTTTTTATCATTTGAATGAAAAACTTTTTTTTTCTCAAAATAAATTTGAAAACCTATTCAGAGTTTTTAAAGTGGCAGCAAAGTTTTAGGGTGTGCCAAATTAAATTGGTTAGAGTAAACATACATAAAAATTTTAAATTTTCATTAACACACATAATAGTTGAAATGAATGCAACATATAATGGTAATGATGTTTCTTTTTTATTGCCGTAGAAAACTTTTATTTGCATTAAACTAGAGAAAAAAAAAATATGAATGCTACATTCAGCTGTGATGAATTTAAAATACCCTTAACTAATCATAATGTCTTTTCTAGATATTTTATTTTGGAAAATGGTTCAAATTCTGTGATTTATGTAATGTAGTGTTAGTCCACTTTTTTCATATTTAAGCAGCCAAAATTCTGATAGCTGTAATCTAAGTTCATATCATATATGTCACTAAGATCATTAAAACGTGAACTACCAAAAATAAGATGCTTTTGATGTTGCAGTGTAGATTAATTATAAAGAGCCAATCGCGCTGCAACTTCAAGAGATACGTTGTTTTCTTTTGTAACAAAAGAACTCTTCTAAAAAAGTATCCTTCACATACTGCTTGCAAAAAGAAAATGGGGTTATGCAGAGTTAGTATATATAACAATTATCCAGCATTGCTCCTGTCGTTTCCAAAACATCTACAATGTTGTTCCGTTGAAAAATTAATTCACGAGTGATAGAGTCTAGTCATTCATTCATTATTTCAGGATAGTTGACATTCTTGGACGAGTGCTGTTGTTGAAAATAAAGCAACTTAGTAAATCAATGTGACAGTTTGACTGTCAGCAATTGTAGAAATATACCTGCTGCAAATTTTGAAACACATAAACCTGTTTGCTCGTCCTTATTACAGCCGGTATATCGGCCTGAAGAATAACAAATTATACCTATTCAGAAGTCTAGATAATACTTTCTACTAAAATAAAGTTTCCTTAAATATAAAGTCTGGGAATACAGAGTGACCTTAACTTATCTTCACTCCGTTGCATTCAATTTCAGCGTGGAACAGAATGTAAATTACTCCGTCACATAGTGGTCCCAAATCGATTTTTTTTGGAAATAATTCTGTAACTTGCGAGCAATTGGAGATATCTAAATAAAATGTTACTTGGTTAGAGCTGAAGTATTTTCGAGTTTATTTGGATAGGCCTCCAAAACTAGTCACCTCGGGTATATATATATTTTTTTTAATTCGCCAAAAATTCATTTATGACTTGAAAGTAAGAAAAATTTATAAGGTTACATAGTAAATCTCTATAAAAAACATGCTTACATGTGTTGATTTTCTCTTTCTGTTTAAGAGATATTTAGGTCGAAGCAAATTTTACCCTCATTTTTGGCCTCGTTTTTTAAAGTTTTTTTTTTAACTTGGGGGCCTTAATTTGGGCCCTAAAATAATCACTAGATTCTTGTAGTATTTTAAATAATAACACTACAAGAATATAAACATATTTATTCGCTGAAAAGCTATATTAATCTGAAATTTAAACTATAAAAAAATTTCACATTTTTTAGGATTATTTTGCAAAAACCTGAAAATATTCTTTCACATTTAAAATATATATATTTTTTTTGTTCCAGACTACGGAAGTTTTGCAAAATATTCAAAAGAAATCTTAACGTAAATCGGAGGCGGTAACAATTTTTCCCCAAGTCCTATCCAAACTTTGTGAATTTTGAAAAAGTTTTTTATTTTATTTTACTTTTTTTTTGTTTTTTTTTTTGTAAAATTCGAAAATGTCAAAGCTTATGGGGCTGCATACTCCCAAATGTTGGTTAAACATACAAAAAACATTTTAAATGAAAAAAGTAATTTTTTAAAACAAGTTTTTTCCGGACTGGGATTTCGGGTATTTTAATATGAAAAAGTGAGAGTTTTTCTAATTACCTAATTTTAGAAATTTTGCCGTCAGAAAATATTTTTGTGTATTTTCCTAACATATGGTGGTATTTAATTGATATAATTTTTTTGAAACCAAGCTTTTTCTATTGAGAATTTCGCAAACAAATTTAAAAATTTGTGGAAAGTTTGCAAAGTTTAGTGCTTGTGGGAAGACCGTTGCCCCAAGTGTTTCCGGCTTTACTTTGCACTTATCTACGTTAAGATTCCTTTTGAAAACATTAAGCATATTATATGGGGCAGAACAAGAAACAGATTTTATAAGTGAAAAAATATTGTCACATTTAAAAATAAAACTCAAAAAAATATTATTATTTTTTTTAATGCCAAAAATTCAGATTTTTTTTTGAGATTTTTATCGGATCTCTATATTTATATGATTACTGCAGCAATATAATTAAAAATTTTGTAAGGAATCTGATGTATGTTAAAAAGAAAAAAAAAATTAATTTAATTTTTAAAGCCCGCTAAGTTAAAGAAGTTAAAAGAACGAGGCGAAAAATGAGAGAAAAATTTATTTCAATATAAATATCTCTTAAACTGAAAGAGATAACCTGTACATGTAAGTATATTTTATGTAGCGATTCACAAGTAATAAATGAATTTTTGGCGAATTTAAAAAAAAAAATTACATACCTGAGGAGACTAACTTTGGAGGTCTACCCTCTATCCCCATGACCAACTAGGAACCCGTGCTCCGCTAGTTCAAAATGAAAATACCTCGGGTATGACCATGGAAATACCTCGGCTATGACCATATGAAAACTTCAAGTTTCATAACTATTAAAAAAACTTTTTGAGACCACTGTGCGATGGTGTAGTGTAAATAGTGCGTTGGTTTTACAATTTTTTATTGCTGACTTTATAGCCCTTTTTCCCTTTCTTTTAATTTGTCGCTTTGGTTTGTAATAAAAAATATTTGAAAGGATGTTTTTTGTGTGTTCATTCTACCCGAAATGTGTTAAATGTATGACTTTGTTATACTCATTTATATGTATAGAAATAAAATAAGAAAAATTGTAGGAAGAAGAAAAAAGCATAAAAAGAAACTGCATTGTAATTGGTTACAAGTTAACACTTTAACCATTAACATTTACACACAGTGTTTCCAGAAAATTTTGCTTCTTGTCCCCAAACCCGAAGCCAAAAGTTCTCAAAAATCTCCATTTTAAAATGTAAATCCCCAGTTTTATTCCCAAAATGTTTTAGTATAAAATTAAGCTTGTTTTTTGAATTGAAATTGTTTTAACAATTTTCTATCAATAACTATAATAGATTTTAAAAATATTTTGTAAAGAGAAATTTAATGAACATTATTTTTAAATAAAATTTCCTATACAAATTTTTCAAAAAAAAAAAACAAGTTTTGGAAAAGATATATATAATATTTGCTATGAAAACAAAATGTATCACTATTTCCAATAAAATAAAATTTGTCAATAATTTCATATAGGAAAAGAAATTTTTAAAAATTCCTAAAAAAGTACATTTAAAGAAAATTTTCTACAATAAAATTATTTATCGAAGTCTTCTTAAAAAAAAGATAATTAAAAAAAATATTCCAAAAAAAAAAAAAAATGTTGAAAACATTTTCCTAAAAGAAAATTCATCAAAAATTTCACATAAAAAAAAAAAAAAAATTCTATTGAGTTTTTCTATTAACAGAAAATTTACCGAAAGTCATGAGAGCTTAATGTTATGAAATGAGTTAAAAAGTCTCTTGAATATATAATTATTTTGATTATTTTATTTGGTTTTCGAAAAAAAATTATTGAAAATTGTTTTTGATTTTTGAGGAAAAACCAAAGAAATTAATGTAGTTTTTCATTAAAAAAAAAAAAAGAATGAGGACAAAATCTACCAGTTTTCGTTTGGTTAAAACTAATATGCCGTTTACACCGAACGAAAACTGGTAAATTTTGGTAATAAATAATAATTTAATATTTTCTCTACATAGAAATCAATTCAATATTTTAAATAAATTAAAAATAATTCCACATTATATATATGTAAATAGAAAATTCATTGAAAATTTGCTTTAAAAAGAAACTAGAAAAAAGCTTTTTATAAATAGAATATTTAACGAAAAATGTTTACGAATTAAATTTCTCGTAATTATCTAAAATATTTAAAACTTTATCGAAAATGGAATAAATGTATTATTTAGTAAAGAATTTTACAAAAATTCCCAAATCCTTCCCCACAAATATCTGTCACCAAATGAAAGTTTAAATTCCCAATTTGGGGACAAATCCCTTCATCTGGCAACACTATTTACATAACAAATGCTGGCGATATAAAGAGCAGTTTGAAGAGTCTTTTGAAAAGGAAAGGGATCCATATAAAAAAGATATTGGAATTAAGAGACTTTGACATTACTAACACTTATATCTTTTAAATAAATGAAAATTCATATTTTCTTTCACTATATAATGATTTTTTAAATGTTTAAAAAAACTTTTGAGATTGTTCTGATTTTTATTTTCATAATTAATATATAGCAATTAAATGCTATTACAAACTTTCTCTCAAATATATACATATATGTTCGTTAATATTTGCAGGAGCAACTTTTCTTGCATGAATGATCATGTAAGTACAAGTATTTCTTTTTTAATTTCAAAGTAAAAGAACTACAAAAATATGTCATTAATATAAAAATAATTTTTTTGAGATGAAACTTATCATTAAACTAACTCATTTTAAGTATAAAAGAAGCCAACGTTGTAGAAATAAATTGGCACAGAAATATTATGTAGTTAAATATGAGATCTCCTCTCACATATTTCATAAATTTCTTTTAAAGTATCCTACAGTGAATTGAGCGAATAGAAAAATGGAAAATAAAAATAGAAGAAAATATCCTATGGTCAAGAAAATATTAATTTTTATGTAAATCCGCAATTTTCATATGTAAAATCAGATTTTAAAATTATTAAAATTTATTTCACTATGGGGAAGATAAATTTCCAAATTTTCCACATTAGAGAAGTAATTAATGTTTTCTAAAATTTTTGTAGAGTTAATAATTATTAAATACTTTTAAAGAAGCTAACATCAATCACATATAGCAGTGATGCCATATAAGTAAAATAAATAAAAATTATGTTACTACTATTTATACTATTTTTTTTTAATTAATTTTCATATTTTCTTCAGTATCTATTATTTTCTTCTAGTAAGTTTCAGCGTAAAGCATAACAGAAGAAAAATTCTCAATTTTGACATCTAAGAATATACGAAATATTGATATCTTTAGTTGACACGGAATCTTAAAATTTGTGTTTTTATATTTCATTATTTTTTATAAATTGTGAACCAAGGATTTAAAAAGATATTTGCAATTCTAGAGATTGACAATAGTAAAAAAGTTAAAATATAAAAAAGGAGCATAAAATGAAGGCAAAAATTCAAGATATTTGGGTATTTTTTAATCAAAAATGTGTAAATTTATTTCGATATATAAAAATTTATACTACATGGATAATGAGAATGTAAAAAAAACTTATTTAGACCAATTTTCATTTCTTTCCGATCATTTGAAATAAAATTGCATTGTCACAAAAATTCTAAATATATGCTTCGCAAATTATTAATTTTTATATAGAAAAAGTTACATTTTATGATTATCTTATTTATGATGATAAAAATTAAGACTTCAATACATGTCATATAAAAAAAAAAAATAATAATAAATAAATCGAGTTATTCAATTTATTTCTAAAGCCTACTAAATTGGAGTAAAATTTAAAAAAATGGTAAATTTTTCATATAAATTAAGAAAAAAAATAATATAAAAAACTAACTAAATTAAATTAAAAAGTATAAACATAAAAAATTAAATAATAAACAAAAGCTAAAAAGTGAACTTCACGGTGCAAAAATATCAGATTTTTTTTGGAATTAAACAAAAGAAGAAATTACCAGAAGCCTTTAACACCTAGACATTTAAATAATTGAAGGATGACTGTACCTTTCCAGTTTAGAGGTATATACATCTATCAAAGGCATATCGTATTTCTTTTTATTTTTATTATATTTATATTGTAAATAATTGAATTTTTATTATAAATAATTAATTATTATAAAGAATTAAAAATAAATAGTTAAAAAGTAGTTTTCATATTATTATTTATTTATATTTATTTCCCAGCAAAAAAAGAACATCCAAGGAAGTCAACAAGATCCTAAACGTATGATCCAGAGGTAGTACAAATTCGGATCATTTCCAATGAATTTAGCATAAGCTTGTCATTGGAAGATGTTCTCGTTTTTGAGTCCTATTCACTGAGTAAGAAGTCGTGTTTACGATGTCATATAAAATTAATTTCATTGATGTTCTTTATTATCAGTTCAAGGAAATTACTTTTGATTTTTGTATAAACCAAATATTTTTTATTAAAAACATAACGATATTTTTCATGTGATTAAAACAGCTATTACTTACTAACAATTATTTGTAAATTCTCAACGTTTTATAAAAAAAAAAAAAAAAATATCATAACATTTTTGAATGATGTTTACATAACTTCTTAAGCACAAGAAACCGTACACTTACTGAAACTTTGGAAGTAATGAAAAAGTACTTGATTAAAAATGACTTCTATTTATTTTTGCTGCGTTATTAAAAAAATGTATTTGCTTCATTTGGGAGTTGAACCCCCCTTGCTTTTAATACTCATTTTTTGTGTTATGTGCTTTAGACATCTGAGCTACGTAAAATTCAAATTCTTTTTATATTTATAATTTATATAAGCACTAATTTGTAATGCTGGGTGTGGCGATTACCACTACCATGTAATGCATATAAGAAGCTGTTGTTTTTAAAATTGGAATTTAAATTTTTGCTGGGAATTTACATATGAATGTGAATATATCCACCATTGCAACTTAAAAATATTAATTGGTATGCCAAACAATCTGCTAATTTTTTGAAATTTGTAATTAAAATTTATAAAATCTTTTCACGTTTAAAATACAATAAAATAAACAATAAAAATACGTTTTTTATATTTTAATATTCCATAAGCTATTTGCGACCAGAAATATAACTAGTTCCTATTCTTTTCAGTAATAACGACTTCTTTATTACTTTAAAATCAATGAGTTATTGAATGTCTTGGAAATAATTAGTTCTTGTAATGACATCTAAGTAATGACTTTCTAAACTACCTACTAATATTAATATGACGTAAGTAGTTGTCTCTAATGTCATTAGCGTGTTAAAATATTGGGTTATTCATTTAATGAGTAAGTAGTGCCATTATATTAGCTTTTGAACTCACTATATGGCAAGTTTTGCTGGAAAGTTAATATGGATACCATAGTGATTACATTTAGGGATAACATATTCAAGAAGAATTAAAATTCAATAATGCGATTTTTTTTGCTAGACTGGAAAACTCTAAAAAAAAAATTAAGAAAAATCTATTTTCTACCCAAATTTTTAGTTATTATTCCTGATACATTTTTATTAATATTTTAAATTAGGACGTATACCGTACTATGGACAAAGACGCAATTTTGACGAATTTTTTTCATGAGTCCTATTTGTATAATATGTAATACAATAAAAATTTTGTTTTGCAAATTTCAAGTTCACAATGTTATAACTACTGCAATGGTAAAAATATGTTCAAAATACACAAATTCTTAGCTTTCCAATAATATATATTTGACAAAAATATCTTAAAGTAAAAATTGCAATATTTTTTTTTTACTCTGAACGGTTTACTGTGTGTCCCTTTGGCAAAGTTATTAAAAAATTACCATGACACAAAACTTGAATTATTTGTCAAAAACATCAAACAGCTAAAATATTTTTTTAACTTCATAACTAAAGAAAAAAGTATTTCACCTTCCTTCCTTTCAAAAATTTGTAATTAACTTTGTTGAATTTTATTCAAATATTTGTATCTTTTCCTTAGACTGCCTCTGTATATGTATTTTCTTAATATCTGTCATACATTGCATTCACTTACATATGTTTCTTTCACTTATGTGCCACTACATTCCAGAATTTAAACAAATAAAAACCAAAACCGCGCAAGAGTGAGTGAAAGAATTAAAAAAAGAAAGATAATCGTGTTCCTTAAACCTTCAACAACTCTTGTAGTAATTTGTAAAAGGATAAAACCGCAAGTTAACCTTGTATCCACAATGTAAAGCCTGACAGTAATTATATACCGTATACGGATGTGTGTATATGAGAAACAGTAAATGCTCAAAAACACCAACACCAACAAACGCAAAGGATGTCAAACCAAGGTAAGATCTTGTAGCATGAGTGAAAACCGTGTTAAGTCACCACTTTGTGGTTTTTGGGAAAATAATAAAAAGAAAATTGAGCTGGTGAAAGGAAGATCAACAATTCGTGGTGAAGGTGAGGAAGGAGAAAAAAAGTGAGCATACCAGTTGAATTGCATTCAACCGCAAATTTATTGTTAAACGAAACGTATGAAATGCTGAAATGAATATATATACAAACAGTCATATCATAGACAGTGGTCTGTGCTTTGAAAATAAAATGAAAAGGATTACTAAGCCAAGATTATTTTGCAGAAAAAAAACAGGACTAAGGATTTATAATTGAAGGTAATTCTGAGCATGTAAAGATATATGAAAGCTCTATTGCAATTAATCGAATTTTAAAATAAATAAATGCCTTCGTTTAAAGCCAGCTTAAAACTGTAAAAATACCCATAAATTAATCTAAATTTTGCTACTGAATTAAGATGAAACGGTTCCTAAAAAGACATGCACTTAAAGTTAAGCTAAAACTATATAATTGTTTACATTTAAACTAAACTGGAACTATAAAATATAGTGGGTACATTTTGGTAAAAGTGCCTTCTGAAAAAGAAAGATATAAAATTCAATAAGATCTAAAAGTATTAAGAAAAAGTCACATTTTGAGCATTTTACGTCTTCTTCTTTTTTGTTTAGAATCATTTGTGACATTCATTTTCTTTTCCAGAGTCGACCAACTAAAAGAATATAAACAAGAATTAAGAAAAAGTTCCAAAGGGATGTGCATAACTTTATATTATCAAAAAATTGTGATCCCAAAAAGATCTAAGAAGTACCATTATTTACACCGTTATGGATATCAGATTTCTAGTCCAAAAAGTACTTTACAGATAGATAGATAGATAGATAAATAAATAGATAGGTAGATCTATATCTATATCTTTTTTTCATTAGGCAGGTGGAAATCTTTCATAAGTTTCTCACAATTATAGATTAACTATGAGATATATCGGATTTATACCGACTAAAACTACCTCCTTCGTCATTCAGCAACCCTGCGGAACTGTCTATAAAGATATTGCATCGCATGTCAGGAGACCCTTATCATAGCCTTGTGTCTGGGATTTTCTCAGATTCTCTTCCGTTCTAAGTTTATGGTGGATACTTTTAATCATTGAGGATATTAAATTCCAATTTTCTCCCTTATAATGGATGATGTTAACACTATTTTGCAGATTAAATTGGCATCCAAGAACTTCTTCTGTTCTCTGTCTGAGCACGAAAACGTGCTCAGTTGAACACGACGTGTCCTGGGTCTTCCTCTTGGTCTGGACAGTTAGAGCAATATGGGGAGTTATCTAACCCGAATCTATACAGGTAACTTCGGTATCCTCCGTGTTCTGAGCCAATGTCTGATAGAAGCTTCTCTTTCACATCTACGTACACGAGTGCCTAGTTGATTTAGAACTCTTTTGGTTTCATCTAAGCGTTTGGCCGCTTCATCGGCCGTAAGATCGATAACCTGTATACAGATTTTAGTTTCCTCGCTGCAGTCTTTATTTTCAGAGCTACTGACTATATGGGAGCAGCGTAAAGTATAACTGAACTGACCACCATGGATATAGTCTTCCTTTTGGATTGCATTGGGCCACCTAAATTCGGCATCATTCTTTCAAGGTCGGATCTAATATTTACTGCCTTGTTAGCAGTATAATCCATATGTGTCCTGAAGTTAAGTTTGACATCAAATATTTTGATGTCACCTGTTGTTCTCCAACCGTTATTCTCATGGTCTCTTTTTTACGCCTGCTTGTAAATATTTTTCCAAGCCCACACATTTCATCCAGTCTCTGATAGTCCATACTACTTCATTTGAGATTAGCTCCACTTCGTCCATATACTTTGCTGAAACTGTAACTGTTATGTCATCTGCAAAACCTATAATGTTCGCCTCTTCTGCAATTTTAAGCTCTAGAACATCGTTGTATATTATATTCCACAATAGTGGACCAAGCAAAGAGTCTTGTGGAACTCCTGCAATGACATATTATGTTACGACACCTTCGTCGGTTTGGTAACAGAGCTTTCTGTCTGTGAAATAGCTTACTATTAATCTGTTTAGCTTTTGAATTTTTATTCCCCAGTTCGCAGATGATAGCACAGTACTTTCTACTTGCTCCTTGCCATCTATCGCCATTCGTGCTGTATCTACTTACCATACGAATTGCATCGATGGTCGATCTAGCTTTTCGAAATCTAAATTGCTGATTCGACAGATCATTTTTTCCTCTACAATTGGTAGCAATCTATTGTGTATGATTTTCTCCAGAATTTTCACCTTTGTGTCAAGTAGACATATTGGTCTAAACGCAGATGAATCGCCTTGTGGGGTTCATTGTGATTCGGAATTAGCACCAAATTTTGTTTTTTCCAAAAGTTTGGAAATACTCTTTATACATTCATTAAATACATTCACAAACGGTTTCGTTGTTGTTCTAACTGCCAACTTAAGCGAATTGTCTGGAATTCCATCAGGTCTTGGAGCTTTGCTGTCTCCGATTTTCTCTGTGATCTGAAGCAGCTCCTCTTCTGTCACCAACGGTATGAATTCTATTGGGTTCATTCTTGTCGCCGTACTTATATTGCTTCTATGTTCCGGCAACAGAGTTTTGATTATCTTCCCTAGTAAGATGGAACAACTTGGCTGTGGGGACTTTTTGACTTTAAGGAGTGAGGTTATCAGGTTATCACCCTGTACGCCATTCTACAAGGATCATTATTTGTTTCTAGAAATATATTTTTGAAGCTATTTTTCTTGCTTCTTGAAATAGCATGTTAAAACTCTCGTGTTGCAGTTTGAAATTCGCGACACACTTCTTCGAATTCAGGTCCCTAAGACGTTTGGTTCATCTTCTAGCTCTTATACACAGTGCATGGAGGTTATTGATTTCCGAGTTCCACCAGTAATTTGGGGGACAGTTCCTCATCATTCTTCGTTTTGGCATAGCGACCTATATCTATATCTATCTACAAAAGTTTAGATTTTGCTTGCTCAGTCGTAAACCTGCCAGTCAAAAAAGGTCTAATTGTTTTTATAAAAAGCCTACTTTAAAAATGGACTAACGAAGTCAATATTCATTCTTGTATCAAGGATTTAAAAAAAATGTCTTAAATTTTTAAAAGTTTTCTTCAAAATATTATTTAAAGTGTTGGCAACAATACATAAAAATATTGTGGTGGGTGCATGAAGAATTCTTAGGAAATTAACTTTTAGTAAAAAACTTATTTATTTCAATAACAATTTCATATTTTTTTAATGTTTTTTGTTTAAAAAAAAACTCCTTTTAAGTTTACATATACAATTTGTGTTGCATAGGATTTTCTTAAAAAAATCACAAAAGGGCCAGAATCGTCGACGCATGGACATAAAAACGTAAATTTTTAGTTTATTTATTGCTGTAATAGAAACATTTTTATATTTTTTTTAATATTTTTTTTTTTTTTTTTTGGTTTAAATTTTTTCAAAGGCTGCTATTTTTTTATAACAGAAACTATAATCAATTAAAAAAAACATAACAATAATAATTTAATAACCCAGTTAAAAAAATATGTATATATCATATATATTTGGATCCGAAAATTGAGAGTATATGAAAATATACGTATATCCATATATTTATTGAGGCCCAATTATTAATGATTATTAAAATATAAGGTATTACTCTTCCTGACTTGATTGCTCATCGTGATTTCCAATAGACCTACATTCAGTATAGAAAAAAATGAGACTATATTCATTATATTGGTTTGAGTACTTACCTTCTCTGGAATCTAATGAACAACTAATTGAGATCTTAAAAAACTGAGGTTCTTGCTTACTAGCTTTTATTTTGAATTCTAAAACTGTCGTTAACTTAATTTGCAAAATCCTTATCAAATACAATAATATCAAACGTGAGAAAATATTCATTTTGAATGGCTTTGGGACTTTCTTATTATGATAGGAGAACCAGACATTTAAAAGAAAAAATTTTACTTAAGTTTCGTTTGATTTTTTAATATTTCTACTTTTAGTAAAATTTTATTTCTTATTTTATTTTTCAATGTCAAATTATTGTTCTTATTAAATTTAAAAACACTTTTTATCAGAGGCAACAAACAATTTATTTGGTATTTAATTTGTTTCGTGTTCTGTGAATTAAATATTGTTGAAATAGTTAAATTAGTTAACGATATATAGTAATACAAAATCACTTACAAACAAGGTTAAAAGGATTACTTATTATTTTGTAAATTTTTAGCAGCAGTACTTAAAATAATATATATTATTTCTAAAAAGGAGTTAGATGATATAGTAAACATGTTAAATAAGGAAAAAATAATTAATTAATGATATTTTCTTTTTAAGACCAGCACCGACTGAGCGTTTTTGGCCAAGGTCATATATGTATTCATATATGGAAAATTATATGACACCATATAACTCATATATAGTATCATATATGTTTATATTTTTCATATATAGTTAAATATATGAATCTATATATTGTAAATATTACCATATATTACTGCATATCCTTTCATATATAGAATCATGTATATCCATATATTTTCGTACATGGACTATATATAAAAATATATAAATGTTTTTACCTGAAACATTATAATTATTAAAATAAAATTTAAAATTTATTTAAAATGAAATGAAACATCAGATTAATTGAAACATTTTTCGAATATTTTTTCTGTGCAAAATATTTTTAAGTGCAAAAATAAGTAGCTTTTTTTTCTTTGAACTAAAAAGTTAAAATATATTTCTAAAATTTTCACATTTCCAAAAAGTACTGAATATTACAAAAATATTAAACATATTTATCTTCAGTTGCATCTCAATGATTGGAAAATATAACAAGCTCAATATTAAGGATCGTTAAGAACTTTTCGATAAAACAAATAGAAACTTTTATTTGGCTGAATATATTAAACATGGAAAGGAAATTGAAGGAAGTTTTATTTTAGTATTTTTTGTACTTATTAAGACCACTCAGTCTTCCTTTATTAGAAACACAAAAAGTAGTTTCTCGAGATGTATTGTGAGTGCTTGCATTCTTTATACCACTGTCTCCATAATTGCCAAGGTCCTGCGCCATACGAAAAAGATGGAAAGTAAAGTAATTTGTTGAAATTTTATTAAAGTGCAACTAATTGATAACATTGAGGTTTCCTTGCATTAAAAAAAAAAAAAAAAAAAAACAGAAACCGGGGAAAAGTATGAGACGAAAAAAAAACTGTAATGACAGCCAAACCAGTGAACAAAATCAACTACTACAGAGTAACATAAAGTTAAGAATTACGACCTGGTTTTTACACTCTTATAAACACACAAAAATATTTACAACCACATACATATACACACATTCAATATATGCATATTTACACATGCTTCATAGAGTTTACGAACCCTTACTTTTATTTTACTTGTTTTTCGGTGCATGTGTTTAATTTAACAGTGTATAATTTGTTTAACGTACATAATTATAAGAATTTCTTTTTAATCATTAGTAAATGCAATTAAATTTATTACAAGTATGTGAATAAAAAAAATGTTAAGTACCTGTTAAAGTTTACTACAAAAGAATAGTTGTATTAAAACAATTTAAGCGTATTTAAATTCATAGAAATTTGTCATTTTAAGTGACTGCTTATTAACGATTCATTGAGTGTTTAAGTGAAATTTTATAATAATTATTTTAAGAATTTTAAAGCGAATTTAAACAATATCTTTAAATAATAATAATATTAAAAAAACTGAAGTATTTTTTGCTAAGTATTAACAGAATTCTTTACATTTGCAAATATTTAAAGAGCTTAATATATAATTTATTATTAAATTCTTTCTAAATTGCTTCAACTAACTCCCTCATTTCTCCTTAAGCAAATTGGTCAAATATTTTGTATTTCCTTTGTAGCAAAACCTTCATTTCGCCATTCTTCTTTTTAAAAGTTTTGGTCGAATATCTCCATAAAATATACAAAAAAAAAAGCAAAAGTGTTAACTATGACAAAATGCATAAACATTATTTCTACACGATTAATCAATTTCTTTAGCATTCAATGCACTTTGAAAATTTTTGTCCTTTCTTTTAATCGTATTTGTTTTTGTAGCTCCTGTTGTTGCACAATGCTCAACATCATTCAGACATTCATAGTTTTTATGATTATGCAGACAGAAAAAGTTTTGTAATGTGTTGATATGTACGTATGTATGTTTAAAGGCAAAAGCAAATAAGTATTATTTAGATAGTTAAGCAGAACATTGAATGCCCTATTAAGATTTATGGTCAATAAAGTTGGAATTATTTCTGCATTACAAAAAAAAATTTTTATTTAAATAGTTGATTTATAAAAGATCCCCCTAAGTCTTAAGCTCTAATATGACTTTTTGTTTCCTAATTTTAATCTTATTCAAAAACATTTAATAGAAGTTTCATTTCACTTACCAAACTTAATATTCTATCTAATTATTTAAGGTACATAAACTATAACAAATAAATCACATTGTACCAACATCATCGTCATCATCATTATCTTACATTGTCGTCACCATTATTATAATCATGTTCCTAATAGTTACTCATCATAGGGTTATAAAGAGGTAAGTCAAATAATATTATCTTCAATATATATGTGTGTATGTGTGAAAGACTATTTGATTTCAAATATTCATATAAACATCATTACAAGTTTGCAGACTATAAAAAATAAGCTAGAAAATGTTGCAAACACTATTAATTCAAACAATGAAAAATGAAATATGACTGAATTTACACATGTCAAACAATTTGATTTTTAATAGCTGAAAGAGATAAATATTTAAGTTCCAATAACTTCAAAGTAATACATAAAAACTTTGTTTGTTACAGTCATGGTCAGAATAATAAGAGCATTTCGTAAAGGTAAATTAATTTATGAAGTAAAAAAAATAGTATATTAAATAAAATAATAATAAAATAATAATAATAATAATAATAATAATAACAATAATAATAATAATAATAATAATAATAATAATAATAATAATAATAATAATAATAATAAAGGTGTTTATTACGCAGGGAACTAAATATATGGTAAGCTTTAATAATATATATATTTATTTGGGTGATCGATTATTCGATTTTTTTGAGAAACCGGTTTTCAAATAGTTCGATTACTTGGAACTTTGAAACAAAACTGGTTGAATTTTTTGAATTTTTCAAAAAAACCGGTTAAAAGGTTTTTATGTAGTAGTTACTAATTCCTTCAAAAGACTAACAGCCGTATTCAAAAGCGAGGATAAAAGACATAGTTGGTCAGGACCGACTATATGACACCCTGCACTATTGTGTATAAGCATAAAAATTTGGGAAGGGGACTTATATTACGCCTGAGGCCAATTTTACTAAATGTAAAATAAAATACAGAATAAGGCGTTTATACTAACATCTATATGATTTTATGCACTTTATGACGATTCTTGAAAGTGGGTTTATATGGGAGCTATGGTAAATTATGGACCGATTCTCATAAAAATTGATAATGTTATTTTTACTTACATAAAATTTATTTGTGTCGAATATTAACTTAATACTAACATTCGTATGGGATTTATGCACGTTAAAGTGATTTTCGGAAGAGGGGTTTATATGGGAGCTATGGTCAATTTTGGACCGATTTTTATAAACTTATACGCAAACATTGATACTTGTATAGAAATTCTTTGCACCGTATTTTATAAAATATTCTTATTTATTAAGAAAATCTTCAAAAAGCTATTTGTAGTCTATATTAACTAATAAACTGTTTTTTGTTTATGTAGGCAACCCTTCTTAGGTTCTCTCTCATTTATATTGTCAGTGCTGTGACTAGTTAGAATAAATTATTCGTTAACTATTTTAATTTCATTATTATTTTTGATATACCAGTACGTTTTTGATAATAAATGAGTTTTTAACTTAAAATTAAATTAAATTATTATTGGATTTATGTAAATATGTTATGTGTTATGTTTTAATTATAATTATCTGAATAACGAATATTCTATGATAAACTCAACATCACTATTTCTTATTTGGTTTTGTTAACATTATTTTTGTGGAAATGTTGTTAAAATTTAAGCATTTTAATAATTTTTTATGCTAAAATCCATAATTTTTAACCCGAAGTTAATACATAAGATTAATTACATCTTAATCTAGGACTTGTACATATTAATGTACTATTTGAAATTACGAAAAAATAGCAAACCACAAATAAATCGCACGTATATGATTTTGTTGACATGCGGACAGCCGGAATGCTGATTTTTTATTCCAAAATAGGAAAAAATCTATTTATCCTGTTTTTGAAAAGTGATATTTATGATTTTATTACAATATTGCTTAAATTGAACATATGTAAGGTGAATATTATTCTGTCTCGGAATTCAGTTCAAACGTTTTTAAATAGCTGTATTGGCGCATTTTTTAATTTCAAAACGAATCTTAACATCCGGAAATTAAATTAAATGTGAATTATTTGTCCAAAATTTGCACATGAATACAAAAAAAACTTTATTTTGAAATATGTACGTAACGAAAATAATCTTAAAGCAGCTTTAAAGTAGGGTTGAACCTACTTTAAACTATATAAAGTTAACAATGGTTTACTAGAGGTACATTAAGCGAATCATCGTTTTTGGATACAACTTTAAGGAATTTTGTTTAAAAATGTCAAGTAAAGTTGTATTAAATTTTTTTTTGCATATGACTGTAAATTTTTTAACAAAAACTCAACAAATCTTATAACAATAAATTTGAAATTTATTTTGGGGAACAACTTTTAATTGAGGTAAGAAAATAATAATCGAAACTGAGACCAACTTTTATATATTGTATGTGTTAACTACGGCTCAATATTGAAAAGGCGTGTATCCATTTTTTCGAAATACATTTTGCAAGTAGGCCTCTTTCAAATGAAAAATGATGTCAGTTATTATTACAAATATTGAACTAAAAAACTCTAACGTAAATATATAAATTGTTTGTAAGAATGTTACAGATTTTACAAGAAAACTAATTTCGTTGATATACAAATTTCATTCAAGATAATTATTACCTAATTATTTGTTTGAACCCAGTAAAAAGTTTTAAAGTTTTTAGATGCACTAACGTGATATTTTGCAAAGAAAGTATAATTTTATGTGCTTTGATATATACCTTACCACTGCACTAGGGTAAGCGAATAAGTTATCAATTTTAAAGAAGAAAATATTATGTATATATATAAGTAAAAAATAGCATATACGTGAAAATAGTTTAGGTACTTATTGTAATTGAAACATTCACTTCTTATTCAGCATCGTCATAAAAAAATTAATGCCATTCGTAAGGGAATGTGATATTTCACTTTTCCTCTTACATACTTGTTTTTTCGAAGCTCCATCTTTTACTGAGAACTTACAAAATTAATTTCAATTTAACATTAAATTATACACTGGTGCATATTCATATAAACGCATTTAACATTTTTGATTTTCTTTGAAGTGTATTCGTTTCTCTTAACCAAAACCAATATTGTGTTGTTACAATAACAAATATAGAAACAAATATTTGCTTTTGTTGTTTTCTTTAATTTAGCATAGCAGAATATATTGGTGATCACTACTTCATTGCAGTCGAGAAAAATTTTTCTAAAAATTATTGAAAAAAAAAAAAATATTAAAAAATTTTAACAGTTTTCGTTCTTTGTTTCACCTAAGGTAAGTTTCCGATGACAACATCTCTGTTTACTGGAAATATTTTTGCAGAAATTCAAATTAAATTTTTTCGTGATCAAGGCTGTTCTAATAGAGAAACAGGATGAAAAATTAACCGTTCGGAAGGAGTTATTCGAGGCCTTCTTAAGAAAAGGCATAAATACGGAGTGTGGAAACCAACAAAAGGTTATCAAAAATTAACAAAAATGCAAAATTAATAAAATTAAAGAGGAAGACACCCGCAATAAATTAAATGCTACATAAATAAATTGACCTTCTTATCGCTTTCAAAAATGTTGCACACATTTTGAGAACAGATGGTAACATAAAAATGGAAAAAACCAAAATGTAAGCCAATGTTAAAATAGCAACACGAGGAAAGTCGTTTAAAATTTGCGACCAAAAATATGAAATGGACAGATGAGTAAAATAAAGTAATCTTTTCTGATGAAAAGAAATTCAATTGCTATTGGCATAATTTGAGGTCGAACGAAATTCGTATGTCGAAACGCAATTTCGGTGGAGGCAGTGTTATGGTTTGGGCAGCCATTTCTGCTGTAGGAAAATCAAAAATATATTTTGTTCCAACTAAAATGAACAGTGTAGTTTATAATGAACTGTTGGAAGAAGCTCTTCTCTCATTTATTGATGGAAAAAATGGAAGGTTACATATTCCAACAGTATAACGCTCAATCCATGTTCCGGACCAATCTATATCGTGGTTTAATGAACATAGTATTCCACTATTCGACTGGTAGGCTTGCAGTCCGGATTTAAACCCAATGGAGAATCTCTGGAGGTACATGGCAACCATAATTACAATAACGGAGTGAAAACTAAAAATTAAGCAAGCCTGGGAAGAAATTCTTCAAAAATTAGTAGAATCAATGCCAGACCGAATTTTTGAAGTTATCCAAAACAAAAGTTCAGCAAAACAATAATTAATAATATTAAATTGGTTCATTAATCTAAGTATACATATAGGAAAATGCCATAAAAAAATGGTACTAAATTACTAAAATTACAATGGAAATAATTTTTATGTACATTTTAAATTTTTTATTATTAATTTTTTAAGTGACGTCAGTAGATTATTTAAAAAATTAATTTGTAGCACTTATGTTATTTTTTTGCTCCATTTGTTGTGGGTTGGTTAAAAAAATATGCACTAGTGTGTTTATAAAATCAGTTTATATAATCAGTTAAAACATTATTCCTAAATTTCCATTCAAATGTTAGTATTAGTACACATATTTTTTGAAATAAAATGTTATTTTAAAACCCGTTAACCCTAGGATTATCGGTAACGTTATGAGCACTAAGTTAGTCGCTTGGTCTGGTCAGATGACAGGACGGTTATAGTTAAAACTTTGCCGATAGGAACTATTTATAGTATACTGTTGTCCTGATTTTTTTTTATTGCGATTTATATAAGTTACGTATATTAATATAAAGTGCAAATATTTCGCTAGACTTTTAAAAGCACCTACTACAATGCAAACAAATAAAGAAGAAAAATCTCATTAATTTGCACTTTTTCAAATATACATGGAAATTGGAAAAATATTATTGTTTGTATTAAACACAATGTTTACCTAAATATTACTTAGAAATATATGAGTTTGTTAATTTACAATGTCGTACGCAATGTTTTACATCGAAGAATGATTTTGTGATTAGTTTTCGGTATTAAATTGCACTTAATATCTAAAATTTTGTTTTCCTTTTGAGAGGAAATTTGACATCCTGGAGAAAAACTGGGTACACAGTTTTACCACGGATGGTCTCCAATTTTATACACACGCAGAGAAAAAATATATTTATAGCATTATCACTACAACGATATTATGTTCTCATTATTAATTTTCTTGATTTTTTTTAATAACTCCGTGTTCATGATAACAATGTTTTTATTTAGATTTTATGATTTAATGTTTATACTCAATAAAAATATTAAAATGGTTGACAGCAAAAATTATATGTTTTTAAGTATTTTTCCAGAAGCAAAATTTTAATAATATGTAGTCTTTTTCTTTGTTCTTAAACCATATTAATATTATTATTACCATGACAATGAAATGTTTCAAATAAATATAATACTTATCCTTTTCGCAAACTTAGTAGAAAAATTCATAATTTGTTTGTTTTTAAATATATTTTATTTGTTTTCCAACTTCATTGTAATTCTCATTTAGTTTATGTATGAATAAATATAAATATAAATATAAATATAAATATAAATATAAATATAAATATACAAGGCTTGGTTATACTCGGTGTGATTCAAGCAATATAAGATGTTGATTAACTACCATCAGAGGGTTTAGTTAAAAAAACATATCTTGCACTTGAACCACATACGGTGATACAAATGGATATAATTAATAAACAAAGAATATAAAAATATCTTTTGTTTTTAAGTTCTTGAACACTTTTCTCTATTAGTTTCAATAAAAAAATTATAAAAATAATAACTTTGTTATTAATACGTTGATAAGATTGGATAACCATATGATAACATGGGATAATAATATAATAAAATGGAGTCATAATATGACAATGTGGTATAATAATATAATAAAATAGAATAATAAAATAATAACATCAAACCATAATCTGATAAAATGTTATAATGTTATAGTAAATTGTTCAAAATATGAAACTAAAATCATAACATGAAAAAAAAACAAACCATAAAATCGGACACAATATTATAAAATGGAATTATAATAATTATTACTTATAATCATTTCTACTTTTCGTTGTGATCATATGTTCCAATCATAATATGTTTTATCTTAGATTATGAGTGAGAACGACTATTGCAGGCTGATATATATTTGAAAGTAAATAGTAAAAGGTGGCATTTTCAAAAGAATATTTCCTTAAGTTTTTGGTTGCAAAAATCATTATTTTTTTGCAGGGATTCTTCGTTTTCATTTGATAACCATACTTGGTTGATATTATATTCGTACATATTTCATTGTTTTAATGTGTATCCTTCGAAACTTTGAGAGAAAATTTGATGTCTTGAAAAAAAAAAATGGGTACGTATTTTTACTACGTAGGGTCTTTAGTATAATGGATATATCTATTTTTCATGTGTAAAAATAACTGTCAAGGATGAATTCAGTTGGTAATTTATATATTTCGTATTTCGTATAATTTCCATTGTTCGTTAAAAACATGTACTTTTTTAGAACTTTACGAAAACGTTTTATAAAACTCTAAACGATAGTATAAAACCAAAAATATTCACGTCGTTTTCTTAAAAGACAGTAAATTTAGAAAAAGTCGAAAAAAAATATTTCTGCACATGTGGTAGGTTTTATGCTTGATTAAAGTGCTAGTAAGTGAAATTTCCGGTCGGGTAGTAAAGGCTTAAAAAGTGAGTCGATTTGTATACTTTATGGTTGATATTGGACCATTCAATTTTGGATGTAACAAATATTAGTATAAGCACATAGATCTTTTCCACTAATGATGACTGTTTAATGTATTATTATTTTATTCGTTTAAGATAAAAAATCGAATTTCCAATCTGTAGCTTCAATTGTTTGGCTTGGTTGATATTTTTTAATGTGTAAATAATAATTCTTTTGAATAAATGTATACACTTAAGCATATAAAAAAGTTTCCTTTAAAGTATATGTTGATTAAAAATATTAAAAAATTAATTAATATCTTAAAGTACTGAGTAGACTACTACACTACCATTTATTACATTTTGCTTTGATAGCAGCTCATAATGCCCTTAGCATAGACATACACCTTTCGTTTTGTATCTTTTTTTTTCATCATTTATCGTTGCTTTTTTTTTTTTTTTTTTTTTGTAAAGCATTTCTTTTTAATTACATTCATCTACTGGCAATTAATATCAAGTAATTTATTTGTATTTACAAAACCTTTCAGGCGACCATATAAATAAATGCACGGAGAGAAAAAATTGAGTTAAAATCATCAATTTCTTATTATTTTTTAATATTAAAAAGAAATTAAAAAAAAAAAATACATAAAATGAAGATTGTTTAAATTTTGTTGGGAATGATTTCTCGTTTCATGGGTGTTTTATATGTTCCAAATAAATCTGCTTTAATCTGCAACTTCTTCTCAGTATTCCGCGTGTATCTCTCCAAGCTGCACAAAAAGCCATGCCAAGTAAATAAACATGTTCAAAAAAAAAAAAAAAAAAAAAAAATAAAGTAAAGAAAGAAAAAAGAACTTTACTTACATACCTGTCCATACACATGCTCGTGTATACAAACCCTCTAGAATAAATAGACGCCTGTGTATGTTTGTCTGTATGTATGATGTTCAAATTTAATGAGTATTTCATAAAGGACATTCACTCATTGTATTATTCATAAATGCAATACAGAAAAAAACAACTGCAAAATTTAAAAAAATAACTTAAAAAAACATTGTAGCACCCAAGTAAACAAAATAAAACCAGAGACTATGAATTGTATAATAATTTACCACTTAAAAACACAGCATTTTGGTTAAAGGAAAAAACAGCAAAATACATATTCTTTATTTAAATTAAAGTTGTATATAATTTTTATTTCATAATTTATTTATTTAATCATGTCCTCTTGTGAGTGTAAAATGAGTTGTGGCAAAGAGAAAGTTGTTTAATAAATGATTTGAGGAATCATTTAGATGATAAAATTGAAAGAGAAAATAAAACAAAGTTAAAAAGCAAAAGGAGCCGATTTTAGCACCAAAGATGAAAATCATTTTATTGATGCAATCTTGTTTTAAAGATCCTTTTTAAAACACGGTAAATAATAAAAAACTTACTTGAAAGGCAAAACGTTTAAAAAAGTTTTGACAAGAAAATTTATTAGAAATTTCATCTGCTTTAAGGCTCATATAAATCATTTTTTTAAACTATTTTCTATTTTGGAATTTAAGTGCTACATCCCTATTTCTGCATTTGAAATTTCGTCCTGATAGTCCTTATTTTATAAGCACCGTTTAGTTGTTTTAACCATGTCAATCAATTACTGACCAAATGTTTTTATTATCCTCCGCTTATTATGCATTTAAGTGTAAAAGTACGTTTTTAACCATTAGCCAATGTTTTTTAACATCCTACTCCTCCAATTACTTCAGCAGTCTACCCTAAAGGTTTTTTATTAAAAAACCCCGTATAGCCTTGTCTACCCTTAAGCCTTTTTGTTTGGGTATGTATAATTAAAGGATATTTTTTGATGTATGCTTATTTACCATTTGTATACATATAAACCTTTAAGACCCAGCATACACATTTGTGAGCTTACATTTTAAAAAATTATATATTTTTAAATTGTTGTTTTTATTTTAAACTATTTACTGAAAATATTTGGTAAACTATTACTTTTTTTTATAAAATAAAGAGTAAATTAAAATAGTGGTAATTATAAAAAAAAAAGAAATAGAAAAAGAAGTGCAACTTCATTTTGAAGACTAGAACAATAAGTTTTGCTTTAAATCTATTAAGACTTTTTTATGAAGTATTATTCCATTCTACGAAAACAAAACAAAAGTCTAAATAAAAAGTTGTACAAAATTTTAGACAAAATCACATAACACGATTGTGGGTTTTGGCATATAGCAATACATATCATTAAACTCAAAAATGAGATTTTTGTTTTATTTTACACAGAAAAAATATGATCTATTAAATCGTTTAAATGCAAAAACTATTTTAATTATTTTCATAATTGTACACGCAAAGAAAAAACATGGGTACGGCATTATCACTACAACAATATTATGTTCTCATTATTAGTATTCATTAATTTTAACAATACTGTGTTCATGATAACAATGGTTTTGTTTCGGTTTTGTCATTCAATATTTACATTCAATCAAAATGTTAATATAGTTCACTACAAAAATTTTATGTTTTTGAATATTTTCAACAGAAACAAAATTTTATTAATATAAAAATATCACTATTTCTATAACCATTAAATATTATCAATATTTTTCATTATTCTTAAACCATATTTCGTGTTCAAACCATATTAATATTATTATTTCTATCACAATAAAATGTTACAAATAAATATCGTTTTTACAAATATGGTGGAAAAATTCATAACTTGTTTGTTTTTGAATATATATCTTTTAACGTTTGTTTTCCACCTTCATTATAATTCTCATTTAGTTTAGTCAATACAAGTAGACAAAGTTTTGTAATATTTCGTGTGATTTAAGTAGTATAAGTTATTGATTAACTACTAATAAAGATTTTAGTTAATAAAAAATATATCTTAATTATCTTGCACAATATGTGATGGTATAATATGTGACTCAAAAAACAGTTTATAAAAATCATAATTTTTAATTAATATATTTTATTTTAATGAGGATGGGACAATATGATAAAATAGGACACTAATATGATAGAATGGGATAATAATATAATAAAATTAAACCATTATCTAATAGAATGGTTTAATAAAGATAGAATTGATTAACAGATATTATAATAATATAATAAACTTGAATCATAACAGGAAAAAACAAACCATAAAATAGGAAACAATATGATGAAATTATAACAATTGTTATTTATAATCATATCTATTATTAGCTTTGATCATATATTCCAAATATAATATATTGCTCTTAGATTATGGTCAATACAAATATATTTTTGCTCTGCGTGTATCAATTGATCAATATTCAAATTTTCTAATATTTTTTAAATGAAATAATTTATAAATTTTCAACCCAAAAATCATTATTTCTTAAAATTTTTTAACTAACCCTGTTGCTTGATTTTATATTATAATTGGATTAAGAAATTTATTTATTTATTCAATCACTTTTTAAATGTTCTGAATGTTTTGAAAAAACAAAAATAAAGATTGTAAAGTAATTTTGAGCTAAAATCTTTATAGAACATGGAGGAATTTTGCAAGAGAAAAAATTCATTACCAGAAACCAAAGAATAAAGTAGTCCGACCCTCAATTTTTCTAATTTCTCTCTCACATATGCGGATGTTATGTGAACTAAGAGAACTGTAAACAAGAAAAAAGTTCCGAAATTTTTGCCGCAAATTTTCCGATTATTGCACATTTTTGGAAATTCTTACACTTATCTAAAATTTTTTATAACACTTTCAGCACATTTTTATTTTAAAAATTTGTTAATTTTGAGCAATCTCCATAATTTTTTTCCACTAATTTTTGACATTTCATTTTATTTATTTATATTTTTGTTTTTAGAATTTAAATTATATAACATGTTCCAAGTTTTGGTATTGAAAATTCAAACAAATTAAATTTGAATACATTTTTATAGAACCTTGTGTATGGGGAAAATAAAAAAAACACCAACATGTTTAATTTTTTACTAACACATACGCAGAGTTAGGTACTTTTTCACTAACACACTCTTAGAATCAGGTGCTTCAGTCAAAGAGTCGGACTACTTGTATGCATAAGAATGTTTAAGATCTGGCGAAAGAACAGCTCATACTTCTGTAGTTGAGTTATCAGCAGCGTAAATTAGTTTTTGTTACCTCCGGTGGTAAGTTAATCATCATCTGTTAATGTATCTCACAATAATTCACTGCTTCATTCTGCAAAAGATCCTTCGTGAATTAATACAAGGGTGAGAGATCGAAATCGAAGAAGAATCAATATTTTGCGATAAATACAAAAATATGAAAATATAATTTAACAAAAGAATTTCCAAAAATAAAAAAAATTTAAAATATTGAAATAAACATATCAAAACATATTGAATGAAACAAAAAATAAAAGAAATTGTAAAAACAAAAGAAAAATATATTCAGGTTTTTTTCCAATTAACATGTTGATTAGTTCTATCATCTGCTTGATTGATTTAATTAAAATATTGACATTAACATTTTTAATGACTGAACTATAATTATGTTCTATTCATGGCACTCTCTCACTTTGTTGCCATGAGAACCATCTGGAGTTTAAGCCAACACTAATTTTATTCTGTCAAGTCGTGCTACCGTGCAAATTTTAAAAAAGAATTACAGTTCTTTTGTTTACTTTTTTATGTTCAGGTACATTGAGAAAATTATTAAAAATGATCTGAATTATGTGTATATGTATTGGTTCGATCTTGATAAGTTTTCCTACCTTTAGTAGAGCTTTTTATTCTAAGGTTGCTGAGTAGTATGATAAATTACATACTACTCAACTGACGAATAAATGACACAATTTACTAGACATTGTCTCGCTAAAAAGTTTATAAAGTTGAAGTCTTGCTTCGTGGGACTAAGAATCTTTTTTTTTTATACTTCTAATGGTTTAGTTGTAAAATTGAAACTTTTTCAAGGAATTGTAACATTTCCAAGTAGGATTTTTGTTCATGGACTATCGATGTATATCAGTATAATCATTTAAGAATATTAAAGCTTTTTAATAAAAATTGGAGAGTCAGTTACTAAGTATCTCCTGATCCTGATCCATCAAACGAACAGATCATGTTTCTAAAACAGGAGAGCCCGCCAATTAAAACTCTAGAAGATATTCGATATGACAGATTTGACCACTAGACTAGAAATATTGGGTATTGAAGAAATACCGTCGATATATTAAAACTCAATCCGTATAGGCCGAAATAGGACCAGATTTTTTAAACATAAATTTTATTTGTATCTTTCAAAAGAAAAAAAAAAAAAAAACTTTATAGATTTTCAATTAATAAAACTCAAACGTCTTCATTAAATTCAAGTAAATAACACAATATTTTTTGAAGTATTTTATAACTACCTATAAAAAATACTTATGCATATATGCTTTATATATAAATTTATTTATTTTCTTTAAAAATAAACATTTCAAATGCAAATCTATTTTATAGCTTTTATGTCTATTAAGGTGCCCATAGACACATACTGCAGAGAGATACTGCCGATGAACCCTCATATATGTGCATTATTGTGGCACAGATTCATCTTTTATGTCATGTAGGTCTGAAAATCAATATTGGTCGCTGCAACAGTAGAATATTTTGCGACTCAAAAATCGCTTTCGGGACTCTAGTTAGTAACATCGGCGGAATATTTTCTGGAAAATATAATTTTAGTATGAAATTCATCAGCAAAGCCTATGGACTCACCGTGTAGTAAATTTATATAGTCTTGTGAATTTATTTTGCTAAGTCCAATAAATGTTTTTAACTTACCTCTATAGCTAAAGTCGGTTTGTATTATGAATGATTTGCCACTATGAATGCACTTAAAGCATGCCCTTTATGGACGTCGAATACCCAGGCAATGTTTGTGATGAATATTTCGAAACATTGTTTGCCAGTTTAGATTTTTTAAGTCTAAATCTGGCCTCTTTATTTTGCTCTTAGCCTCAAAATTTTCATTTTAGCTTCCAGCTTTTCTTTAGCCGTTTTTGATTCTTAGAGGTGCCTGAAAAAGGCTAAAATTTCAGTACTTCTACAAAGAAGAAAGTAATTTCTTATTTGCTTTTACTATTTTATTTCTGGAGAGTCATCCATTTAATTTATGGTCGATTATTATATAAACTTCATTAACCACCGAAAATATTTATGAATATAATTTAAAAAAATTTAAAAAAAGCGAAAAAGTACCTAAAAATTTGGAAATTATTAATCAGAAAGGAATTGTAATTCAAATCTGACGAAAAATCATATCAAAATATTGGGTAATTTTTCATATGAAATGTTTTATATATAAATTTATGACAATATCTTAAAAAATATATACAAAAACTAATAAGAACAAAAAACAAAATAAATTAATAAATAAATAAAAAAAATATTTTAAATAAAAAATACTAGCTTTCTTGTAGCCTTATTTCTTGGGGAATTTAGCTTTTTCTGACCTTTTTTAAAGCTAAATTGAGCATCTCTCATGCACATGGTATTATTGAAGTCTTTAACCAAAAATGCTTATTAATCGTAAAATGTTAGATGTGTATTTTTGTACTGCTGTATAAGTTATGTCTTTGTCACTCTTGAGTCATAAATTTGATCTAAAGACCTCTTTTATTATTTGTTGCGCTCATTAAGTTATTAAAACAATTATAATTTCAGTATTATTTTCTTATAATTCATATATTTTAGTCGAAAGCTTCTAAATATGCCCTTAAGTTCCACCAGTCAGCAGCTGTTTATGGGTTACCATTGTTCGAAATATATGTAGCTATTTTTCCGAGTTTTTTTTTAATGTTCAACAGCATTATGATATGCTTTTTCTGCAGACACTCTTTTCCATACTTTTATATAAATAATGAGCCATACTTTAATGATTCCAGCACTTCCTCCGAAGGTTCGATGTCTGGTGAAATGTTTTGGCTATTGATTTAACTATAAAATACAAAATAATCTTTTTTAGGATCTAATTTTCTTAAATATTCCCCCATTCATTTTAATTTTAACTTTAGTTGGTTAAACAGTTCAAACTGTGGACTTTATAATAGTCCTTTGAGTAAAAAAAAAATCAATTTGTTTATATAATTATTTTCTATTAAAATTTACCAAATGATTTGTTTATTATAAAGTTACTATTAATAAAGTGCCAAAAGGCAATAAAATTTTGCAAATAGGGAGAATAGACAAAAATGAAAAAAAGGAAATTACAGACCAAAAAAAATGTATCACTCTTGGAGTATATAATAACAATAAAACAAACATTGCACATATAATTATTTGACTTCAGGGGTATTCGAAATACAATATTTTTGTTAAAATTTTCCAGAAAATAAAACTCGTTTATTATTTGTGAAATAAAATGCTTCACAAATATAAGAAGAGACCATACGCTGTTAAATTATACCCAAAACCCACAACTACGGCAGGTCCTTTTTTATAAAAATTTTGCTTTCATAAATTCTTAAAAAATCTGTTTAAACTGAATAAAATAATTTTATTTCAAAATAAATATTTTTTATTTTATTTTTTTTAACTTATAAAGTTTTTACAGTTTGGTCCTCAAAGGGTTAAGAGTATGTCTGCGTGCATATTTTCATAGATGGAATTTTTGTCTACCAGTGTGTGTGTATGCGAAATTGTATGTTTGTTTTGTATTTAAATAAGCATTTTGCAAGTGTTTGTGTCTGTGGTTGCTGAATTGTTATTATTATTTAAATAACGTAATTATCCAGTATTATGCCAAAATACAAGTATTTATTCATTTATATTTATTTATACACTTATCCCACATACAGATGTCCGAATGTATGTTTTAATGCATTAAAACATTCATGCTTATATAAATACATAATAAATTCTCATTTAAATGGGCGTTTTCGTATGTTTTTTTGTAATAAATATGATAAGCAGATTGTAAAGGAATAAAACCATTATGGGAGATGTAATATAATCGATCAGTACCTCAATTCCTAAAGTTTTTAACGACAAAAATTTGTCGTTAAACATCGTTATTAAGTATCGTTATACGTTGAAGACATCGGTAGTTAATAATAAGTTTCGGTGAGCTAATTACAAACAAACTGTTCTCGTAAAACCATAACGTTAATTGTAATTGTTTTAAGTTTTGGAAAACATATAAAAACAAAAATGTTAATTTTGGATCTTATATCAGAGATCAAAAAATTATTATATGTGTAATTTGGGGTCGAAAAAAACAATAAGAAAAAAATTTGTTAAAAATATCCTGTTTACACCATTTCATTTGCTATAACGCTATTTAATATTATGTTCACACATATTAGTTTTTGACTTGTTTTTTGAAAAACACAATGAGTTTAAGTATCACTGTTTACATATCATTTTATGGTATTTTTCCTTTTGTTCTGTTTTTCGTTTGCCAAAATATTTTCACAAATTTTTGATTTAAATAAAAATTTCGCACGCAAACACTTTCTAATTCAAAAAATAAAATTTTTAAACAAATAAAATTTACGAATAATTGTAAATTTCATTCATAGTTTTTAATTTTTTGTTTTCATACTATTTGGCGATTTTTGCAAATTCTTTTTCTAACAAATTTCTATTTATTTGTGTTTTTTGAGAAAACAACTCGTTTTTCAAAAAACTTCTATATGTGGACATAGCATAAGCTATTGTGTAATAAACTTTTATTTTTGATTTTTATTTTATTTCTCATTTCTCATTTGAATAAAACTCACATTGCGACTTTTATTTTTACCCACAAAAATAAAAATTAGCCTATAATTATCATTTTTTTAATCAAGAAATAAAAATCGTAATATGATTTTTAATTTTTTTGTGGCATAAAATAAAATTGATAAATATACAACGTTTATGTATTATTTATCAGGTGTATGTACTAATTAATCTATGTGGATCACTTATTTGTTAACAATGAATATATATTATATCCTGTAGTTTCTATAAGCAACATGAGGCCACATTACACTTCTTCCAATCATCTCTTTCATTTGCAACACGTTTTATTTCGCTTCAGGTACATTCTGAAATTTTTATTTTGATATACAGCTGTCTTCTCCAAGTATGAGCAGGCCTACTTGGATGCTACTGATGTGTTTGGGTGCAACATTCCAAGATCCACTATCATACAGCAATATAGACTTCACGTTGGAGTTAAAGATTCTGAGTTTGGTGTTGGTAGATAGCTGGGATCGCCTTAAAGGATTTAGCATAACAAAAACCCGTCTCGCCTTGCCTAATCTGGTTTTCACATCCTAAAATGAGTCGCCGGTTGTTGTAATAGTGCAACCCAAATAACAAAGAGAAGTTATATCTTCTACATGTTGTTGTCATAAGATGAATGGCTAAGTAGTTAATGCATTTATGCGCAATGCTTTGGTTTTTTTGATGTTGATTTTTAGTCCCACTCTCGTGGGCATTTCTTCTATAGTACAAAGTATCTGTCTGCAAGAAGGCAAATATCGTGTACGTAATCGAGGTCTTCTAAACATTTCTGCAGTCCCCATCTTATGCCTCTATTGGTACGTGTTGCATCTGCCATAATGACGTCAAGAACGATATTAAATAATAGAAGTGATAATACATAGTCTTGTCTAACGCCCTTCCTGATTGCAATTGTGCCACCAATTATACTTTCGTGCAGTACTCGATATGTGAGTATGTATGTTATGTTAGCGTGGTCAACACAGGATCTCCCAGCACGAAATGCTGCTTGTTCTTGTCGCAACTTACGACACAACGCTGTGGATAATCTGCATTTGCTGAGGTCCACTTTCTTAGGCATAATTCCTTCTTTAATATCGGCGATATGTAACCAGAGTTGCAGAATTTTTGGATAATAGGGAAAAGTAACTGTGCGCTGATGTTGGTTGATAATTTAAGGAGATCAGTTGATATATTATTATTATTATTATTATTATTATATTATTATTATTATTATTATTATTATTATTATAATTATAATTATAATTATAATTATTATTATTATTATTATTATTGCCTGGGGCTTTGTTTTTATGTACCCCACAGTTCCCGACAGGTCCGGGCATAGGGTCGAAATGTCACTCTTCACGCAGTGGGCGGTACGTAGGCAGGGTGGTGGATTATTTATTGCAAAGCTTTCTAGTATTCTAGTATTATAATTTGTTGATATTTCCAGCTGTTCTTGTTTACACGTTGTGATACTTCCATCCGCTCTCTTAAGCGGTTTACTGGAGGATGAAGTTTTGTAAGCCAGTTGTTTAGCGGCTTTGTAGAGGTCCCTGCTACGGTTGGTTCCAGTTCAGCTTGCACTTCATCTGCAATGTTGTTCCCTCATTTATGTTTGTCTTGCCTTAAGCTGCGCTTAATTATACGATTCAAATGATCATAGTTCTAAACTTCGTAATGAAAAGTGGTGACCGAGCTCATTCCAATCAATATTTCGAAACGCAAAAACGATCCATTTGACTATCTTCTCAAAAAAATTTTATTGGTGTTTTTATTGGTACAAGTAGCATAAACTGGTAGATCGAGAATTTGCAAAATTTTAGTCAGAAAGAGATTTTTAAGGAATATCTGAAAATTTATTGGAAATAATTAAAATAAGTCGAAAATGATAGTTTAAAAGGCAATTACGTAAAAGGGAATATATCAAGGACAGACAGTTAATGTAAATAAATTTCTTGTATTTGCTAGAATTTGAATCTTTAACTCAAAATTAAATCGTTCGATTTAAATTTATCTCCATGTCATCTATATACATATATTTTGAAATATTCATTAGATTTATCTAAATACATTGTATATTAAATCTTATCAAGATATCACAGAAACCATGTAGATTAAAAATCCTCGTTAATTAATAAAATATCCATTTTCTATACATTTTAATATAAATATAATATAAATTTATAATGTAAATTTGAATACATGATATTTACATTGTTTAAAAACAAAAACAAAAATCTTAGATATTTTTTTGCCTTTTATTTGAAAACATAAAACTCATTGTTTGATTTTTATTTTTCCATTTATATTTTAAAACTCAAAAACTGATTTTTATTTTTGGTTAAAAAAAAAAAAAAAAAAAAAAATCAAAAGTAATTTTTAATTTTGTGTAATAAAAACCAAAACAAATTTTTATTTTTCAACAATGACATAAAAGTAAAAAATTGCAGTTAAAATTTGATTTATTTTTTTTAAACTTATAATACATATGGTCTTAATATATTTTTTTAATTTATATAAAAGCTTTTACTAAATTTCGGTTTAACAAAAAAATTTTGACACAAATTAAGAGAGCTTATATAATTTTGGACAGATTTAATAATTTCGTAGCGGCTTTAAGTAGAACGTATAGAATTTTTACAAGCTAGAAGTTAATAAAAAGTTCTGGTAAAAGTTATGCGTAATACCAAAATCTAATGAGTTATTGAAATAAAATTTATGATATTTTCAATGCAGAAAACGCTTTTTTTGGAAATAACTCTTTACCTTGTCAACCGTTGGAAGTATCTCAATAAAATATCACATTTCCAGAGTAGAGGTGTTTTTGAGTTAATTTGGAGGAGTAGAGATTCCTAGCGGATCAGGAGGTAGCAGTGGCCTACTACCAAAGTTGGCCATCTCGGTGTGATAGAAAATAAATTTTATATATAGATCGTCATTATAAATCTCTTATAGTTTAAGAGATATTCAGATCCAAATAAATTTTTCCGTACAAGTTCTATTCAAACTTTGTCATTTTAGAAAAAACTATAAAATTTTTTTATTAAATTCTCAAAACGCAAAGCTGATATCAACATAAGATTATCTTACTTAAATGCTTCCACATGAAAGGTAAACACACAAAAAGTGTTTTCTGACGGACGCTACTTATAACGACAGAGTGACGATTTCAATGAAAGAAGTTAATTTTTGAAAGATATTTTTCCCGGATTAAGATTTTGGACCTTTTTCTACAAAATGTGAGAGGTTTTCTAATTCTTTAATTTTACGGTAAGTTTACAATTAATTTCCAACTATATTTTGATCGCCTCGCAACCATATTATTGTTATATAGATAATGTCAAGTACAGTTCAACCAAGTTTTTATTGTATCTCAAATATATTATTGTTACATACATAAAATTAAGTTCTTATAAAACCATAACATGGTCACAGCGCAACCATATTTAAATTGTGTAACAACCAGATAATTTTTATATATATAAAATTAAGTTCACATCTGAAGCATTCTATGGATTATGTTTGGTACTAACAGTATTTTTCTTTGCGTGCATATTTGTTTAAAAATTTTCGATTCTGACCCATTGTTGAATGCAGGGTAAACAGAGTGTCTTGTCTCAGATGACACTAGGAGATATGAAGTTAGGTATTTTACAGTTATATACTTGGAGTCCGCTGATGATGAATTCGTTGAATTGATCAACTAACCGAAAACGTACTTCAACTCAAATGAATGACATGTAATCCAGGAAGTAAACGACCATTGTTTCAATATCTTAAAGTTAATTGATTTCCGAGATTTAAGTAGAGAAGGCCGGAATTTCATATAGAATAAATAACTACCTCTCAGTACAGTAAGAAAGCTAATGCCGATGAATGAATGTGCATTTAGTTCAATTTCATTTTGCAGCTAAGAAACTACTACGGAAAACTATCATGCTTGTCTAAGCCAACTTATCATAAGTACTGTAGACGCCGAGTCCGTGAGGTCTGGAATAGAGTATAAATTATTATTTTGTTTGTTATTATAAGAGTGGAAATAATAATTCCAATTGTGCTATTACCTAGAATAAAGTCACTGGTCTATTGTTGAGCACTACTGAAA